>JAUPFT010000017.1:39747023-40347023 GCA_036936625.1 Parnassius smintheus behrii | reverse complement strand
AAATGAAATATGCAAGCGATGTCGCCTGTGATTGCTAGTTCGCAATAAAGAGGTAAAATTGACACGAAACGCTATGAAAACATTTCGGTGTACGTGATAATTGTGAATTGTTGGCGCTGGGCCATGCGACCGCACCGCCGCCATCGTAAACACCAATCCGCATGTTATATTACACTTCTATAATATGTTTGAACCAATATTTGTGATTTGTACTACAAAAAACGGGATTTCTGTGATATTGCAATAATTACCACTTTAGTTCTACTCATACTTTATGGCGGTTGTGATGCATTAGCCAATAGCAGTGTGAAATTGTTTATTAAGTAGAACTAGTAGTCGCCTAATGGTCAAAATTCGATCGTAATTCATAAAATTTTTAAGTTTGCACATTAAACGTAAGTATCTTAGATAATTGATAGAATCAGGCGTTACTTTGCGGAAATTCATTATAATAAAGATATTAATATTTAATTCGCAACCATCCGCTTAATTAAATACAATGATGTGTCTTACCTGGATTGAAGAGTACCTCCTGCCCTCCCCCAAGTGCTAATCCCGTCACCACTAATGGTCACCACTAATCCCAGCACCACTACTCGTAGTGGTGTTGGGATTAGTGGTGCTGGGACTAGTGGTGACGGCATTAGTGCACGCAATTGAGGGAGGGCGGGAGGTGCTCTTCAATCCAGGTAAGACACATCATTGTATTTAATTAAGCGGATGGTTGCGAATTAAATATTAATATCTTTATTATAGGTATCTTATATTATAAAATATAAAAAAAGCCTTTTTCCCTTATCAGTACACTTCAGAAACTATATGAAAAAAAGATTTGAAATCGTACAACGTGGCAGAGGCATGCTGCCTATATTGTGGTTGTAGCACGAATGGGTCGGTCCAACCGGGGAAGAACAACGCTCTCACAGAATACCAGCGTAAAGTAGCAACTTAATGCTGCTGTGTTGCGTATGGTGAGTGTAGAGAGCCGAAGACCCTTTTTACTGGAAACCAGGCATTCCATCTCAGTCTTCAGCGGTCACAAACCATAGCTGCATTTTGATTCTTAATGGAGGATAAATGTTGCTGTCTATAGGCCATTTGAAAAACGAAAACAACAGAGCTTACACTAAGGAGCGAATTATTCACGATGAAGAGTTGCTTTGCAAGCCATATTCATAGTCACAAATGATTGATAATGTTTTTTGACTTGATGAAGACATGATGTTTTAAAAATGAAAAAATATTTATAATTAAAGTCATGCAATAGAATACAATGTTTTTTATTAAATATAAATTATCACATACTACTTATCGAAAGTGATCTTTTATTTACTACTGGTTTGAAAAATACCTATGTCCTGGGAAGAACCAGCAAAAAACCTAGTATTTAGACATGAAATTTTACAAAAAAAATCTACAATCATTTTATTTTATATGAATTTAATTAGAATATAGGTAGCGATCGCCTAATTCCCAGAGGTTAGTTTAATATTCAAATTTAAACTAACTGAAAATGTTTAAATCTTCATTGTAATGCCAATTAAATTAATATTAATTGCACCTGAATTAGACAAGATTATTATTTACTCACGTCGTATTAATTCTGTTTGTGACGTATCCCACGAACGTCGACGGTAGTGCCTAATTGGATAAATAAGCGCCCAGAACGTTCAAGTCAAGTTTAGTAGGATAAATGTCTCCTGTGACTTACGTCCCACTAATAATTTGTGTGACATGTACAAATTGCCAGTGGAACAATAAACATTTATTTATTTATTTATACTTTCATGCGCAAAGTAGTACATATGGCGGACTTAATGCCATAGGGCAGGGGTCGGCAACCTTTTAAGTCGGAAGAGTCAAAAATTACAAATAACAAAATTTCAAAGTTTTTAAAGAGCCACAATTTTTTTTCTTGCCAACCATAGTACAATTGCACAAATAAAGTTTATTGATAAAAAAAACTTATCTGTTTATTCACAAGAAAAATATTAATTATATATTTTTCTTGTGAATAAACAGATAAGTTCATAATATAAAAGTAGTATTTTTTCACCAAATTAGAATCATTTTTCACAATTATTAGATAATCACTTATTATGAAAAAAATTAAAATAATGAAACATTTACATATTTACAAATTGTTATGTAAGTCTTACAACACTAACTTGTACTTCAATAACGAACAGTTGAGCAAACAAATTCAATGGAAGCTTTGGCTTTGCATGGTTATTCAAATAGAATATTTAAACTTTATTCAATAATGTAAATTGTACTTAAAAATAAAAAGAACAATAACGTACATTTGATTAAACAAATTCAATGCAAGGTTTTAAAGTTTTGATAAATTTGGCTCATAACTTGTTGTTTTAAGTTTCAAACACGACTCAAAATTATTATTTGTTAGTTGGCTTCTTACCTTACTTTTAGTTATATTCATGCAAGAGAACGCTTGCTCGCACGAATATTTCGATTCGAAGATAGTCAGCTTTCTAAAGAGCCGTGGTAGCTCAGATTGTTAGCGCTCGTTGTAAATATAACAGAACGCGAGTAATCCGGGTTCGATCCCTGCCGGCACCAATAAAATTGTTAATTGCAATTTTAAGTGCTGATTTACCGCATGCTCGGCGGTGAAGAAACCTGCATGTCTGAGGAATAAAGAAAAATGTTTTCGAAGACATGTGAAGTTCGCCAACACGCATTGGGGCAGCGTAGGGGACACTTCCTTACCCTAAAACCCTCTCAGAAATAAGAGGAGGCCTGTGCCCAGCAGTGGGACATATATAGGCTGTAACAGCTTTCTAAATGCCAACTTCTTCCCCTCACTGTAGCAATCTTGAAGACTATTCCATGCGTCGAATATAAGTGCTTCAACTCGCGGTATCTTTTAAAACTGTCCATTTTTGTGTTGCGTTACGTACTTACATTTCTGGATCTCCAACTCTTCCAACTTGCTTTTCATCTGTGTAAATTTACCACTCCACAAAGATTTATTTTTTAAATCGATCAATTGCATTTCTAGAAATCCAGTATCAACTCAAATGGCCCAGTGTTAATTTTGTTTGTGTGAGTGCGGTGAAAAGCGAGTACAAGCGGCTGAGAGATAGAAATGGTGCCTAATACTCGTTAATTGATTTTTAAATGTTTTTTAAATAAAATAATATTTGCGTATGGAACCAAAGAGCCGCAGCTTCATATCCAAATAGCCGCATGTGGCTCGCGAGCCGCAGGTTGCCGACCCCTGCCATAGGGCATTCTCTCCCAGTCAACCATTAGGCTAAACAGAGATAGACATTTTGGAGGCGGTGCGGCAATAATCTAATAGAGAGTTTAAAAAATATGTATACACAATAGGTACGTATAAATATTATCTATGTCAGAACAAATATGAAATATATATTTTATATATTATATAAAGAGCTGTGTTGTTCAAACTTGCAACGATTTAATCACATACTTACGGACTTGATTTTTAAAAACGAATTTGTTGGGAGCTTTTTTATAAACATAAAGTTGTAATGTGTAGGAGATTGGATAAAAGACTCAATTTCTGTTTCAAGTTTTAGGATAAGAAATTTTTTGAGGTAGTTAAGCTGTAAGGCTTTCAATCTTAGTACTCAGAATGGGCAACGCACCTGAAACATATTTAGTTTGAGGTTGGAATAAAGGTTCAGTCGGAGTGTCGAAGATACAAAGGTGATTTAGTCGAAGGGAATCCGGCATAACACGTCCTGTGAGAGCGTGATCTCTGAGCGGTGGTGGTTGGGCCGACCCATTCGTGCTACAACCATAATATAGCTGCAGCGTGGCTTTACCACGGAGTAAAACCCAAGATATTAAGTTTGCTCTTTTTTAAACACTGAAACAGTTTACAGTAGGGTCAATATTGTATACTGCATATGAATTAGATGACTTCTCAAACATGTTTCTCTTTTGAATATAGAAATCGCTACATACTTTCATTTATTCCTTCTATTTATCATTAAACCAGAGAAAATTATTAATCAGTTTTAATTGAATAAGTATAGCTTTAACTTTTTTTTTTTAATATTTACGTTCGTATCAAATAAAAAAAAACTGCGATTGCGAACCTGCTGGCCAGAGTGGCAACTATGGCAAATATCCCCCCTATAAGACAGTCTATACCTCTATATAGGGGGATACTGTAAGGGTAAAAGTAACGTTCAAATCATATCTTGATACCCCATTACTGACGCTCACAGCAGAGATTATTAATGTATCCATAGTTTCCGATTGCTCTGAAGCTCATCTTTGATAACAATAGTTGTATTAATCATCACCATTATCATCGTCTTCATCATCCTCATTACAGCCTATCAAAGTCCACTGCTGTACATAAGCCTGCTCATAGAATACTATAATACATACATGATAGCACGGGGGAGTGGGCGGAGCCCGCGTAGCCACTAACATGTCACTAACACGTCAACTCACTCGTATAAATGTCAACACGAGATGTCACATTGTCAAACATTACAATCGTTTCCAAATTTCGCATGCAAATTATTTAGAAAATGCCAAATTGTACCCTGTTTACAAATAGATATGTATTAATATCTAAACATTAATCAAAAGTCTAAAATGTGTAAATTTATTCAGTCTGTCAACACAGCGAATCGGATTAGGCGACGCCAATCCTCGTACAAAATAAAGTTGACAGCCATTCTATTGTGTATTATAGTATTCTATGGGCCTGCTCCGTAGATTGACTCTTGCCACGCCTCGTATGTTGTTTCACAGCGATAGGTTTTTTATTATTTTGAGTTGTTTTCACGAGGATGCTGCCACCATAACATCCGTGGTTAACATCAATGTTATATTTATTTTAAACCCCCGACGTAAACAGAGGGGTGTTATAAGTTTGTAGTGTGTGTTTGTGTGTCTGTCTGTTGCATCATAGCTCTATAATAGGTAAATACACTACGTTTACCTATTTTGACCAACTTCAAAAAAGGAGGAGGTACTCAATTCGACTGTTTTTTGTATTTTTTAAGTGTGTTACTTCAGAACTTTTTTCTAGGTGGACCGATTTTGATACTTCTTTTATTATATTTGAAGGCTGTTACTTCTCGTGTGGTCCCATATAAATTTGATCAAGATCTGACAGGTAGTTTTTGAGTTATCCTTAATAATGCGTATTTAATTGACTTCGACTACATTGATCATGTTCTCATTTTATTTATATTGAAGTATGTTGTACAAATTTTTTAAGTTTACCACTTGGTTATTACACAAATGAGATATTTTTGATTAGTACCAATAAAAATAATAATATAATAATAGTAAATAAATTCATTATACAGTATTCCTAATACTAACGAAATTGATTTCAAACATTTCTATTACGCGTGAATATGAAATCATCGACACGTGTAGTTCTTTCACATTAAGTAGTTAGTAATTATGCTTACTGGTGTTATGACCTACATAGTCAGAGCACTGGCCAGAAATACGGCGCCAAACGTGAGAATCATACGCTAATTACACGCTTTGTCTAATTATATACACTTGATGCACACTTTCACTGGCAACAATCCGCGAAATATATTTTTAGATACATAGAAAACAACTGTTACTTCTGAATTTGGTTCTTTGTAAGTTGTTATTAATTAGTTAACGTGGTAAGGCTACGTTGCAGCTATATTGAGGTTGCAGCCTGAAAAGGTCGGCTCGCCCGGGGTCCAACTTCCAATTTATCTGATGTTGCAGTTCGCTTATCATCAGGTGAGCCGTATGCTCGTTTGCCCCTTCTTATATTAAAAAAAAATTATGCTGCTGTGGTTCGTACGGTTATGTAGAGAATTTAGCGAATATTTAACGTCGATATCCATAATGACGAAAAAGATTCAAATGCGACGAAAACATAACGCTAATCAATAAACAAATGACTAATTTTTGAAAAGGAATTCCATGTCTTTGAAATAAAATTAATTTGAAATTAGAATTCTTAGCCAAACAAAAATTATTTTGATTTGAAACAGCCAGTACGCGGATTTAAGGCCGGAGTCCCTGATCTACCATAGCTCTATATAAAACACAAGCAGATATTACGGTAAATATCTATTGATTTATTGGATGTTTTTATAAGAATTACTCAACTTTCTGAACGATCGCTGGAATTGTTCGCACAGTGCGAAGAATATTATTAAAATAAATAAAAGATTTAAACAAAGCCAAATGGGTAAGCCAGAAACTACGAACTTTTATTTGCTGGATCCTGACACACCTGTTTAGCTTGTTTCTCATTCTCAAATCTACGCAAACATGCTCCTTAATTTGGCCCATATTCAATAGAAAAGATTCAATGAAATTATTTTTAGATGATGACAATTAAACATTCAAAGTTTGCGTTCCGCAAAGTATTTTCGCGACAGAACTTTATGATGCAAACAATCGCCACAAAGATTTATTACAGTGATGTTATGCAGTTCATTACAATTTAATTTCGAGTATAAGATACATCCTCATTTCTAAGTTTATCATGCAGAGAATCCCCAAACATAGCCCTCTCCATAGCTCTCTGAGTGATCTTAAGATTCTTCATACGGCCAGCAGTGAAGAAGTACGTCTCAAATCCATAAGTCATCACTGAAAACACACCGGTTGTACAATCTTGTTTTGAAGTTTTGAGGTATATCTGACGAGAAGATGTGTCGTAATGCCCCAGGTAAACATACTCGTCAACAACTTCTAGCTTAGTGTTCCCAACAACTACCGGCATAGGTGTGACATAGACGTTAAACATGATCTTTGTTTTGTCCATGTTCATCTTGAAAGCTTGAAACCTATCCGGACGGACTATATCGTCGGTAAATCGAAGATGAGTAATGTACTCGCCATTGGTGTTAATACCGTATCCTTTTCAGCCCAGTAGCTTGAACATATTATCCAATACAGCGGTGAAGAGTTTCGGGAATATAACGTCACCCTTTCTTACGCCTCTCTGCAGTTATATAGGTTTCGTACTCTGGTTCTGTTCTCGGATAGGATACTTTGATATACCGACAGTCAACTTGGTATAACTGAAGAAACTGCGCATCGCCCAAATTTCGACGGAATCAAAGGCATTCTCATAGTCCACATACGCAAGACATAGTGGCAAATTGTACTCTTCTGTCTTCTGTACAATTGGCCGAAGGGTATGTATTTCGGAAACCGGCTTGTTCGGGAGGCTGGAAGTCGTCGACTCTGCGTGCGCGACGATTCGTAATGATAATTGATAGAATCAGGCGTTACTTTGCGGAAATTCATTATAATAAAGATATTAATATTTAATTCGCAACCATCCGCTTAATTAAATACAATGATGTGTCTTACCTGGATTGAAGAGCACCTCCCGCCCTCCCTCAATTGCGTGCACTAATCCCATTACCACTTATCCCAGCACCACTACTCCCAACACCACTAGTCCCGGCACCATTACTCCCTAACTCTCGAAATTAGCACATAGACGCGGCTCATAAGGGAAATCGGTCTGCAGTTCTTCAAGAGGGTGTTGTCATCTTTCTTGAAAAACAAGAGCAAGAATAAGAATGTTACTTAGTAAGATTGTTACTTACACTTACGTGTGGCGCCAAAGATGACGTGTACAGCTGCCCGTAGAAACTCTCAATATCGCTCAAAATCTCTGGTATCTCGGAAACGATGCTGCCACATTCGGTCTTAAGCTTCTACAGTTGGATATTTTTGGTAGATCTCTGGCAAAGACTTTGGCCCATGATTCCGCTCGATCGCTTATTCAATACGAGCTGTATCGAAGTTGCGCAAGTCCCACCCCATGTGTTTGGAGATCTGTCTGTTCAGTTTTCTGTATGCTGTCGAGTCTGCTGAAGACTGCAGTTACATTTCTCGCCTAAAAGTCACGAGATTATAAACCACTCAGAAGTAGGAGCCCGCCGAAACGGGGCTCCGTCGACCGGGCTACCCTCGACTGCGCTACGGGATAGAGTTGAGGGGCGGAAGCACCACGCCACTTAACGTAGCGCAGTCGAGGTAAGCCCGGTCGATGGGGCGGGGCTCCTCCTTCTAAGTGGTTTTAAAAAAAGTAACCACGAAGGAGGTCGCGGAGTGAGCGAGCGAAGCGAGGTCCATTCGCTCGCTTCGCTCGCTCACTCGACCCCGCCATCTCCTTCTAACCTAACCTGTCCGAGTCGGGATGCCCGAAGTCCCGAGCTCGCATCTCTCGATCTTACATTTAATAAAAACCAAAATAAAAAATTAATGAACTAACATTTTTTAATTTTTTTCCGAGTCGGGATGCCCTAAGTCCCGAGCTCGCGTCGCTCGATCATTAAAAACCGAAATAAAAAGTTAATGAACAAACGTTTTTCAATGTTTATTTTTTTAAATGTTCGTTTTTTTGTATAGATTATGAAAAAAATATAACAACCTCATTTGATTATTTAAAAAAGTTATCAACAATTATACGTGAATGAGTGCATTTTTATGAAAATTTAAAGCCATGAAACCAATATAAGTTTTAATTTTTTTATTCTTAATAATGAAGATTTAATAAAAATCATAGAAATTGGATGACCGCGATAGTATAAAACTACCAATAATCATATTTAAGTTCACATGAACCAATTTTTTTTAATCCATAGCGAATTTTTGTTGTTTCGCGCTTACGTAGTTTATTTCTGAACACGTGATCGATATAGCTATCTCATAATTTGCGTACATGAAGTTATTGCATTACTTTAATTTTGACACTCCCTCAATCGTCGAAAGGACTTTACCGATAAAGTGCCTAAGGCAAGCCCCCAATACTACGATACATTTTCAAGGTACCCTCTTAAAGTTGTAACACGAATGAGTCGGCTTGACCGGGAAGGGACCACGTTCTTACAGATTACCAGTGTGAAATCGCAACTTAATGTTGCTGTATTTCGTATGGTGAGTGTAGAGAACCGGAGACCCTTTTTACTGGAAACAAGACATTCCATGTTAGCCCGTTGGGGCGCCAACGCACCTGCATTTTGATTCTGAATCGAGGATAGGTGCAGATGTGTATGGGCCACATCATTCACTTACCTTCAAAAGGACATCGTACGTAGTAGTATTATTCTATAAACAAATTGATTTCATGTCTAACGTGTGCCGTGTAAACGAAAAAGAAGCTTTACTTGTGGCACCATAATATCTGCTCCGCAGATACACCTTACGGAAGTCGTCTGTTTTATTTTATTCTATATTATTAACAATGGAAAGTAAAAAAGTGGGACTGTCTATGAACACGATGAAAACCAAGATTTTAACCAACGGACTACCTCAGGACATTACAATAGCAAATGAAAAAATTGAATATGTAAAAGAATATCCTATACCGTTAAAAGAGCAATTCTTGGATATATATATATATATATATATATATATATATATATATATATATATATTCCGATTATATATATATATATATATATATAATCGGAATCTCGGAAACGGCTCCAACGATTTTCATAAAATTTTGTGTGCAGGGAGTTTCGGGGGCAATAAATCGATCTAGCTAGGATTACAAATAGCTTAATTGGTATATTGGGCGGTCACAAAATCGTAATACCATGGTTCGTGCCCAGACCGACCGAATTTTTTAATTTTTTTTTCAAGTTCCTTTCTTTTTTGAGAAAATCTATTTTTTCGAGCCCTTTTTTTAGTATTTTTTAAAAACGCGAAAATTTAAATTAAACTAATTGCACTCATGATTTTTTATTCAAATAACCAGTTCAGTGTTTTCTATTATGTCGCTAAGATCAAAAAATATTATTCGTATTTCATCAGTATGTAATTTGTATCTAAATATAATTTCCAAAACACACGAATTAAAAAAACCGAACGAAAAATACCGAGCAAAGCTCGGTCAACCGGGTACTGTATATTTAAGACAGCTAGTGTCATTCGTAAACAATGCAGAAAAAGAAATAGAAACAAGGATAACTCTAGCCTGGAATAAATATTGGGGATTGAGAGAAATAATGAAAAATAACGATATTAGTATAAATGTAGAGAAAAAACTCTAGGAAGTAGCGATATTGCCATGCCTGACATATGGCTGCTAGACGTGGTCACTGAAAAAAGAAGACGAAGAAAAAATTGCTATGTGTCAACGTAAAATGGAAAGAAGCATGATTGGTCTAAAAATATCAGATAAGGTTAACAACGTCCACATCAGGAAAAAAAACAAAAATAATAGATGTAAGAAAAAGAACAAGACTACTGAAATGGCACTGGGCAGGACACATTTGTAGAATGAATAATAACATGGATACCAAGAGACAGAAAAAGAAAAAAGGGAGACCAAGTAAAAGGTGGAGTCACAGACATGGTTGGCTACGTCTTGAAGCGAGCTTCCATTAAAACTTACTACAAGCCGCCGAAGAAGATTAGTCAATTTTTACCATCCGTCAAGTGTAATATCCCTCTACAAGATGCAGGAGTGTACAAGTTAGATTGTGAATGTGGTCTCTCTTATATAGGTCAAACAAAAAGATCGATAAATACCCGTGTGAAAGAACATATAGCTCACGTGAAGCACCGACGCTCCGGGAAGTCTGCAGTCTGTGAAAATGTTCAAGATCGACCCCACCATTACATCAGATTCGATAAACCACAAGTCCTCGCAAAAGAACACCGATTCCTACCAAGGATGATAACGTGGGGCTATTGAAATTAAAAAAACATCCTAATTTCAATAGAGAAGATGGATGGGTGCTGCCATCTGCTTGGGATCCTATAATTAACAAAATTAAACCCAAACCCAAGCTTACCACTGCAAGACTTCAAGATAGTGTAAGCTCGTTTTGCGTAAATCGGACCAAAAAATTAATATTAAAAAACTGAAGGTAGCCGGGCTAACTATGACATTGGGACGTCAAACATTTCAGTCCCCCCCCCCGTGACCATGGGTGCTGTAAAGCACCCGAAACGTCGGTAATTAAAAATAATTAAAAATAAAATAAATAGTAAATAAAATCAGTTATATAAACGCGATAAAATCCGTAAATTTAGTTTTATTCAATGTGTAGTGTTCGCGTAAAATTAAAAAATCGTTATAGACAGAGCACTTGGTAACGCTACATCATTCAGGTTGGCCGACTTTGGCCGAATGTTTGCTATTTGCATTCCACAGCTGTGGGAATTTAGTTCTGAACCGCTTACGTTATTTTGCAGGTGTGTCATATCTAAGTATACGCAGATTTGACCTGGTTTTGTAGAGTCCGCACATAACACAGTTGCGGAGTAACTCTAACCGGCAAACGATTCCTATCAAAGTTGCGCAATTGCACTGCTGGGTTTTTTTTTAATATTCTAAGCCAGCTCTTAGCTACAATCCCATCTGATGGTAACTGGTGATGTAGCGTATGGAGAGGTAAGATGGTGAAGCGCACTGACTTAACAAAAACCTATTCACTCTTGCCTTGAAGACACCCACACTGTAATCGGATGGAAAGACAGATGCTGGCAACTTATTCCACTCCTTTGCTGTACGCATGACGAACGACGTAGCAAACCGTTTGGTTCGAATGCGTGGTAAGTCAACAACGAAAGTGTGGAGACTGGCCGAACGTCTGGTTGTCCGATGGTGGAAGGGAGTGGGAGGAATTAAATTATGCAATTCCTGCGCACACTCTCCGTAATGCATCCTGTAGAAGACCGAAAGGCTGGCTACTTTGCGCCCGAAAATTGTTTTTAACCAAATTCGGGTCACCAGTAAGCCTCTAGCACGCCTTTCCATTGAGTCCAAAGCTCTAAGGGGACATTTTGCAGCACCAGCCCATATATCGCAGCAATACTCCATGCACGACCGGACTTGCGCTTTATATAAAGTAAGCAGCTGTCCCAGTGTGAAGTATCGCCGCACCTTTGCAAGGACTCTTAGCTTGCTTGCAGCCTAGCTGGTTACTGAGAAAAAAGTTTATACATTATACGTGGTACGAGCACTATCATAGTTGTAGCACGAATAGCTCAGCTCGACCGGGGAATAAGGACCACTCTCTCACAGAGCGTAGAATAGCTACGTAATGCTGGTGTGTCTCGTATGGTGAGTGTAGAGAACCGGAGACCCCTTTTACTGGATACGGGACTTACAATCTTAGTCCTCAAGGGTGACAACGCATCTGCATTTTGATTCTTAATCAAGGAAAGATGTAGATGTTTGTGGGTCACAGCAACCACTTACCATATTACTACTTATATTTGTATTTTTGGCTGTCTCGTTGGATCGGCCATAAGTGTATCTGTGGTCTTGGGTTCACATCCTGAATCCAGTCAAAATCAGTAATTGGGAAGTCAGGAAGTTGACGATGTTTGACTTTCGTACCTCGGAAAGCACGTAAAGCTGACCACCAGCCATGTTAAAGTGTAAATGTGTGCATACGTATTACATTTACACGTTCACATATGTATTTTACCAGCCACTTTTTATGCATATACGAATATATCATAATCTGTCATCGTTTCCCATTGAGATGTATAATGCAATCTTTCTCTTCGACTCGCCAATCTAATAAATAAAACGAAATTTTTTTAGTTCGTATTTTATCCACTGCCATACCGTTGATCAGATTGCGGTAAAACTTTGTCGACATATTGCTTGCACTGCAGCAAAGGTTATACCCGGTAGGTGGCGCAGTTGTAGAATATAGATATCGCTAGTTACAATTAAAATAAATTTTTGGTATGCTATGTTGGATGTACATAATATGTTTATCATTTTTATAATAATCTTAATATATATAAATTACGTGTCACGTTGTTTGTCCGCGATGGACTCCTAAACTATTTAACCGATTTTAATCAAATTTGCACACGGTGTGCAGTTTGGTCAAACTTGAGAGATAGGATAGTTTTTTTTGCCCATGAGTGACGCACAATTTTTTTGTGAATTTAAGCGTTTTTAATAGGACATGACAAAGGGTCGTCGAAAAAGGTAGAACAACGTCTGCCTGGCAAGCTAGTACTTTTATAAAAAAAATTGTGTATTTTTATGGTATATCACCATGTAGTGCCGGCGTAAGAAAGTTCACTATCTCTTATCATTTCGTGGTGTGTCGTGAGAGGCGACAAAGGAAAATGAAACTGGGTATGGTCAGCAGCATAAAAAGTGAAAATAATAAAAACTGTGGTTTGCTAACCCGCCTGCCAAGGAGGCAATCTGTAGGGGACTCCACTGTGGAGCTCAACAGTGGACTTATATAGGCTGTAATTATAATGATCATCATCATGGTAAATCTTACCGTTACTGTCACAGCTGATTAAGTCTCCCAGGAGAAAACATAGGTCTTCCGCTCCTTGTAATACAGGATGAGGTTATTAAGACCAACAACTATCGGAGATACATCCTAAAGGATGGCACCGTCGACATCTGTCGAGCTTGTCGCAATCCTGGTGAGTCACTTAGGCATGTCATCTCCGGTTGTTCGGCGCTTTTTAACTTTCAGTACTTGCACAGGCACAACCTAGTAGCCAGAATTCTTCACCAGGAGTTCACTCTGAAATACGGTCTCGTGGGCCGGAAAGTGCCGTATTACAAGTACTTTAATTTACTTATTAGTTTAACAGTGATAGAGACACGCGGCAGCTTTGCTGTTGCACGTATGGGCCGGCTCAAACCGGGGTGGTACCACGACCTCACAGAATACCGAAGGATCCCGCATAGGAGAAACCATAGGTTGCCTAATACGGGTGAACGTTTGCCATAGTTGCCACGTTCGGCAAGCCGCAGTAAATCGCAGTTTTTAGCGTTCCGTAGTCAACTAGGAACCCTTATAGTTTCGCCATGCCTGTCTGTCCGTCATAGCTTAATCTCTGTGACCGTTAGCACTAGAAAGCTGAAATTTGGTACCAATATGTGTATCAATCACGCCGACAAAGTGTTAAAATAAAAATTGGAAAAAATTTTTTTTTAGGGTAGGCCCCATATATGTAAAGTGGGAAGTAATTTTTTTTAATTTCAACCCTAACGTGTGATATATTGTTGGAAAGGTATTTAAAAATGAATAGGGGTTTACTAAAATCATTTTTTGTTAATGTCAATAATTTCGGAAATAATCGCTCTAAAATAAAAAGCAATGTGTCCCCCCCCCCCTCTAACTTTTGAACCATAAGTTTAGAAAATATGAAAAAAATCTGAAAAGTAGAACTTTATAAGGACTTTCTAGGAAAATCATTTTGAACTTGGATGGAAACAACAGTACCCACTACCGGGAGCAGTTGCACCGCGAGTTGGAGGGCGAACATAATGGATACCCACCTTTAAACTCATAAGTGGGAACACTTATTGTGACGGACGGGAAACTACGGAACCCTACACTGAGCGTGGCCCGACACGCTCTTGGCCGGTTGTTTTTTATTTTTAATCGCGAGTAGGAGGACGCTGCTGCCCTTTTCCTGATTTGTTTCATGTAGGTTAGTGGATGTTCTTACACCGCCACCAAATTGTATGGTATATCTTAATAAAATAAGATAAATTAATGCGGTTCTCCATCACTACATCGGTCTAAATTTACGAATAGATTTAAGGGGTATAGAGATGCAGTATAGTTACGGACTGTTTGTTTTTTTATAGAATAAGGGTGACAAACGAGCACACAATCTACATGATGGTATGTGGCTGCTGTGACCCATATACATCTACATTTACCCTCGATTAAGAATCAAAAGGTAGACGCGATGTCATCCGTGAGAACTAAGATGGATTGCCTCGATTCCATTAAAAAGAGTCTCCGGATTCACCATACGAAACATAGTAGTATTAAGCTGCTATTTTACGCTGGTATATTCTGTGAGAGCGTTGTCCTTCCCCGGTCGAGCCAACCCATTCGTGCTACAACCACAATATAGCTGCAGCGTGGCTCTATCATGTATAAACTGTGAGACATTCTATCTTAGTCATCAAAAATGTCAACGTATCTACAACTTTGCTTGTCTGAAGTTAGCTGCAGGTGTCCATAGACTGCAGTGGCCACTTAACATCGGATGAACCGTTATCATTTCAGCTTTATAAAAAATATATAGCTCTGGCAAATTTAAGATGACATTTACGTCTTCTGATATATGATAAGACAAGTAGGGGTAGGACCACGCTCTCACAGAATACCAGCGTGAAATACCAGCTCAATGCTCCTGTGTTTCGTATGGTTAGTGTACAGAACTGTAGATCCATTTTACTGGAAACGAAGCATTCCATCTTAGTCTTCAGCGGTGACAACGCATCTGCGTTTTGATTCTTAATCGAGGATAAATGTAGATGTCTTTGGACCACAGCATTCACTTACCATAAGGTACGCCTCATCAAACTGCAATTTTTATTTTATTCTAGTAGAGAGTGTAATTATAAGTTGACATACTTGCACGTGTTATAATTGCTCACTCTTTGGTTGCAGGTTGGGCGTATACCAGCGGACCACCCGCTGGTGGGAGGGCACAAGGGCCCGGTGCTGGACATCGCCTGGTGTCCCCACAACGACAATGTTATCGCCAGCGGTTCAGAGGACTGCGTTGTCAAGGTATTTATTTGTTTATTTGCATAATATCTGTACAGATACACAATTGCATACAGTTTCACAGTTACTGGATGTGACTGTGACCGTGGAAGGAAAAGGGAGATCTACCGCCGGTCAAGATATTCTGACCAGGGACCGGCAAACGCTCCGTGTGATAGTTCGGAGCTGTTCTATATATACTGTTTATGATTCGGACCTTCGATAGCGCGATTTAGGCTTCGGTGTGTTTCGCTTGTGGCGTGACGACAGTGGCGCCACATGACCAAGGTGTATAAAATTTAATACAAGTACCCCCATGTGAAATCCCCTGATTGGATCCTAATTCGTACTGGTGCAGTGTAGCTCACTCTCCTACTCTCCGCTTTATATATCACTTCGAAATAAGAAGCTTGTTCATGACTGAACAAAATTACACCGTAGTTTGACAGTTAAAACTAATATTGAAGGATTTTGAATGTGTGAAGGTTAAAAATATTAGTACCTCATCATCATTACAGTCCTTCACAAGTCCACTGCTGAACATAGCCCTCCCCCAAGGAATGCCACAAAGCACGATCCTGAGCCACCTGTATCCAACCTACCTACCTACCGGTAATGAGGCTGCCACTCGAGAACCTGTTTTTCCATCAGTTGTCGGTTCTTCGTGCTATATGGCCGGCCCATTGCCACTTGCGCTTACTAATCCGTTGGGCTATGTCTCTTCGAAATAAGAAGAAGTTCACGTTCTCCAATTTGGATTGGATGAGTGCAGTGCACTTCATTAAACCTCACATAAATGAGAAGCCTGTCCATGAGAGGGAAGTAATGTAGCCAGTTACGTACTATATTCATTATTTATTTAAGTTAAGCGTCATTTTCACACAATAATGTACAAAAGGCTTAATGATTGCTTTAAAGCACTCTCCCCCAGTCTATCTCTAGGGGTGCAACGTGCAAACATTTAGAAATAATGTACTATACCAACTTATAAAAGTTATGTTAGGTTTCGAAATAATTTTTTCTATTATTTCTTTTTCTATTTAATTTTATGTGGGTTAAATTTTCGGAGCCTCGAACGCGGTATAATAATCAAGAAAAAATGGCAAACATGTTAAGTTGTTAGACTTTACATAAATAATTATCGAACTCAAAACCAAATACGGAATTGTGTCTTTCTATAGCATCGTAAAGTAGATATAAACTGGAATAATCATCTATACAAATAAATAAATTAAGTGTCAGTTTGTAATGTCAAAAGAACAGCTTTTTACTTTATATGGAAGTATATGCGGTATTTATAAAAAAAACAATAATTTTTGAATTTTTATCTGTCTGTCTGTTCCTTACGGCCAATCTCCGAAATTGCTGGACTGTTTTTGACGGAACACTGGCAGATCGCTGATGTTGTATGGTAGCTTAGGGTACTTATATTTTAGGAAAAATATTTAGGGTTAGGCGCGATAAAATTAAAACCTATGGAATCCAATAATAAATTCCACGCGGACGAGGTCGCGGGGAACGGTTAGTATGTAATATTACAGTGCTTATGTGACGACACCTGCTCTAAATAAATGTGTTTCTAACTTAAGCAAGAATGTCTGCGGTGATAAGTCGGCTGAATAATTACATTGTTATGTGTTATGGGCCTTATTGACAGCCATTGAACACGCGAAGGCGATAAAGAATACAAAATAACACATCATAAAAGTTAACTACTATTTGAAATCCTTGAGCATACTTGTACCGTTTAGTTGCGGTGTAAGAATATCCACTAGGATCCCATGGTGTCGTAAGAGGTGACAGAGGGAAACAAATCAGGAGGTGGGCAACAGGTCTGCCTAATAACCACTAAAAATTAAAATTAAAATTCGATTTCCACCTGTGGCAACTAAGGCATATGACGCTATTTATGGGGCGGCCGCTCTTCAACAGTGGACTTTATTTATTTACTCTTTTTTTACACCACAATACAGAAACATCAAGTACATTTAAAACTAAATTAGAATATGTACAATAGGCGGTCTTATCACTCTGAAAGTGATTTCTTCCGGACATACCTTTGCGTAGAGAAATGATGCAAACCAAAGTTAATGTGACCCCCTCGGGCGTACAAAATAATAAAAAATATAAAAATACATACAAATAGAGATAATTGAATATGATATATAAAATATCATATAATAGATTAAATGAAAAGAGTACGAGAAAGATAAAGTAATTTATCTAATAGTGTTCTAAGTAATACGATTTAACAAGACTTTTGAAGGAGTGAAGAGATTTAGCACGATGAATATGGAGAGGTAAAGAGTTCAACAATCGCACAGCAGTTTCGGTAAAGGATTTCTTGAAAGGTGTAGATTGAGGACTTTAATAGGATGTAACGGTTGGCAGACTATACATGGAAATACGGGTTGCTTAAAAAAGGACAATTGCTAAAATTTAGTAAAAGGATTCTTTTTGCTTTCCTAGGACTTCCACATACCACTCTTTTAAGTACATATTTTTACCACCAAATAGCCGAACTAGCACTGATGTGTTCTGGCCTGAAAGGTATCGAGAGCCAGTATAATTACAGGTTGTGAGGAATTCTTCATATTCTTCATCATCTTTCATCTTAGTCTTAAGGGGTGACAACGCATCTATAGATTTCTTTGTGTATTAATTTATAAACTGACTCCTTTCTTATACAAATATAGTTTAGAAATATATAATAATAATAATGTCCTCCAGACTGAATTTCGGTCACGGCGGCCTGCCTCAACGGAGACTAGCCATCGGCGCAGGACAGGATTATAGTGCCCAAGTGTATGCGCAAGCACAGGTGCACTCTTTCTTCCCTCACTCTCATAAGACACCGCCAACTCCCTGACTCCAGGCAACTACTGAGAATTTCTTGACGGAAAAACTCAATAATTAATTTTTTGGTCCGACCCGGTATTCGAACCCAGAACCTCATGATCAGCAGTCGCACTACTACAACCACTAGACCAACTAGGTAGTATAATTTCTATATATATATATATATATATATATATATATATATATATATATATATATATATATATATACAGTCTATATATTGAAGTTAGGAAACTTCAACTTAAGCAACTCATATCTTGTTCTATAATCTTTTTCCACTTTTGTCAGGTGTGGCAGATTCCTGATGGAGGCATATCGCGTACCCTGACGGAACCGGTAGTGGATCTCGTGTACCACCAGCGACGCGTGGGGCTTGTGCTATGGCACCCGACCGCTCAGAACGTGTTGCTCACCGCCGGATCTGACAATCAGGTGAGCTGTACCACGATCGTCAGGTAGCTGAGCGCAGCGTAGCCCAAACAAACAGAACTTGATTATTATATCGGATATTGTGTGACAAGTTATCATTGGCTTCAATTATCAGGTGTTAAAGTAGTAAGTAAAGTAATAATTTGTTTGTCATGTAGTAGCCAACAATTTTTCCGGGGTATGCCCATGAAGCACAGACCCTACTATATTTATATGAATTTTTTTAAACCTTATCAGATCGCGATATGGAATGTGGGTACGGGCGAGGTGCTGCTCAGCCTGGACTGCCACCCGGACCTCATTTACTCAGCCTGCTGGAATTGGAACGGTTCCAAACTGCTTACCACCTGCCGCGACAAGAAGATCAGGTATTGAATGTTCAAAAAGCATAAAAAATCGGCCAAGTGCGAGTCGGACTCGCGCATGAAGGGTTCCGTACCATCGTAAAAACATGTTTCTAGTAGGGTAACCTCCTTTAATTTTTAATATATTTTTATTTTTATTATATTTTTGTTATAGCGGCAACAGTAATACACATTCTGTGAAAATTTCAATTGTCTACCTATTGCAGATCATGAGATATAGCCCGCTGACAGACGAATGGACGGTCAGACAGCGGATGATTAGTACGGGACCCGTTGCTTATCCTTTGGGTACGAAACCCTAAAAAGGGATATAGAAAAAAGATATAACAAAGTCCACAATTTCTCGATAGACATAGTTAATTTTCAAAATGGGTTGTTCCGTTTATCCACACTAAGAAATCTACCCTAGAGTGGATACTCGAACACGCGTTATCCGCCCTAGCGGAGTAGATAATCGAGTTTCACTTTTTGATTGTTGTTCCGACTTGCCACCCCAAGTTCTCAAGGTTTCTTCAAGGTTCCCACTTCAACAGAAAATATATTCATACTTTAACATATTATTGATAATTTTAATAACCGCAAACTTAAACAAAATCATATTACCTATTGCATTTAAACCAAATTAAACTTCCTTGTTTTAAATCATAATTAGTAATTTATAAATTCTACAATATTTAAAGGAAATGACCAACACTAATTTCATTATTGAGTACAAGTAATTGTATATCCTGTATAAATTTGTCTCTCAATAAAAGTTAAATACCGTACTATTTCCAATACTGTGTTTATATAATTACCAATATATTTATTAAATTTAAGTACCTAATGATTTCTTATATTTACGCGAACATTACACATTGAAATAATACTAGTTTTTACGGAATTTATCGCGCATATTTAACTTTTTAATCTATGGTAACCGCGGTTAACTATGACATCTGGACGTTGAACATCTCAGTCCTTCCCGTGACCATGGGTGCTGTAAAGCTCTCGAAACGTCGGGTATTTAAAAAGTTAAATATACGCGATAAATTCCGTAAAAACTAGTATTATTTTAAGTACCTACTTCAATAAAGTATAATTAAAATTAATTGCAGTAAAACATTTCTTTCATCATTAGATATCTACAAAATGACATAAACTATGTTACATTGAATGATATGTAATTGAACAATTAAAAATATTTCGGTTTTGAACTTTAAACTAGAAGTATGTACGTATTTTATAAGTATGCTAATGTGTACTAACTAATCTTGCGCCAGTTTCTATCATGTGATAAATGACTGTACACAGCCGAGGCGGAAAATCGAAAGAAAAATAACATAAAACTAACTAAAGAAATTTTTAAAACAAACACGCGATTTCGAGTACCCACCCTAGGGTGGATTTCTTATGGTGGGCTTATCCACGGAATAAACCTTTAAATTCGTTGAAACAGATTTGGTATCTCTGAATAACCGCGTTGCTCTTTTCAACCTGTAATCTACTAAGAAGAGTAAGCCGTAAGGAATTGTTGACATGCGATACATATAATTTTTCATAGGCGCTAACATAATAAGCTAAGTGCCTTTGTTTGTTTTTCGTTGTCCGCCTGTTCAATTGCAACACGTCCATATACAAACACGAATTTTTATGCACCAAAGCTAATTGGATTATGCCGCAGGACCTCATTTAAAAAAAAGGCTTCAGGTGTCTCGTCGCATCTGAAGTAGATAGAAATAAGATAGAATGCCTTATAGATAGGAATTTATACGTGGTAGAGCCACGCTGCAGCTATATTATGGTTGTACCACGAATGGGTCGGCTCGACCGGGAAAGGACCATGCTCTCACAGAGTACCGGCGTATAATAGCAAATTAATACTGCTGTGTTTCGTATGGTGAGTGTAGAGATCCGGCGACCCTTTTTTACTGGAAACGAAGCGTTCCATCTAAGTCCACAGGGGTGACAACGCATCTGCATTTTGATTCTTAACCGAGGATAGATGTAGATGTCTATGGGGTCACAGCATTCATTTACCATCAGATGGACTGTGTGCTCGTTTGTCACCCTTATCCTTTAAAAAAAATATTCTTGCTGGGTTACCCCGCGTCAGATACTAACTCTTACTTACTTGCCTGGTCCTGCTGCCAACAAACTTCAAAGCAGAAAATAAGCCTTACTACATACATAATAAAGTTCCAAAAGATGTCTTGGTTTTGCAGTGGCATTTCGTCTGCAAGGATGATTGTAATGCATTTAATATGTTTTTTTTACCGACTTCAAAAGGGAGGAGGTATTCAATTCGTCTTTGTGTTTGTGTATTACCTCATAACTTTGGGTGAACCGATTTTAATGACTCTTTTTTATTTGAATGCTGGTGCTTCTCGTGTGGTCCCATATAAATTTAATCAAGATCTGACCAGTAATAAAACATTGATGATATTATTGATATTAAATAATTACATTTTTGATATTATTGATATTAAATAATCACACATTGATATTAAATAAATACATTGATGATATTCTTATTTTAATTTTTGTATGTGGTAGTATAGTTGTAGCATGAATGGGTCGGCTCGACCGGGGAAGGACCATGCAGCAGAATACCAGCATAGCATAACTAAGTAATGATGGTGTGTTTCGTATGGTGAGTGTAAAGAACAGGAGACCTTTTTTACCGGAAACGAGGTCTTCCATCTCAGTCCTCAGGGCTGACAACGCATCTGCATTTGATTCTTAATTGAAGATAAATGTCAGTTGCCTATGGGCCACAGCATCCACTTACCATCAGGTGGAGTGGGTGCTCGTTTGTCACCCTTATTCTATATTAAAAAAAATATATTGGAGTTGGTTGAACAAAATTTTTAATTTTACCACTTGTTTGTCCAAAGGATTATTGACCCACGCAAGGGTGAAGTGGAGGCGGAGGCGATCGCCCACGAGGGCAGCAAGGCCTCGCGTGCCATATTCCTGAAGCACGGCTTAGTTTTTACTACAGGGTAAGTGTACCAGCAAAACTGAGATAATGTCTAGTTGAATGATATAATATTATTTATTTTATCATAAGATTGATTACCAGCTAATATTACACGTGGTAGAGCCGCGCTTCAGCTATATTATAGTTGTAGCACGAATTGGTCGACTCGACCGGGGAAAGACGACGCTCTCACAAAATACCAGCGTAATTTTTTTTACATATTACTGCATATTAAATATTACATATTACTGCATTTTTATAAAAAAAATATTACTGCTTTGTTGCGTATGGTGAGTGTAGAGATCCGGACACCCTTTTTTACTGGAAACGAGGCATTTTATCTTAGTCCTCAGCGCGGTGACAACGCATCTGCGTTTTGATTTTTAATCAAGGATAAACGTATTTGTCTATGGGTCACAGCATCCACTTATCATCAGGTAGACTATGTGCTCGTTTGTCACCCTTATTCTATAAAAAAACACCTTATGGTGAGTGCCTCCTGTAGCTCAATCACACCTGCAACAACCAGCTCCAAATAAAAAGGTCACAGATTCATTGTTACCTCTAACAACTAAAATAAAACACCTTACACCTCAACATCATCAACATCAGCATCATCATCATCATCATCATCATCATTATTATTATAAGTCCTCTGCTGAACATAGGTCTCCCTCAAAGAATGCTACAAAGCACAGTCTTGAGCCATAGCACTACGTGCTTTTCTAAGCGCGAGGGCAAAACACCGCCAACTACTTGAATCCGGGGTGCTACTGAGAATTCGATCGAATCGAAAAAAAATCGAATGTTAATTTTAAATCACATATTCAAAAAAAAAGTTAAAATTATCACAATTTATATATGCTTTAAGAGAATTAAAAAAATCTACAAATTTAAAAATGGCAGTGACAGCCTATCACGCCTACGCTCAAGCGTGGCTAAACTACGGCATCATACTATGGGGCAGCAGTGTAGACTCACACGAACTTTTTATTTTACAAAAAAATGTATACGCGTACTTGCAAATATCAAACAAAGAGAAAGTTGCAAACCTCACTTTCAAATTCTCAAAATTCTAACATTACCGTGCCTATATATTAGAAATATGTAAATTTGTAAAAGACGCCCAAGTTTTTACACCAAAATCATAGACGCGCCCCGACACAACGTACCTCGCTATAAGAATAACCACTTGCAACCAAAATCTAAATTAAAATTACACAGTACAGGTCCTTACTCGATGTCGATAATAATTTATAATAAATTGCCGGAATACATAAAAGCCGAAACAAATATTAATAAATTCATAAGATCTTTAAAAGAGATACTTATTAAAAAAAGTTATTATTCAATTAATGAATACATTGAGGAAAAGAATTTTTAAGTGTGTACCCCTTTCCCGTTCATTGCTATGCCTTTTGAGGTGCACGTGATTGTTAGAACTTGTTATGTTTTGTTTAGTTTCTAAGTCACATGTAACGCAATTTGTGAATAAATAAATAAATACATTTCTAGACGGGAAATCCCAATAACTAATTTTCTTCCGACCTGGGATGCGATTACCCGGGGGGCCTCATAATCAGCAACCGCGTCCAACCACAAGCAACGAGGCAGTTCTCATTAGAAAGTCTATAACGTAGATGAACCCAGAGCACAGCCCTCTCCATAGATCGCTGAATGGCCTTGAGCTTCGTGCGGCCAGTAGTGAAGGACCACGTCACAGAGTATCTCAAATCCATATGTAATCTGTGTCAACACTCGCTGCTGGTACACTCTTGTTACAAACAATACATTGCCGGTTTTGTTTGTGATCCGCAGGTTCAGTCGGATGTCTGAGCGTCAATACTCGCTACGTACTCCGGACGGGTTGGGCGAGCCGATCGTCACCGTCGAGATCGACACCAGCAACGGGGTCATGTTCCCGCTGTACGATCCCGACACAAACCTGATCTACCTCTGCGGCAAGGGCGACTCCGTTATACGGTACTTTGAGGTATGTTTACAAAAAAAAACTTTTTTTTTTCGTGTGGTGCCCATACCGGCGACGAGCAGCAGAAGTCAAACTGCCTACCAAGCATGATGATTAAGTGAAATCCTCCCTGCAACTGTAGAGGCTCATGTAGCCCAGTATTTTTTTTATTTAACTGGCTTTACGACTCTGGGTTCTAGCCCTTCTGAGCCTATCATTTCTTTCGGAATCTTCATTTTTATAATTTTTTTCTTCACAATATGCCGACGCGTCTCATTGTGAAGTTTTTGGGAGATTTTGACGACAGCTCAACCCAGGGAACAGTTGATGACGACAGCCACTCAAGTCCATAAGGCGTCAAAGCGATCAAAATAACTTGAGGTTTATATCGACATCAAAGCACTTGTTTCGTCGTTTTCACTAATAGTTCACACGCGCGGACACTTAATTCACAAAATCGCATCACTTTTACATATCAAAATCCACTTCAAACCATTATTCAAGCAACAAAATAGGAGGGACAATCTATCGACGGCCAAGTTCCCGCCAAAGCATGCAGCCCAGTAGCAAGCACAGTAGTAAACTTTTACAAGCTGTTAAAGCAGAAGTATGCTGATAATTAAATTATAGTATTTATAAATAATTGATATTTAAACAATTTTTGTTAATAGCTAAAAGAATTTAACGCGGTAGAGCCATGCTGCAGT
This sequence comes from Parnassius smintheus behrii, assembly GCA_036936625.1. Lineage (NCBI taxonomy): Eukaryota > Metazoa > Arthropoda > Insecta > Lepidoptera > Papilionidae > Parnassius > Parnassius smintheus. The sequence goes on along the minus strand of JAUPFT010000017.1, from coordinate 40,322,232 downwards.
TATATCAGTAGTATAGTTGTAGCACGAATGGTTCGGCTCGACCGGGGAAGGACCACGCTCTCACAGAATACCAGCGTGAAATAGTAGCTTAATGCTGCTGTGTTTCGTATGGTGAGTATAGAGAACCAGATACCTTTTTTACTGGAAAGGAGGCATTTTATCTTGGTCCTCACGGGTTATAATCATCTGCATTTTGATTCGTAATCGAGGATAGATGTAGATGCTTATGGGCCATAGCAACTACTTAAATTCAGGTGGATTGTGTGCTCGTTTGTCACCCTACCCTATTTATAAACAAAAATTATCTACGCCTTTATTTTATAAGTCTTGTACTTTTTTTGTATTATATTACTTGTGCAGATTGTATATATAGATCGATAATTGTTGCAGGTGACGCCCGAGCCGCCATTCGTTCACTACATCAACACTTTTCAGACCCCTGACCCACAGAGAGGTAAGCATTTTGCAAAATGTTAAAAATTAAAAAAAAGTTCCCCTTAAGAGTACATATTTCTTTATGAAATTATAATAGCATGTTAAATGTTCTCTGCCATACTAATAAAAATCGAGGTTAATTCTAGAAATGCTTAAAGTTGTTCTCTCTCTTATCACTTTAGTTTTTGCATTGTGGCATGGTACAGGTACCAGGTCACTAGAAAATAACTTGCGTGTGATATTTTCATGGACAATTAAACAAAGAAATTAGCTAGGAAAAAAGATCGGTTCAGTAACAAACTTAAATTCTCATATTTAGTTAAAAGGAGATGTTAAAATCTTCCTCCTAACAAGGGACAAATTATGAAAGGAATTTAGCCAATTTAAAATAATATATTTACAGAAAAATATCTTCAGCCATATTTTAACAATATTTTAACAAGACACAATAAGCAAAATAAAATAAAATAAGACATGGTAGAAATATACTTAAGTTGTTAATACGAAGAATAACCAAGTACTGTCCCGAATTTCTTTGAATTTGGAGTATTTATAAGATTACCGCCAATGTCGCTTTTATTTTTTTACAATTGAACAATTCTTAACACATTTAAATATTAACAATCAAATTATAATAATTATTAACCATTAAATAAAATCATAAAAATTAATTTAAAAACCATTTTCACAGCTTTCAACAATTAATTTGTAGTATAAAAATATATTTCAGAAAACATGTGGTCCGAAACGGTTTAACACATATAAGTAATTACTACTAAAATCCTTACTTCATCACTTCATACACATTCAAAAATATGAAATGTATTTTTAAACACCAAATAAACATTTTTAGGCTATTTTATTACATTTATTACAATATACTTATCATACATTAGAAACCGGAAGTAGTAACAAATTAACAATTCTTAAAACATCAAAATTAATTCACAAATGGATAAAGTACTTAGTAATCGTATCTAAAATTTAATTCTAAAGTTATCCTTAATCTAGCACGTGCAAGAAGATTGCAAGATACGACTAAATTTCGAATTGTGAAAAAGTAACACTGAATTTCTTTTTATTAATTTTTCTATTCTATTATGACGATTAGATTAACATTAACGCCAAAAAATTGACCTAATATCGTTTTTTTATTTGCTATCAAACATATAAAATTTATTTTACTTGAGTGTGCAATTACATGCTATGCTTAGTAGCGGACATTTTTTTACAACTAAAGATGTTAATCATAAACTGTAAAGCCAATACAGTCGTAAGTGAGCAAAAATAAGTAAAATTATTCTGTTATGGTATGTATTATATAATACCGTCATATTCAAGTTAAAAGTGATAATTCAACACTAAGAAATTAAATAATTTATGTTTAGTTAACCATTTTATTTTTATCGCTTAACGTAATTTCAGAAACGAATCATTGATGGCACACGGCAGTTAATATATATATATATATATATATATATATATATATATATATATATATATATATATATATATATATATATATATATATATATATAGATTTCTTGTTACCATTGCCTTTTATTTATTTTAATAGTTATTTTGCCTTCTTCCATCCTTCAAGTGATAATGAAGAATGTTAATAGAGGACGTAATGATTTCTTATATTTACGCGAACACTACACGTGATTAAAACTACTTTTACGGATTTTATCGCGTTTATTTTTGCTTTTAATTACTTTTATTTTTAATTCCCGACGTTTCGGGCGCTTTCCAGCGCACCCATGGTCACGGGGGACTGAGATGACTGACGTCCCGATGTCATTGTTAAACCCGGAGTACCTTCAGCTTTTTTAATTATTGTTTATGGTTAAAAAAGCTGAAGGTACTCCGGGTTTAACAATGACATCGGGACGTCAGTCATCTCAGTCCCCCGTGACCATGGGTGCGCTGGAAAGCGCCCGAAACGTCGGGAATTAAAAATAAAAGTAATTTAAAGCAAAAATAAACGCGATAAAATCCGTAAAAGTAGTTTTAATCATGTAGAGTACGTAAGTTACCATTTTTTTATTTTAAGGTATTGGCATGATGCCGAAGCGAGGCTGCGACGTTGCTACATGCGAAATAGCCAAGTTCTATCGCCTTAACAACTCTGGCCTGTGTCAGGTAAATTAATCTAGCATATTACAGTCTGCACTACTGGACTTTTTCAGATGTGAAATATCTACTTGAAGCTTAGAGCATACATTACATGGAGGGAGCACTGTGTGAGCAGAAAGCGTGATCGGCGTAGAGAGAGAGAGACTGAGTTTAGGTAGTCTGTCTCTCTCGCACATGCTTCTGATTCGTCTCGTCACCTTGCTTAGCGCATGCCCAATGAAACAGCCAATGACAGTGACTGTGCGAGAGAGACAGACTCTACCTAAACTCAGTCTTTCTCTCTCTCTCTACGCCGATCACGCTTTCTGCTCACACAGTGCTCCCTCCATGTAATGTATGCTCTAAGACTTGAAGTTCTTTTCTGCCTAGCGGAGCAGGTCCCACCCTTAACCTATATCTGCCACCGAATAAACAGACGAATGACCTTGCAAATTGCGTTGGGCATCACAGAACTCATAGGTGCGAAAATATGGTCATTTGATCATAGTCAGAATAGGTAATTGACCGGTACTTATCTAACTAACGTAACTTTCTTATCATTTCGCACACTTTTACTCTTTATTGACAGCCCTTAGTAACCACAAAAAGTACGCCGTGACGTAGGAAGGGGAAAAGATGCTCAGTAATACGGACACTCACGACAAGTTTTATTTCGCTTGTGTGCGCGATTTATCGAATTAATAATAATTATGTAGGTTATTAAAACGTCGGCAAGCAGTCAACATCAAAGTAGGGCAACTTCTGTATGTAGAACTATTATATATTCTGTGCTGGTAGTTATAATGGAAAATAAATGGTAGGTGGTATCGATGACGGTGCCGCGCAAATCGGAGCTCTTCCAAGAGGACCTGTACCCGGACACGCTGAGCGACGAGGCCAGCCTCACGGCTGAAGAGTGGCTCGCTGGCGAGGACGCGGAACCATGCACTATGTCGCTCAAGGTATACGCACGCACGCACACGCACACACACACACACACACACACACACACACACACACACACACACACAAACGCACGCACACACATGGAAACTAACACACATACAAACATGGTAATAGCTGATTGTTAGTTTATTCGTCAACCAATGGGTCGATGGCACGAATGGAACGTTCGACCGGGTTGGACCACGTTCTCACAGAACACCAGCGTAAAACAGCAGCTTAATGTTGCTGTGCTGCGTATGGTAAGTGTAGAGAACCAGAGATCTTTTAAATAGAAATGAGACATTTCATTGCAATTCTCGAGGGTGACAACGCATCTGCAATTTGATTCTTCATCAAGGATTGATGTAGATATCTATGGGCCACAGCATCCATTTACTATAATATAGACTGTGTGCTCGTGTTTTAGCTTACTTTTAGCTTGACTATGTTAACTATGTATTATGAGGAAGATATCTAGAAGTTACGAGTTTTTGACATTTTAAGTTTACAAAAAATATAGCTATGTTCTATATTTCTAGAATTAATGAAACATAACCATAAAATATACAAATTTAAGCCATCTATGGCCACCATGAAAGTACTATTAAAAATATACATTGCTTTTACATAAAAAGGTACATTATTACTTTTGAGTTTGGTTCTCAAAGTTTAATTCAAGTTGACCAATATTACAACACTAATAAAATGAATCCTAATACGTTTTTAAAATAATCATGTAAGCATGTTTGTCGATCACTAACTATGTACATAGGTGTTTTATGAATGCTGGCAATGTCATTAACACATTATATGAAATTAAAATGTCCGGATCTACTAGCATCTTTATTTCGGAAACGATATTCTATTAGTAACTATGTTATAACTTTCAATAGTATGGTGGCGAACTTTGTGTCTCACAATTATAGAAAAAATAAAAACTTTAATTTTTTACAGCTTTAAATTCGTAATATGCAGTATAATACGATTGAAATAAAAATAGGACTAGCCGTTTACTAACTTCACGCAGTTATGTATATAAACATAACATTGTGTCACTGCCACAATAAATTTAGTCTGTAACATGTGAGCGGAGTAGAAGCAGTGCCATACACTGATATTTTACAAAAATTAAAAACAAAATTTTGAATTAAATAAATGAATAAATTAAAATCTATCGAAATTCAAATCATATTCACCCTACTTTACGAACGGCAATAAAACAATAAATTTAGTAGGCATCTTTGACCTTGTCACTTCGCAGAGTCACAGCCTTAAGGGCAAATGGCAAAGTAATAGTTCAAAAAATATTTTTTAAACGTTCAAAATTTTGGTTTTTAGTTTTTGTAATATATCAGTGCCATAGGCTTGTACTCCATTGACATGTTACACCCTATTTTTTTTTCAAACGGTAAAAAAGGGCATACGGTATATGTAAATATTGTTTTGAAATAAATAATATTCGTACATACAATTTAAAGTAACAATTTTCAATAGATAAATATATCTTTATATGTATGTATAAAATAAATGATTTACTTGATTTATTTTATGGCAGTTTTTTTAAGATATCTATAGTGTATGTTTCCTTTTACACACCATATTCAATCATACAAAAGTAAAATCGGTTTGATAGCTATGATATTAAAAATAGCGGCAAGCTGGTCACATATAGTGCGACCAACTAAAGAATTCGATCCTGACAGGTCGTGATCGAACGAACGACATAACTTTTAAGAGGCGTTGAAATTAAAACAAAAAAAAATTGTTTATTTGCCATACTAAGGGATAATCTTTAAAAATATGTAATTTATGTCAAAGAATAAATGTTATATTTTTGCACTATATTTAATGTTAAATAAAAAAGAAAACAACATTTTTCCATCATTTAAAACCATACTACGCTGTTACAAGGATAGATAAATTGTTGATTTTTGTAGTGACGTGCCAAAAATAGCAGATAAAAGTAACGTTATTTGCCGTTGTACTATACAATGATGCGTTATAAGAAATTAGAATCCAGACTAACAAGTAGGTTATGGTCATATGCGACAGTAGCCTAATGGCAGAGCGCGGACTGCGAACTCAAAAAAAGGTCGTGGTTTCGAATCCAGCATTCGAATACTGCCGTGAAGCACTCGTAACACAAGGAATTTAAGCTTAGCACGAGTGGTTAAGGGGAATATTAATAATGTTTTTATAGCATTGTTAATTTTCTTTTAAAAAAAAAAGGAAAAAGAAAAAATGAAACTTAGGTTTCTTTTTTATTGGGTCGGTTATAAAGTAAATAATAGTGTTAATTATTTTCCATCACTAGTCATGACCAGATAGACGTCTGGATCGCATTCTTTCGTTGGCGTCACTATAGTTATTTTATTTGGGATAGTACGTGTAATATTTTAACTTCAACGTTATTAATGTCCGTTTAAATTATAATAACTGTTATTCGAATTTGGTTTCTAATTTTTTGAATTCATATCTAATTTAAATATAATAACTCGTCGGAATATTTATTAAGAAAAATATTTTAAAATGTTTTCATAAAAAAATATTACTGATTTTCATGGAATTCACCAAATGTATGCAATTTACCTACCAACAATGTACAATCCACGAACTATCTTTTGTTATACTGTGATTTATATTACTCGTATCTTTAGTAATTACAAAAATAATTTTAGTATTCTAGTTTTTTATCTATAGTTTAATTAATGTTATATAAGATAAGGACTACGTATTATGTGTATTCTTGGAGTATGTGTGAGACTTGAGCGCAACAAAGTTTTTTTATTTAAAAAAATGTTAATGACAACATGGTTTAATTAAAGTTGGCAATACAGTTTGAGTTGCCAATATTGTTATTGTTATTACTTTAATTCTTAGACAATTTGAATAAACCTTAAAAGTTCAAATGAAATTCCTATTGAAATACGGAATAATTATTCGAATCATTTCGAGATAATTATCCACACTGTTATCTTCAATCATTTTTAAATTTTACTAACTTTTCTAAACTAATATTGTAATATTATGTGCGCAAGTCTTTTTATTTGGAGTTATATTTAGCGATGCTCTGACGATTTTGTTGGCTTTCTCTTTCTAACAATACATTACTTCACCGTGTGCTTTAAGTGTTTTTATAACAAACACCATTTCACTGACTCATTTTTATATTTTGTTGTTACTAACAGGCGTTCTTTGTGTGCTGTAACAAATTTCAAAACCAAGTAACTTTTTTTCTAAATTTTCTCAATCTTTGCATAATGTTCTTTATTTATGTCCTATTGCTAATGTATTTTAGTTTAAAAATTTATAAGTTTCTTTGCCTTTAAATTTATTTTGCCTTTAAATTTAAAAAAGGTTTTCAAGATTTTACGATTCAATTTCATTACATTTTTAAATGTAGTAAAACGTTTTAAAACAATTTAATAACTGTTGACCAATTTTTTTTCTGAAAATCCCATAATGCGGACGAAGTAATGTTGGTAGTTCACTCTAAATTTTAAAAACTTCAAAAGTAAAGTAAAAGCCCAGTTCCCGTCCCCAATTCGTGAACGCGAGCCGACAGGAATGTCAAGGACAGATGCTAAAGGCTAGGGGGTCTCCCTAACCGGACTCCAGGAGCGTGCGGTGGTGGTACAGGGCGGCTACGTGTCGGGGCGCGCGCAGCAGCTCACGGTGAACAAGCGCAGCAACGCGCTGGCCACCGGCCGCGAGAAGGAGAAGGACAAGGAGCGCGACAAGGACCGCTCGCCCACGCCGGCGCAGCGCCGCGACGACAGCCAGGCCGGCACGCCCGCCTCGGCCACGCCGCCGCCTGCGCCCGCGCTATCCGCCATTGTGAGTAATCATTTTTTCCTAAGTCGTGGAATCGTACGTTTGTACTTTTGCCAGTGTCAAGTAATAAAAAAATATGATTTTTAATATGACCTTTTGAGCGCCAAAGTTGCCTATATTTGACCAGCACCTGCGGGCCCTGAGCGCCAACGATGTCTATAGTTGACAAAAAACCCGGCCCACAAAAATATGAAATATACTGAAAATTATTACTGGAATTTTAATTCTACACTCCTCAAAAAAGAATAACCCAGCAACATGTGAGTATAAAAAACAAGTCTCCTAGAGCCACAAGTACTAAGAAACTTTGAACTAAAAAAAAAATGGATTTTTATCAAAGCAAATACTATGTCCAGCACGCCAAAGTCGTCTATGTTTGACCGCTAGTGTTGTAATGCGTTAGGCGTAGATTTATTGAAAACTATTCAAAATTAAACGCAAACGTGTTATTTTTTAAATTATTATTGATATTTGAATAAAACAAAAGGTAAGAAACATAAAACTATCATCAGCTAAATAAATAAAAGAAATTTCATCAAATCAACTTCGCATAATAAATCTAAGGCCCGCCGCTGATTGCAATTTTTTGTCGACGTGACTTTTTGTCACTTAGCCAAGTGTCAATGAAGTCAATGAAAACTATATTGAGTGTGCTCATTATGGTGACGTGATAATACGGTGACAAATAGTTGCAGCGGCAGGCAACACCGGAGTGACGTGACTGTCACTCGCCCTGTGCATTTCTATGGGAGTCCGCTCACTGGTGACTTTTTGTCACTCGGCCGGCGCCGCGCCGCGCGTTCGGAGTAGACGTATGCTATTTAAAGTATAGCTGTGTTTTGTTTTTAAAGATGTCATCTTCTTTGCAAGAGGAAGACATTGACAATGAATTATTAATAGAGGAGGTAGAGAAGAGGCCTGCATTATATGCAAAAAATTTAAAGCAATATTCCGATATTGTTAGCGACGACAAAGTGAATTCGAACATTTAATATTAATTATTTATTATCAGTGAATTAAAAACTAAGTGTTAGCATTTAATCATAATTATTTCTTATCAGTGATTTAAAATTAGGTGATGGTATTAATCTTAACTGTTTCCTATTCATAAAATAAAGCTAAGTGTAAAGACTGATTAGTACTGAAAAAACAGGAAAGTAAATTAAACACTTCTATTTTTATCTTAAAGTGACTTATATGAATCTATTTAATATTATTTAGGTCTGATTAGAACATTAGACGCAAGTATAAGCTTATTTTCTAGTAAGATTTCTTTTATCATAACTTTAAGAGCTATTTAACATATAAGTGATTAATATAATTCTTTTTCCTTTAAAGTACTTCAAAAGAAACATTAATATGTCAATTAATCGCTGTATAATGTTATTTCATTATGAGAAAGATTTAAATTTCATGAAAAAATATTGTATAGATTCTTAAGCATAATTCCTGAAAAAGTGTTGTACATTCCTACCTCTTGGCGGCGCCACTTGTATGTTCGGCAAAAAATATAGTCCTACTCCGGAGCTAAACCGTGAGGCGACCGCGAAACTATTTTTATTTTTTATAAATGTAAAATAAAGGTTTATTGAATGATTTATGTTTAGAATAATAGAAATAAGTTGTATCTATCGTTAGGAATAAATATAAATATTGTAAGGAATGTTTTACCACGTTTATTAAGAAAATTGTGAATCTCTCTTAGAAAAGGTTACTCAGCGCTCTGATTGGTCAATAGATTCACTAATGCCGTATGCGATTTTTTCTTAAATATGATTGGTTACAGCCGCTTATAAAAAAGGGGCGTTTTTCGTGGTAAATTATTTCCAAATCCGGCAATGTAATAATAAGGAATCAAGAAATAAAACAAGAAGAAATTCTCAAGAAGTGTTATTTATTGCTCATCTAACTGCTACTGTATGCTCTCCAGTTAACATCCCGCCAGCAAACCCGCTCTATTTATCAACGCTCCCTTATACGAGCATTTACATTGGTCCTTCGAGAAGCCGGATCGGGTTTAAGGAAAACTAGGAAGATGCCTTCAAATACAAGATCAAAATCAGTGCAGTCGAAGACTACGAGTGAAAGCAACGCCACTACGGGTACCAGTACGACGGATTGGAGCATGAATACGCCGAGTGATTCTACAAACACGACGGCTACCAACACGTCAACTTCAGATCGATCGACGCTTACAAGAGCATCGCCCAGCAGCGTACACAGACAACCCGTACTTCTTAACAAAAACATTGCCGGAAAAGAATCAACACCAGGGGACGTAACCCATACCACCCCCCCGACACGCACCGTCGAAGCGTCAGTTCCTCACCAAGAAGGAAGTCATCCAACGCCGCAGATTCAAGAAAGAAGTGTCGCAATGAAGACTCTGCAGCAGCCTCACCCTAAGAAGACGACCCGCGATCCAGACACGCTTTCCGTTCGCTCGTCGCATAGGAAGAGAGCAGAAGCGCAAGCAAAGATGACAATGGCATTAAGGGAACTAGAATTGGCAGAAGCGCGGTCAAAAGTTGCTCAAGCGGAATTAGAACTTCTCACCGCGGAATCAGAAGATGAAGATGGTGCCGGAGAAGAGCTGTTCGAGCGAACTCGAGAAGTCGAACGCTGGTTCATCCAGACCGGAGACATGCCTAATAAGAACCACAAACCAATAGAGGCAGAAGAAAAGAAAAGTGACATCCAAGAACTAGCTTCAGTCATACTAAAGCTATCAGAAAAATCACGTGACACCGTTTCACCGAAGCACCTAGAACTACCTCACTTCAACGGGGCCTGCGAAGAATGGTTAGCCTTCAAAAGATCATACGAGGATACGGCTGCTTCTTTCAGTAGCAATCAAAACCTAGCACGCCTCAGAATAGCGATCCAAGGAAAAGCTAGAGAAGCCGTCCAAAGCCTGCTATTCACCGCCGAAGACCCACGCGAGGTGATCAAGGGACTAGAAGCAAGATTCGGAAGACCTGGAGCACTAGCATTAGCAGAACTAGAAAAAATGAAGAACCTCCCAAGAGTCGGCGAAAACCCGAGCGACATATGCATATTTGCAAGCAAAGTAAAGAACGCAGTCGAAACAATCAAAGCCCTGAAGAAACCACAGTATCTCAGTTCACCTGAAACGCTAAGAGTTATAGTAGACAAGATGCCGACGTCAATGAAGTTCCGTTGGTTCGCCTACCACAGAAGCAGAAGAGACGAGGAAATTCAGGAGCTATTACTTATCGAAGCGTTCCTAGAAACAGAAGCCGACATGTGCGGAGACTTCGCCCCGCCCGAAGCGCCCTCAGAACAAAGAAGAGGAGTAAGAAAACCCGTTCATTTGGTTCAAGAAGCGTCAAAAGAGAAATATAAGAAGTCGTGTCCGTTCTGTGGGGAAGAACACTTCGCATTAGAATGTAAAAGGTTCAAAGAAGCCAACCTGAATGAAAAATGGGATATGACCAAGAAGGCAAAGATATGCTTCAAGTGCCTTCGATTCAGACACTCAAGAATCAACTGTAAAGCACCAGTCTGCAAGCTGTGTAAAAGATGGCATCATACCATCTTGCATTCTGACAAACCACCGGCGTCGATAGAAAAAGAAGCAAAAGACACCAATAGCATCTCAGAAGAAAAGGTCGCCTCAATCCATAACGCCAAAGGAGAAGAAAAGGCCTACCTAAAGATGATCCCCGTGAACCTCTATGGCCCAAAAGGACAAGTTCGCGTATTAGCACTACTAGACGAAGGGTCAACGGTCACACTCTTAGACGCATCAATTGCTGAAAAAATCGGAGTCGAAGGAAAGAAAGAAAAACTCACGATTGAAACCGTTGGCGGAAAGGTGTTAAGAAAAGATAGTTCACAGAAGATCGAGTTCAAAATAAAAGGGGCTCATAGAAAAGAAAAGAGAACTATCGTAGCAAGAACCATCGACGACCTGAAGCTGTCTGAACAATGCATAAACAAGGACACCGTGAGAAACTGTGAGCACCTGAAGGCAATTGAAAATCAACTCCTCTACGTCTCCGAGAGGCCCAAGCTACTGATAGGCCAAGACAATTGGGGACTGATAGTGACAAGAAAGCTGAAGAAGGGCAAACCATCAGATCCTGTAGCTTCCCTCACGAACTTAGGGTGGGTGTTACACGGATGTGAAACAGGAACAACTGCCACAGTACACTTCACTCATTATGGCAGAGCGACCACTGGCAAGGAAGACATAGAAGACCTCGTCCGAGAACACTTCCAATTAGAGTCTCTAGGGATCCAAAATCGTTCACCATCTAACGACAGCGACAGAAGAGCACTAGAAACCCTCGAGAAAACTACCAAGAAACTGCCAAGCGGTCAATATGAAACGGGACTCCTGTGGAAAAAAGAAGATGAACACCTGCCCAACAACTACAATCAAGCTGTTCGACGCCTGGTTAGCATCGAGAAAAAATTGGATCGTGATCAAGAAGCAAGAAAGCACTACGAGGAGCAGATTCTGAGTCTAATCGAAAAAGGATACGCAGAGAAGGCTCCAGAAAACTCTAACGAAGGAAGGACATTCTACCTACCCCACTTCGCTGTTGTACACCCAGTCAAGAAGAAGCTAAGAATAGTGTTCGACGCAGCTGCCAAATATGAAGGAAAGAGCCTCAACGACGCCTTGCTCTCGGGCCCGGATTTGCTACAATCATTATTCGGAGTACTGCTGCGTTTCAGAGAGGGACCAGTAGCCGTCATGGCAGACATACAAGACATGTTTCTTCGAGTAAAAGTCAGAGAAGACGACCGAGACAGTCTCAGGTTCCTGTGGCGCGGAAACCGAAGAACCGGCAAGCCTGAAGAGTATAGAATGTCTTCAATCATCTTCGGGGCAGCGTCATCACCTGCAACAGCCATATACGTAATGAACAATAATGCAGAGGAATTTAAGAACACTCATCCTGAAGCAGTGAAAGCAATTAAGAGAAACCACTACGTGGACGACTATCTGCAGAGCTTCGCATCTACAACCGAAGCAAAGAAAATATCCAAAGAAGTGAAAGACATTCACGCAAGAGCAAACTTTCATCTGAAGGGATGGGCCAGCAACAACTCGGGGGTAATATCAGAGGTAGAAGACGCAAACAAAGAAAACTCCTTACAACTGACCAAGGAAGAGAAGACTCTGGGACTAAGATGGCTGGTGAAAGAAGATACATTAGCCTTCAACGTCGGGCTACGCAACACGCCGGAGGACCTGCAAGACGGCAGAAGGACTCCAACAAAAAGAGAAGTCACAAGCGCAGTAATGTCCACTTTAGAGCCAATGTGTTTTGCTACACCAGTTCTAATACAAGGAAAGAAACTAATCCAAGACATCTGGCGAAAGAAAATAGACTGGGATGAACCAATCAACGAACATCAAAAGGAAGTCTGGATGAAATACCTGGAAGAAGTGTCAACATTAACGAGGCTGAAGATCCCGAGGTGCGTCTCACCCAAAGGCAGAAAAGGACAGCTACACACATTCTCCGATGCGAGTGAAGAAGCCTATGCAGCAGTAGTCTACTGGAGAATAGTCGAGCCCGGAGGAAAGGTCCATGTCTCCATGATCGCCGGCAAAGCAAGGGTAACGCCAACGAAACCTGTGTCAATTCCGAGGCTGGAGCTACAAGCGGCTTTACTCGGAAGCAGACTAGCCGCCACAATCGAAGAGGAATCAGAGCTCGACATAACGAGAAAGGTTTACTGGACCGACTCCAGCACAGTGCTGCAATGGATAAAGTCAGAACCAAGGAAGTTCAAAACATTTGTGGCCAACCGACTCGCCGAGATCGAAGAAAGGTCCAAGCCAGAAGACTGGAGATGGGTGCCAACCAAGGAAAATCCAGCGGACGACGCCACGAGGGGAACCCCAACCGAATTCGACCACAACGCCAGATGGTTCAAAGGCCCGTCATTTCTCCGTCGACCGGAAGAAGAATGGCCATTTCACGACTTCAAGCCAGAAATTGTTATGCCAGAAGAAAAAAGCAAGCAAAAGGTATTGGCAACGATGGCAGCAGAAGACACCCTATTAAACCTAGAAAGGTTCTCGAGCTGGGAGCGACTGCTGCGCACTACAGCCAGAGTGATCGCCTTTACACACCTACTAAAGAAGAGCCGTAAAGCGACCACCACCGCCGCACGCCAGAAGGATGAGCCTTGGAAACCACAAAAAATCCAGAAGAAAGAAGCACAAACCTCAATCCCGTCGACCAGCGGAAGTAAAAATAAGCGCCTATACTCACCCATAGAAGCAGAACACCTAAAAAGGGCCGAAGAGATATTAATAAAAATAAGCCAGAGCGATAGTTTTGCATCAGACATAAGAAAACTGAAGTCAGAAAAGCCATTAGAAAATTCGAGTCGACTTAAGAAAATCGACGTTTACATTGGAGACGACGGAATAATTAAATTAAGGAGCAGAACAATGAAATTTCACGACCGAAACGGAAGAATAATGAATCCTATCATTTTAGACGGAAAACAAAAAATAACTCGTCTAATAATACAACACTATCACAGGAAATTCTTTCACGGAAACACCGCTACAGTAATGAACGAAATTCGTCAAAGGTTCTGGATCTTGGGTTTAAGAGCAACTCTAAAAGCGGTCGCACACAGCTGTCAATGGTGCAAGACAAAGAAGAGTTCACCAGAGATACCACCAACGGGAGATCTGCCGAGTGAAAGATTGCAGCATCATCAATTTCCGTTCTCCTGCACAGCCGTAGACTACTTCGGGCCGATGCAAGTCACCATCGGAAGAAGAAACGAGAAGCGCTGGGGAGCCTTATTTACCTGCCTCACGACTAGAGCAGTACATTTAGAACTGGTACCTTCTCTCAGCGCCAGCTCAATGATCATGGCACTCCGTCGAATGGCAGCCAGAAGAGGAACTCCGAAAACCGTATATAGCGACAACGGAACTAATTTCGTCGGAGCAAAAAGGGAATTAGAGGAGGCCGCACAGGAAAAGGGCATCCAGTGGAAGTTCATCCCCCCGGGAGCTCCGAACATGGGAGGCGCCTGGGAGCGGCTCGTACGAACAGTCAAGACGGCGCTAGCAGTAGTCCTCAACGAGAAGAGCCCGCCCGAGGAAGTACTCCATACGCTAATGACTGAGGTTGAACACATCATCAACTCGAGACCTCTCACCCCGATCAGCATGGACCCAGGAGACGAGGAGAGCCTAACACCGAACCACTTTCTGCTGGGAAGATCATGCGGAGCTATGGCGCCGGGAGAGTTCAGCGACACGGAGCTCATCGGAAAGGCAAGCTGGAGAACCACCCAGAGACTCGCAGACCACTTCTGGAAAAGGTGGATTAAAGAATACTTACCTCTCCTGATGCCAAGGAAACTCGAGGGGAAAGAAACCAGAGACCCAAGGGAAGGAGACATCGTGCTAATAGTGGACGCCACATTACCGCGAAACTCATGGCCTCGCGGTGAAATCGTCAAAACCTATCCCGGACCAGACGGAAGAACCAGGGTGCTGGACGTGCGGACATCAGGCGGAATACTTCGCCGTCCAACTCGACGTGTCATCGTGCTGGTGCCAGCGGAGTCGTCGCCTCCAGAGGACGCAGTGCTACGCACCGTGGGGGAGAATGTTAGCGACGACAAAGTGAATTCGAACATTTAATATTAATTATTTATTATCAGTGAATTAAAAACTAAGTGTTAGCATTTAATCATAATTATTTCTTATCAGTGATTTAAAATTAGGTGATGGTATTAATCTTAACTGTTTCCTATTCATAAAATAAAGCTAAGTGTAAAGACTGATTAGTACTGAAAAAACAGGAAAGTAAATTAAACACTTCTATTTTTATCTTAAAGTGACTTATATGAATCTATTTAATATTATTTAGGTCTGATTAGAACATTAGACGCAAGTATAAGCTTATTTTCTAGTAAGATTTCTTTTATCATAACTTTAAGAGCTATTTAACATATAAGTGATTAATATAATTCTTTTTCCTTTAAAGTACTTCAAAAGAAACATTAATATGTCAATTAATCGCTGTATAATGTTATTTCATTATGAGAAAGATTTAAATTTCATGAAAAAATATTGTATAGATTCTTAAGCATAATTCCTGAAAAAGTGTTGTACATTCCTACCTCTTGGCGGCGCCACTTGTATGTTCGGCAAAAAATATAGTCCTACTCCGGAGCTAAACCGTGAGGCGACCGCGAAACTATTTTTATTTTTTATAAATGTAAAATAAAGGTTTATTGAATGATTTATGTTTAGAATAATAGAAATAAGTTGTATCTATCGTTAGGAATAAATATAAATATTGTAAGGAATGTTTTACCACGTTTATTAAGAAAATTGTGAATCTCTCTTAGAAAAGGTTACTCAGCGCTCTGATTGGTCAATAGATTCACTAATGCCGTATGCGATTTTTTCTTAAATATGATTGGTTACAGCCGCTTATAAAAAAGGGGCGTTTTTCGTGGTAAATTATTTCCAAATCCGGCAATGTAATAATAAGGAATCAAGAAATAAAACAAGAAGAAATTCTCAAGAAGTGTTATTTATTGCTCATCTAACTGCTACTGTATGCTCTCCAGTTAACATCCCGCCAGCAAACCCGCTCTATTTATCAACGCTCCCTTATACGAGCATTTACAGATATAATTTTAAAAGGAAGATTATGGGACCTTTCTTCTGCTGGAATAGCTTTGCGAAATTTTGTATCTAGAAATGTCAGGACCTACCAAAGCCAGCAATTCATCAAAAGAGTTTATATACATACGAAGATAACTAAAAAACTTTGGTGGGTACTGACGTCATTCAGAATATATAGTGTAGAATTTTCCTTTAAATAATCTTACCGTGTATATAGGATGCACCCAGTAGCGTTTTTTCCGTTTCATTTTTCTTCTACGTATTTCAAGAGCACAAATCACGGCAACCTCGTTGAAGTCCATTACAAAAATGAACGCGATTTGTTACCCAAGAACAGATTCAGTGAGTGCATCGTGGGTGACAGCAGGTGACAGTAATAATAAATCACGGTTACAAAAAATTGCAATCAGCGGCGGGCCTAATATCTCAACTCTGGCGCATCCTTAGCGCGTCATCGATTGTCAGTTCATTGGGCGCCGTGGTCAAGGATAGACGACACCCTGGTGACGTCATAAACGAATAGCGGGAAAAGTAGTGCAGTGCAACATGAACGATTCCTCAGAACTCATTCGCATTTTAGAAAGCGTCGATGATGATGATTTTTTTTATTTTATAATATAAAATTACAAATATTAAATGTTTATTTTTTACTAAAGGTATGAAGGGCAATTTTTCATTTTGTGTTGTGCGACTTTCTTTCTCAATCTCAAAATCATCTGGTAGCATCAGCATCATATCAAACCCCCATTGTCATAAGAGCGTAAGACTTCTTCTGTGCTTCAGTTGGCCTACGCCTCCCCCGACACATAAAAGGTTTTGAGTCGACCTCTGTATATTTTGGTTAAATCGATTTCGAAATCGATACACAACGTGCGACACGGCTACATCTCTAAGAAATTTTCAAAAAGGGAGGTCAGCTACGCCGTTGTCGTCCAGTCGTGACAGTGACGTCATCACGATGAAGAGTAGTGCTGTGGTTTACTACTATTTTGAGAGTGGAAGACAGCACAAGATTAAATAAAACGTAGCGTTTTTTTTCATCGTTTTGTTCATTCAAAGACTATTAACCTTTTGAGCGCCGCGCCAAAAACGCATTACCGTCCTTGCAATATGTTGATTGATGCGTTTTTGGGAGAATATGACGGCAGTTTGAGCTGGCACAAAACCGATGACGACAGTAGATCAAGCTCTTAAGGCACCTAAGTGAAAAAAACTAGCGGTTAATATCGCAGCACTGCATCGTTTCTACTAAAAGTTCGAATGCCCAGGCATCTATACACATAATTGTAGCATTTTTACTTGTCAAAATTCACATCAAACCATTATTTAAACAATAATACGGGAAAGGAATCCGCCGGTGATCAAGTTCCCGCCAAAAAAACGTAAACCATTCGTCAATTTTATCGTTGCGAAAAAAAAGGTATAACAGATAAAACAAATAGAAGTCTGTGGTAAAATTATTTTATGAATATAACGATTAAAAATATCGAAATTCATTTGATTAGAACCCTACTTTACGCCTGACAAGTATCAATAATCTACGTCACGGGTCTTAACTTTGTAGCCGGCCGCTACGTTTAGTTGAGAAATCAATTTCATATTACGTTAAAAGTAGTTAAAATATGTATGCCACATGATTGTACTTTGTTCACGTGTTATACCCTATTGTACTCGACGGTAAAAAATACTTAAAATCCGTTTCAGGAGAAACAACTCTCAGATCTCGTGGACGAAATACGCAAACTGAAGTCCGTGATCGTGAAGCAAGAGAATCGCATCAGGGCGCTGGAAGCCGCGGCGAAGGCTGCGGTGCTGGCGCCGCCGGCCGAGCCCGAGCCGCAGCCCGAGCCGCAGCCGCACCACAACCACGGCAGCCCCGCCCCCGACGCCATGGCACCCGACGAGGTCTGAGCTCTTCACTCACTCTCCGGCTCTTGTCTTGCAATCACTTAATAGTAGTCGTTTGATTGTTACCGCATAAATAATAACGAAAGCAAACTCTGAGTTGGGGGTAATTTATTTAATTTTTATAACTATTGAATAAATTGTTTTTATAATACCGCACCCATAATAACGGGTGATGTAAAGCACTCGAAACTACGAGAACTAAGAATAAGTTGAAAATTTTAACTTACTTTTAGTCCCAGACGTTTCTACTTTCGAATGCTTTTAGTAGTCCTGATTATGGGTATTTTGGCTGTATTGAAATAAACGCGACTAAAGAAAAATTAAACGCAATAAAAATTTGTCTTATCTATAAAATCCGGGACATTAATTTAATGCAATACCAACGAAATATAAAACTTTATCGGTGTGATTTGTTCACTGTTTTCACTTTAGATAAAGGTAACATATTCGTAACAACTTACCGACTCGTTAATTCTGGATGCAAGACAACTAAAATATCAATGAAATGTTTTCTTTAATTTTGTTTTATCGAACTTATGCAGTTTAATCTTAATTATGAATTTATATCCCTAATGAAGTCATTAACATAAGAAAATGTTTTATGTAGATGTAAATTAGATTATATAAGCAATGCAATACTGATATTATAATTAATTACTGTCTGTAGTACCAGCATTTTAATTCATCAATGTTTTTAAAAATGTAATAATTATGATTGGTATTTATCAAATAACGACTTTAAAGGTGTTTCTTGTCAATAAGGAATCACCTTAATTAATTAAAAAGAATGTAAATTTAACATTTATTTATGACTGGTTTTAGTATTTAAACAATCTTTCGTTTTGCGTTATATTTTATTTATAGAAAAAAAACAAACTATTCCTGTGACTACTTTTAACCATTGTAGCTTTCCGGACCAGTAATTTGTTCCTCAAAATGTCCTCATGCCCTCTGTAAATAAAAAATTGATCTTTAATGGAAAAGGAAAGCTTTCCTGATTATAATAGCCGGACATTTGTCACTAACATGAAATACCATCCAAATATACTGTAACTGTGGAAAATAATTTATGCATATAGAGACTATCAATCAGCACTGACTTTATAGCAAATAGTAAAAGAACATAACAGCGAACATTCATTCGGACGACTCACCAAGACTTGTTCGCAGAAACTTACCCATGTTTCAGTCTTTAACGGATGTGAAGTCAAAAAATATATACCTTCTAATATATTCCTAGATTTTTGACTTTCGATAACAAATAAAAAACTTACTATAATGTCAAAGCTTAAAGGAAACACTCGGTGTCTTCAACGATTCATTTGGCCTAAGGTTCACAATTATTTTTCAAAGATATGCAAAGAGTGTTTGAAGGACATATAAGCTCCATATTTTAGTTTATGATAGTGAAACCATTTCTATTGCAATGTAAAGTGAAAATTAATACATTTTATGAAACCCCCAGTATAATTTATTTATGACAATAACAATAAGAGCAATTTCGATGTGTTGGTTTTTATTCTTCCTTGCTAATGGCTGTCACGACATGTTGATGTTTTTAGACAATTTTCTAAAATTATTCAATTTTCTATTCTTTCTTATTTTCTATTTATTTTTCTTAAATTTCTATTCTAAATATCTAAATAATAAATCAATTTAAAAAAAAAAAACAATTTTAAATATCGATTCTGCCAATAAATCGTATAATTTGAATCAATTTCCATTTTTGCTACATACGTGAAACCATTAAAGATTATTACTTTATTTTTCATTTTTACCTTAATATAAGTGCAATTTTGTGGCAGCCCTTTGCGATGATAATTTTAGTTTTTTATACATTAGTTTTTGTAAATAGTTATTATATAGTCTGAGTGATATGCGGATTGTAACAATGTGCCTTATTTTAATTGCCGCCCTAAGTAATACAATATTACGTATTTATATTTATGAGGATGACTAGAAAATTGACGTTATTGCCTCTTGTATAAAGATCTATTTTACAAAATACTAATTATGGATTAGGACGCTATTTGACGATTTATTACTGCAAACACGCAACGCTCGCGATGTCACAAAATTTTGAAAAGTGTTTGTTATAATTTGGTGATGTATATTTTTGCATTTAGTTATTTTTTTTTTCATTTTAGAAAGTTAATAAAACGTGCTATTTATTCTTCTTTATGTTAAATGTCAAAAACATTATTAGTCAAGCTCATATTGTGCTATTTTATGCTTTATTTCAAATATTGTATAATATAATAACAGTTTGTATCTGTCACCATATAGATGTTAAGATGCAATAACAATGTAAAGTTAACCGAACATTTTCCAATGTCAAAAAATTGTGATTTTATTGTGTGTGGACTAGTATACAATATTAAGATGGCTTATGCAAACGCTAAATTCAATTATTAAATCTGTAGAAAATGTTAACAAGGCTCAATAAAAACAAATATTAGGTTATAATTGTTTTAGAAAGTCTTGTGTCATATTTTAATGAAATAGTGCTTGCTTTATTTGATAGATTAGATTTATAGGTGTACTACCATCTACCAGTTCTATCAATCTCCGTTCTACTTTTGTTTAATTTTTTTTATGTTCAAAGTGATTGAATTTATTTAATGAATAATGAATTTAATATACCTCAGATATTAGTAGTAACACTCAGACCAACAAAGATAGATGGACAATGCAAGTGACGGCTAGAAACCAAAAGCACTTACAACTTCTTGTATGGACACGCACTCGGGCACACATATGCATCTTAAATCATTTGTAACCACCGACACAATTTTAGGTGCATATGGGTGCGTCCAGAAGGGTGTTTAAAGAAAGAGGGAAGAAAGATGTGTGTATGATCACAATAGATCTTCTACGTCGCAGTGATACTGGTCTCTTTCCCTAGACCTGCATAGCTGCTCGCACTTAATAAAAAAAAGATGTGTGTGCGCGTGCATGTCAAGAAATTGAGCATAGTTTTGGCATCACTTGAAATGTAGTAAAATATAAATCAAACATAAAAGAGTTCGGTAACTTGGTGCTGTTTATTTAGCGGTAAGGCGTTATGCTTCTAAACCTTTGCTGGCTCAATGCATTATTGTAATTATTTCTGTATAATTTTAGGTTTCTTCATATCAATAACGAACATTTTAACACTGATATACTTTATATTTTTAATGAAGTTATATTGTATTAACATGGTAACACTATTGTGCCGAGACGAACTGCACTCATATACAACACGTAACATAATTAACGCACTTTGGGAAAGTAGTTTGTTCAGAATCGTTTATTGAATCGATTCCTATCATTTTTTAATATAGGTAATTTTTTATCCTAAAAATAATTAAAACTACGTAAATTACAGTCACACTAAATTTGTACAGTCAAAACAAAAATGGACCGTAACTTAAGGCAATAAGACTTTTAAGAGTGCAGTTTTTTTGTATTATTACTAATTCTGTCATTCAATAAAAATAAAGAAAAATTAACTTTATTTCAAGCATGTTAAAGTCTTTGCGTTCGTGGATTTGTACTGTGACCACAACATTCTTCCGGAATTAGTATAACTAATTTGATAAATAATCAGTGCATAAATATGTTTAACTAAAAATTCAGAGTATGTATCATGATTATAATATAATGTACTAATTGGGGTGTCTGAGTATGGTATTATATATTATAATTAATAATTTTTTTTCATGAGTTTGAAACAATTGTGGCTATTAACACTTCAGCACAGCCTAAGAAAAACATATAGTCAGTCATCTCTTTTCATGTGGTCGGAAAAGCCGACATAACAAATTGCTAGGGCGGTCACAACGGGACGAAATAAAAACAAAAAACTGATTTTATTTTATTTCACGTTTAAACAAATTAAATAACCTAATCAGACAATTAGTGTCCATAAATAATAATAATAATATGTTATAATAAGCAGAGTTACAAAAAAATAATTATAAATAATAGTCAACTGACAAATACAATAAAGCAGTTTATACAACCCTAGCGACTAACGGCCGCTCGGGAGCGTTCGATTGCCCCGTTTAAGACGCCTTCGATGACCGACTGTTAGTAGTAGTTAGACTGTGACTTGAGTCTTGCAGACTGGTATCTGGTATCTCAGTCTATCAGCGAACTTTTGACAACTAGTCAAGTCATATAAATGACGTTTGACCGATGACGTTATGCCGTCTCTCACAAGATGGCAAGTATTATAGTTTAAATTATAGTATTATTATGAATATTATGATTTTTTTTCTAATTTTAAGATGGCGTAATTTTAGATGTTCTATATTTAAGGTCATGACAAAACAATGTATGATTTATTGTTTGTATATTGTATATGCATGTTTTAGGCTGGTTTCACACATTGTGTCAATATGAGATGAAAAATATAGCATTAACTTTAAAAAACCAACCTCCATTGGCAATTCATAAAAATGTCATAGAATTCAGTGAGATATTTTAGAAAGTTCAAACTAAAATGTTTACATATTGAACTCAGTGTGTGTACAGACAGCAACTAAAAAGGGTTTTGTGTAAATTATTTCTTCGTTTTCTTTGTACGTAAAGCTTCAGTTTTGTATTATGTTTTAACTTTTATATTCTCGTAGGCATTTTAACAATTTATAATGTAAAAAGCAGGAAATAACGAGCTGTATTATTATGTACTTATTGTAAAATACTTGAGACATCTAAGCGTGTATAATGAACCCGATATATATGGAGTGGCATTTTATTACGTGTCAAAATATCAGTTAAATGACTCAAATTAAAAAATTATCTGCAGTTGTCTTGTAATTCAAAATATTAAATTTTAAACTGTGCCTTAAGAAGTCTTAGTGTTTTTACATGTAATTTGATAATTTAACATTATTCTTGAAATGTCGAATTATACATCGAAAGTTTAGCAAAATTTATACTAATATTTATTTATGTTTTTAGAAAGGTTTTTACAAATGCATTCGTTTTATTTAATAGTAATATGCAAAAATGTAAAGTTATTAAAAATTAATTTATTACATGTATTTCCAAAGAATGATACAGCAAAGCTTTCGAATTATTCGAAAGGTGATTTTGCGCTTAATAAAATTTCACACTATTAATTAGGAAAACTTTTTCTAATAAAAATACGAACGCAGCTATCCAAGCGAACGATTTCTGTCAATTGTATACTCTTTGGTTATAAAACATTTAGAATCAATGTGAAAATAGTAAAATATAAACGCACAATAATTTGATAGGACACACCTTAGGTGCTAGTTTGAAGGTGAGTGCCAAAACTATATAGTGATTTATATAAAAACCTACCAAAACTATATAGTGATTTATATAAAAACCTGCCAAAACTCTTCTTGAGCAATTGGAATTTATTAGCACTGAAAATTGACAATATTCTTTTAGGTTATAAGTGCCTTGTTGTTAGGTATTGAATACTCACATCAAATGTTGCAAATACGTTGATACAGAAATAAATGTCTATTTTACTATTTTCATTGGTAGTATTATTTTTAACCTGCATCTTCGAATTGTTTTATTCCTCAGATCTCACAATGTCTGTGTTCCGAAATAGAACCCAGTATACTGGTCAATGCAAATGACGTCATAAATCGACGCCATACTGGTGATTCGTTTCAAAACATTGGTTAGTATATGACACCAGCTTTCTTGCAGATCGGAGCATCAAGGTTGTTGTAGACGGTGCAAGCTCCGATTACAAGCCTATTAATGCTGGTGTTCCACAAGGCTGCGTGCTATCGCCAACGCTGTTTCTTCTGCATATCAATGATATGTTGCAAACCCGTAACATTCATTGCTATTCAGATGACAGCACGGGTGATGCTCTGTACACCGGCCATGCCAATATTTCTCGGGAAAACGTCTCCGAGTACCGGGACAAACTTGTGTCTGAAGTCGAGTCTTTGCTGAACAGAGTCTCGGATTGGGGGCGACTAAATCTAGTCCAGTTTAACCCTCAGAAGACACAAGTTCGCGCGTTAACCTTAACCGCTAAAAAGAACCCCTTTGTCGTATCTCCTCAGTTTCAAGGCATTTCCCTTGTTGCCTCAGCCAGTATCAGACATATCGAGTGACGTGCAGTTTCGTGGTCACTTGGAAGAGAAGGCTAAATTGGCCTCTAAAAAGCTTGACGTGCTAACTGAGCTGTTTCATGCCGGCACACCGCCTGCAACTTTACAAGGCGCAGGTTTGGCTGCACATGGAATACTGTTCCCATCTCTGTGCTGGAGCTCCCCAGTACCAACACGTGAAAATTTCGTGAACAACGCGGCAAACGTTCCGATACCATCCACACCATTTGGATGCTTGGCGGTCCACCACTATACGTTTCACAAGTAGTTTTCTTCCGCGTACGACCTCTCTACGGAATAGTTTACCACCGGCGATTTTTCCGGACCGATACGACCTGAAGAATACGACTTGAAGGTCCCCTCAAGAAAAGAGCTTACTCATTTCAAAGGCCGGCAATGCACCTGCAATTTCTCTGGTGTTGCGGTTGTTCGTGGGCGGTGGTAGTCACTTACCATCGGGAGAGTCGTATGATGCTCGCTTGCCCCTCTCCAGTATAAAAAAGAAGATGAACAGCAGTGCAGAGTTACTCCTTTCTAAAGGGCCGGCAACGCACCTGCAATTCCCCTGGTATTGCGGTTGATCATGGGCGGCGGTAGTCACTTAACATCAGGTGAGCCGCATGCTCGTTTGCCCCCTCTTCTATAAAAAAATTATACATTTGCGCCATATTGGAAAGTATTGGCGATTATTTTATGTCATTTTGTGCTTCAAAAGTTATTATATCCTGGTTCAATTAATTTGTGAAGATTGGAGGTACCAGTAATTATGTTAGTGAGCCGTGTTGCTCTTGAAATTCATTCTGATTCATCCGATGATGACGATAATTTAGTGCTTGGCTGTTTAAAAATTGTTTTAATATGGCGGGATATCCAACACAATATGGCGGCGGCATGCCATTACAATATGGCTTCAATTAATGACGTTATTTGCATTCGCCAGTATACTGGGTTCTATTTAGGAACACAGACGATATTTTCATTCACCGCTGTGTACGAAGTAAATCAGAACTTAAAATGGCCATTAATAATTGGTACAGTAGGAATAAAATTTTTATTGCTCGTGCACTGAAATTTACAGCGAGCGTTTATCCCCTGAATCACCATTCGTCGTCGATTCACCAAGTTGATTTAACTGTGAGTGATTGAATAAAACTTATTTTACGGATTTTTATCGCTTTTTTTTTACTTTTTCATTATTGTAAGTTAAATTAAACGCGATTAACTCCGTAAAATTCGTTTTCTTTAAAGAAATGGACAGACGAATCTTCCTGTTAAGAGCTCGACAAACAGACTCATTTCTGCGAAGAAAAATGAAATTCATAAAATAGCGGAAGCTCAACTGCCACTGCACTTTACACCAACAACAGTTGCTTCTGACGAGCGATAGCAAAGTATTGCTCGCGTAATTGTTTTATACACGAATACCAGACAGTAAGAATATCCACTAGCCCATATCATCCCGTGGGTGTCGTAACAGGCGATAGACGGAAACAAATCAGGAGATCAGCAGCGTCTTCCTAATAACGAATAAATATAAATAACTGCGGCTACCAACTCGCTTGCCGGGCGTGGCACCTGTGGCAAATATCCCCCCCCCCCCGTGGGACAATCTATGAGGAGGCCATGTTCAGCATTGGACTTTAACAGGCTGGTTACAGTTACCGTTACAGCCTGTTAAAGTCCAATGCTGAACATGGCCTCCCCATAGATTGTCCCACAGGGGGGATATTTGCCACAGGTGCCACGCCTGGCAAGCGAGTTGGTAGCCGCAGTTATTTATATACGAGCAATACTTTGCTATCGCTCGTCAGAAGCAACAGTTGTTGGTGTAAAGTGCAGTGGCAGTTGAGCTTCCGCTATTTTATGAATTTCATTTTTCTTCGCAGAAATGAGTGTTTGTCGAGCTCTTAACAGGTAGATTCGTCTGTCCATTTCTTTCAGTATTGCATTCTTATTTTAAGTATTGTTACGCGCTCCAGTCGCCGACACAACTAGCGCCATCTAGTGTCAGGAACGAGAGCGAGGGGAGCGTTGCAGTTTATGACATCACAGATCTTTCGACCGACAGAGCCACCCGAAGAACTAAGTTTCTAGAGAATCTATACTCGAGCTCTCGGTACCTTGCGCGTGTTTACTTGAACATTCCGGATATTTTGCTAATTTAAATAAATAGGTGGCGCAAGATGCGATCGAGACAGAGTTGAACTCAGCGACACAAGCGAAGCTTCGGAGCGGAATTAAGTGAATTAGTGTGTTTAATTATTAGTGTTTTAATCTTAATTTGTGTAAAGTAAATTAAAGTGTTAATTTAGGTAATTTTATCGGCAATTTTTATTGTCACGAACCTCAAGCTCGTAACAATTGGTGTCAGAAGTGGGATAAAATCATGCCGATTTTACCTAAGGAGGAAACGGAGGGTGTCCGTACCCGAAGTCAACGCCAACAGGAGACGGACCAAAGAAGATTTGGTGGTGCAACGCCGCAGACGTCGGAGGGCCAGCCGCCGGCTGCAGGTCCGTCAGTAGCTCCTACATCTGCTGCACCTGACTTAGGTGCTCTGATGGTGATGCTGCAGGAGCAGGCTCGCAGACAGGAGGAACAGGTTCGTCGGTTGGAAGAGCAGCTGCGGGGCGGACAGGATGAACAGGCCCGCCGACGGGAGGAACAGGTCCGTCGTTTGGAAGAGCAGCTGCGGGGCGGACAAGAGGAGCAGGCCCGCCGACAGGAGGAACAGGCCCGTCGGTCGGAAGAGCAGATACTCCTCATTAAGGACCTTCATGCTACCTTTGGGAAAGAGATAAAGGAGGTGAAGGATAGGGTTGCTCAACATGACAACCGCCTGTCGGAAGCTGAAACCCAAATCAAGGAAGCTAAAACCCAAATCGACCAAGTGAACAATCGGGTTGATTACGTGGTGGCTGATGTGAAGAAAACGCTGGACGACCTCAAACTGGGTGATGGAACATCAGCTCCCGTAGTAGTTACAACACCTTCGCTACGTGGATTCAAAGTACCGCCGTTCGACGGTACCTCTTCCTGGTCAGCCTACAAGATCCAGTTCGAGGCTGTTATGAAGGCGAACGGCTGGAATAAAAGCCAGGCCATGACTGCTCTCACACTAGGCCTGCGCGACCAGGCCTTAACAGTTCTGGAAGCTCTCGGTGAGGAAGTGACTTATGAGCAACTCCTTGAGGCATTGGAGGCGAGATATAGCGACGCTCACCTGGAACACGTCTTTCGTGCGCAGCTTAACGATCGCGTGCAGCGCATCAACGAAAACCTGCAGCAGTGGGCTCTAGAGGTGGAGAAGCTGGTGCGAAAAGCATACCGGTCTGTACCTGCGCTCATTGAAGGGAACCTGGTGCACACATTCATCGACGGCATCCGTGACCTGGAAGTCAGAGCTGCTGTGAGGCTCGGGCACCAAGAGACGCTTAAGGACGCCTTGGCCCATGCACTGGAGGTAGAAGCCGTGCGGCAGGATCATCGTTCCCATCGCGTCAGGGAGGTTGCAGCAGCTACAGTTCGCGACCGCAACAAAGGATACACCCCAAGGTGCTATGGCTGTGGGGAAAAGGGCCATCTTCGATCCAGCTGCCCTAAGCGAACCCTAGAAAGGGCAGGTGAACGATCTCAGGAGGGTAGTGCGGCCAACAGCACCGCCCAGCAGCAGCAGGGAAACGAGTAAAAGCCAGAACCGCGGGGCGGGTGCTGGCTGATGTTAAAAGAGCCCCAAGGATCTCGATCTCACAAACCCATGATGGGAACAGTCTAATCATCAAGGGTCAACGGAATGCCGTGTAAACTGACCATAGACACTGGAGCCTCTCGTACGGTTGTTAGTTCCCAACTTATAAGTCAGTTCCTTGGGGACTCCGCATACAACCGAGAATGCATTAATTTGGTAACAGCCACCGGTCAGCGTATACCCGTCCGTGGAGAGAAGGAGATGGAGTTGAAGCTTGGCAACGTGATCTACCTGCATAATGTCATCGTGGCTGATATAATGGACGACTGCATCCTAGGACTAGACTTTATGAGGAATAATTGTTGTGAGATCGACGTTAAGCAAGGTGTTTTGAAATGTGGACAGGAGGAACCTTTTATGGAAGGTGCGTTACCAGGGAACGTGTACAGCATTAAGAAGATTTTTCTTCCGCCGAGATCGGAAACGATTGTTCCGATTAGTCTTCCCCGAAACGCTGGGCAAGCTCACCGTTGTGTACTTGTGGAAAGGGTAAACAATGACCTTCCATGGAAAGTAGCTCGAACCTTGGTCAGGACCACTGACATCTCAGGAGTACGTGTGCTGAACCTTTGCGACCGGGATCAGATTATAGAAAAAGGCACATTAATTGGTACCTGTGAGGAAGTGGATTGGTTACGTCGGTGCCAATATATATTGAGTGGGACCCCCAGCAAGGATGCAGAAACGAGAGTGACCACACTTTTGGAAGACTGTCGCAGTGTTCTGTCCCCGAACGAATTGGTCAAGGCGAAGAAGTTGTTACTCGAGTACGCCGATGTATTCTCATCAAACGATGCTGACATAGGAAAGACTGGTTTAGTTCAACACAAAATAAACACAGGTGAAGAGTTGCCTATCCGTCAGCGGCCAAGACGATTGCCGGCAGCACGTGAAAAGGAAGTGGAAACCATGATTGAAGGAATGGTGAAGGATGGTGTTATTGAACCTTCCTCTAGTCCATGGTGTTCGCCAGTGGTGCTGGTGAAAAAGAAGGATGGCAGAATGCGGTTCTGTGTTGATTACCGCCGTCTGAACGACGTTACAAAGAAGGACAGCTATCCCTTGCCAAGAGTTGATGACACGCTGGACATGCTTACAGGAGTAAAATGGTTTAGCACGCTGGATCTAAAAAGTGGCTACTGGCAAGTTGAAATTGACCCTAAGGACAAGGAGAAAACTGCGTTCTCGACGGGAAAGGGTCTGTGGCAATTCAAAGTAATGCCGTTTGGGTTGTGCAATGCTCCAGCAACGTTTGAAAGGCTGATGGAACTTGTACTTACCGGGCTAATTGGCGATGCCTGTCTGGTCTACTTGGATGACATCATCATCGTGGGCCGTACGTTTGAGGAACACCTTCAAAACCTGGAACGCGTGCTTATGAAGATTCAGAGTGCCAACCTCAAGTTGAACCCGAAGAAATGTTCACTATTCCAACGGCAAGTTAACTTTTTGGGGTTTGTAGTATCGGAAGAAGGTATCCGCACAGATCCAGAGAAAATCGCCGCTGTCAAGGATTGGCCGGTTCCAAAAGACAAGACGCAGGTTAGAGCATTTTTGGGTTTGTGCTCCTATTACCGGCGATTCGTGAAGAACTTTGCAGATATAGCCAAACCTCTGCACAAGCTAACCGAGGAGAAGCGACATTTCTGCTGGGATGAAAGTTGCAATATCGCATTCCAGGAGCTCAAGGACCGTCTGTGCAAAACACCTATTTTGGGATACCCTGACGCAAGCAAAGAATTTATAGTTGACACAGACGCAAGTGATATAGGACTTGGCGGTGTGCTGTCTCAACGGAGTGGTGACCAAGAGGTCGTGATAGCGTACTTCAGCAAGTCGTTGTCAAAACCGGAAAGGAACTATTGTGTCACAAGACGCGAATTGCTCGCTGTGGTAAAGTCGTTGCAGCATTTTAGCAAATATCTTCTGGGACGAAAGTTTCACTTACGAACTGACCATGCTGCACTAAAATGGCTATTGCAGTTTAAAAAAACCCAGAAGGACAAGTTGCGAGGTGGATTGAACTACTGCAGGAATACAACTTTGAGATCGAACATCGCAGCGGAAAATCTCATGGCAACGCAGATGCATTGTCAAGAAGACCTTGTCCTGAAGATTGCAAACATTGTACTAGGCAAGAGAGTAAGGAAGTGGTATCCGTGAGGATGCTCAGGGCAGACCACCTCAGCAACGAGTGGAAGGACAGCTTACTACATGCACAGCAGGAAGATCCGGACATCAAGCCGATTCTGGAATGGATAAAGGCCAGTGCTCCCAAGCCCAAGTGGAGTGACGTCTCAGCGATGAGTTCGACCACTAAAAGCTTGCTGCTTCAGGATGGAGTTCTGTGTCGTAAATGGGAAAACGTTCGGGGAGACAGCTGTCATTTGCAAATGGTTGTCTCTAAAGCTAAAGTACCGGATGTTCTACAGCTGTACCATAATGATTGTTCAGGAGGCCATCTGGGAGTTAAACGAACTCTACTGAAGATCCGAGAACGGTTTTACTGGGTCCACTGTCGAAACGATGTCGAGGACTGGTGTCGCAAATGTACAAGTTGTGCGGCTGTAAAGGGACCTCAGACTCGTAGTAGAGGTGCATTGAAGTTGTACAATGTGGGTGCACCATGGGAGAGAATAGCCATTGACGTGGCGGGGCCGTTTCCGGAGAGTGAAAGCGGTAACAAGTATTTCATGGTTGTGATGGATTACTTCACTAAGTGGCCAGAAGTCTTCGCCATTCCAAATCAAGAAGCTTCAACAGTTGCAGATAAACTAGTTCATGAAGTCTTCTGTCGTTTTGGAGTACCTTTAGAGATTCACAGCGATCAAGGAAGGAATTTTGAGTCTCAAATATTCCAGGAAACTTGCCGAGTTATGGGTACTCATAAAACAAGAACGACTTCTTATCACCCGCAATCTGATGGAATGGTGGAACGATTTAATCAGACATTGGAGAGGTACCTAGCAAAAGTTGTAGACAATCGGCAACGAGATTGGGACAAGCACATACAACCGTTTTTGTTGTCATATCGAAGTTCTGTTCACGAAAGTACAGCAGTGACACCAGCTTTCGCAAACTTTGGAAGAGAATTACGGTTGCCTGCGGACCTGATCACCGGGATACCACCTGATGCCCCACGCAGTATAACCGATTATGCAAATGACTTGCGGAACAAAATGAATGACATTTATGAGCACGTCAGACAATCGGGCCAGCAAATGTCTGAGAAAATGAAAACCCGGTACGACCGCAAAATGAACAATAAAGGGTTCAACGAAGGTTCATTAGTGTGGTTGCACAATCCAGTCCGCAGCAAAGGGAAATCTCCTAAGCTTCAAGCTAAATGGGACGGCCCGTACCGGATTGTAACCAGGATCAACGATGTGACCTACCGGATACAGAAAGGCGCAAGAGGGACTCCTAAGATCGTCCATGTGGATCGCTTGGCGCGTTATTATGGGACCGATAATGCTCGGGACGAGCATGTCTTAGGAGGGGGCAGTGTTACGCGCTCCAGTCGCCGACACAACTAGCGCCATCTAGTGTCAGGAACGAGAGCGAGGGGAGCGTTGCAGTTTATGACATCACAGATCTTTCGACCGACAGCGCCACTCGAAGAACTAAGTTTCTAGAGAATCTATACTCGAGCTCTCGGTACCTTGCGCGTGTTTACTTGAACATTGCGGATATTTTGCTAATTTAAATAAATAGGTGGCGCAAGATGCGATCGAGACAGAGTTGAACTCAGCGACACAAGCGAAGCTTCGGAGCGGAATTAAGTGAATTAGTGTGTTTAATTATTAGTGATTTAATCTTAATTTGTGTAAAGTAAATTAAAGTGTTAATTTAGGTAATTTTATCGGCAATTTTTATTGTCACGAACCTCAAGCTCGTAACATTATCGTTATTGATAATTTCAAAAAACTATGATCTATTTTTGAAGTACGACGCTTTCATTAACGTTAAGTAGACGACTGACTCAAATCGACGCTGAAAGAATGGTATATCTTAATATATATATATACACATAACACAGTAACGTACTGGAATAATATAAAGGTCAATGTTCACTTGGAAAAAGATTTAAGTAAAATCCATTTTAAAATATTATCAATTACTTATTTTCATGAAATTAAGATTAAATAATCAAAAACGAATCTTAGACTATGAATAAACTATGCATATCTTGCATGTTTGCGAAACTAAACACCAAAATAACACAACGCAGTAGAATTAAAGCCTTTAACAGAATAATGTGCTTACAAAAAACAGTAGGTACTAATCAAAGTAGGTTATTCATAAAAGAAATATAACGAATTTAACAAATATGTGTTTACAGTTTACAATTAATACAGATACCGTAATTTTTACCATTTATCACAGAATTTTGTTTTACTGTTTTTTTTAATTATAAGGGCTATCCCATTTGAGACTACTCGCGTTCGCACACAATGCACAAATGCGTTTTTTTAATGTAATCAATAGGCGAAGTATAATATAGTATTAATTTAATATGTAATGATTTAAAAAAAAACTTTTTGTGTTTATCTAATAAACTCAGCATACAAATATAATAAATCCACATTAAAAAATGTGTTTTTAACAATAACTTATTTATATTTTGCCATTTAATAAAATTTAAAAAAATGCTTCTTATCATTTAAACATTTTTATATTATGGTCCTGTGCGAGTGGAAAAGTTGACTAAAGGCGACGATAAAACTAAATTTACGGATTCTATCGCGTTTATTTAACTGATTTTACTTATTTTTAATTCCCGACGTTTCGGGTGCTTTACAGCAACCATGGTCACGGGGGGGGGGGGGGGGACTGAGATGTTTGACGTCCCAATGTCATTGTGAGCTCGGCTACCCTCAGTTTTTGAATATTAATTTTTGGTCCGATTTACGCAAAACGAACTTACAGTATCTTGAAGTCTTGCAGTGGTATGCTTGGGTTTAGGTTTAATTTTGTTTATTATAGGATCCCAAGCAGATGGCAGCACCCAACCATCTTCTCTATTGAAATTAGGTTTTTTTTTAATTTCAATAGCCTCGCGTATCATCCTTGGTAGGAATCGTTGTTCTTTTGCGAGGATTTGTGGTTTATCAAATCCGATGTAATAGTGGGGACGATCTTGAACATGTTCACAGACTGCAGACTTCCCGGAGCGTCGGTGCTTCACGTCAGCTATATGTTCTTTCACGCGGGTTTTTATGGATCTTTTTGTTTGATCTATGTAAGAGAGACCACATTCACAATCTAACTTGTAAACTCCTGCATCTTGTAAGTGTGATTATCTTGTGAGTATGATTGTGGTGGAATAGATTTTTTAATCCTTTTTCGATTTAAATTTGTGTAGACTTTCTCAATTTTTTTGTGTTGTCTGTGTGTGGGTTCTGTTTGTTAGTTGGTGAGTAGTATTTTTTGTTTATGTAGATCTGTGTGACGACGACGGATGTCAATGTGTTGACACTAGATAAATCCAGTGGCTTTGGCTCTGCTAAACGTAAACTCACGGAATCCTTATCCTTACCCAGCTCGCTAAAGAAAAAAATAGCGCATTAAGATCACCCTTCTGCCTCCTGCTAAAATAAATATGTCCACCCTGACTTTCAAGAAAAAAGAAGTATGTAGATGACGATAAAGGCCTCTTTGTTCATTACATTCATTTAAGCCGCTCAGAGCTTGATCCATAAGCAGGATATTTAATTAGATCTTTGAAAATTGGCTATATTCTTACTCAAAATAAAGTAGCCAGCGTTGAAAAACAGGTTATCAAAATTATAGGGCGTAACAGAGTTCCAACTGCTTTTGAAACTGCTTCTGATGCTAATGGTTTTATAGACTCAGTTTCTTTCGGGGTATGCCGTCTGACATCTAAATAGAGGAATTACTGGGTGAGTCAAAGTCAGAGGGAAAATCAATAAAGCCAGAAGACTACAGTAATGTCAAAAAGGGTGATGAAGTAGAGTGGGTTCCTACTCAAACTGTTGTCACCTTCTCAGGAAAAGTGCTCCCTTCCGATTTATATTGCTTTTATGCTTTAATACCAGTTGAAACTTACTTTCGCCTTACTAATATGCTGCCATTTTGGACATGTCAAAGCCCAATGTCGATCTAAACCACGATTCTTTAAATGCAACACAGAGCATACTGGAGACAATTGTCCCCACAGATTCCCCAACCTGTCTTTTCTGCTCTGCAAATCATTCAGTTATTGAAAAACATTGCCCAGAGCACTCAAGGAAAAAAAGCTATCAAGATAGTAATGTCGCAAGAGAATGTAGAGTAGAGTCTTTTGCTCTTTTCCTAGGTGTCAGAAGACCTTATTCTTATGTTGCATCTTCACAAGTTCCTGTAAGCCAGCTCCCCTCTACTCAGGCATCTATGCATAAACCTTCCTACTTCTTTATCTCCTTCTCAGTCAAAGTCAAATCTATACCACTGCAATCTTCAGTAGGTTATGATAAAGTTTCACACTATAACATTACAACAGAAGGGAAAAGAGGAGCATTTGGAAGATAGACATGGATTGCGAAGATGGGACATGCTTTACAAAGCAATATAATATCGCCTAATGATAATCTTCTATAAGATCTTGTGGCCTCGCTTACAAATATTGTTGGCAAATGCGTAGATTCCCATTTACTGTTCAACATGAAAAGCAAACTAGATGTCCTCTTTTTCATAATATATAAAGTACGAATCCCTTTACCCTCCTCCAGTGGAATTGCCACTTAATAATTACTTATCACCCTTCAATACTTGCGATATCGGAGACCTGGCTTAAGCCAGGGTCTACATTTAGAATCCCAGGCTTCACCTGTTATGGTACTGATAGGAGTAACGGCTATGGCGATGCTTTGATTTTACTAAACAGAACCATTACTTTATCACCCATTCCTCTTCCTTCTGTACAAGGCAATATAAATAGATGCTAAGTCCAAAAAACTTCTTTATAAAAAGAAAAAAAAAGGATGGCTTTCATTCTGTTAGAGCAAGTCTCCTCGATCTCCTTCTTCTCGCGATAAAAAAAGCATTAGGCGCTTCCGTGGTGTTTTAAATGATAGCAATTACCCTTGTGTAGACCCCTCCCATTGGCTAGACGACTTCAGTAACAGACTGGCTCCCACCCTGGGTTCCATTAGAGAAAAAGATATTTCGTACCTCCAAATCATTCCCCCTCACTCATTTAACTTTTTTAATAACCTCAATGAACCATTTTCACTAGCTGAACTGCAGGTAATGCTTAGCCACCTAAAGGATTCCACTCCTGGCACTGCTGGTGGTATCCCCTGCTCATTTCTTGTTAATATGGGTACTATGTGTAAGCAGTTCCTTTTAAGCATAATTATCTTGGCTTTTACAACCAGCTCTATACTATATAACTGGAAAATACATGTTATTACACCTATTCTAAAACCTGGTAAAGACCCCGCTTCAGCATTTATCGCCCTATTGCTATTTCATCAAGTCTGTCTAAAATCTTGGAACATCTTGTAAAAAAATCGACTTGAATGGATTCTTGAAAATAGAGGCATTACGAGTATATCAAAGAACCAATTTGGTTTTAGCAAAGGTTTTAACACAGTGGATAGCCTTAGCATTTTAGTATCCGATATAAGACGCCCTCTCCAATAACAATTTTCTCGTGTTTTCATTGATGTTTGTGTGGCATATGATAATGTTGTTCTCCCACTGCTAATGCAAAAAATGCATCAGCTGAACATTCTCGAGAAAATAACAAGTTTCGTATCAAACCTACTTTCACATAGACACATATTAGTTTGCTCTGAAGGAAGATTTTTACCAGCTAAATTTACCTGGAAGGGACTACCACAAGGATCAGTCTTGAGCCCCTTGTTATTATGTCTACACCCATGATTTAGAGTCTAGACAGATCTGTGAATTATCTAGGCAATGCCCTGCAATATGCAGATGACCTAGCATTATATGTAACTGAGGTCTCTATTGCCAAGGCTACTTTTCGTTTATCCCAAGCTGTCAACTTTCTTAACAATTGACTACTAAAAATAAAAAGTATTTATTTTTCAGGGATAACGACAGCCTTCATTCTGTGAAAAACAATCTTATATAATATGTTTTACATATGGCCAATAATAGTCATCCACTTTTCACAATTTAGCACAAATCAGAAGTATGAAAAGGTGAAAAAAAATTACAAAACCTTTAATCAAAAACAATACTTAATTTAAAATGTTTGTCATGGCTGAACTAGAAAATTATTTATGCTTCAATGGGATAATATTAACATATGTAAACACACACATGTACATATAACCATATTATAATTAAACGCTAATACATATAGGCAAGTATATACATATACTAACATTTAAATATACATACATACAATATACTCATGTACACATTCACATATAGTACATACATTATATTAAATTATTTTTGTGTCAATTAGCGAATTGAAGACATATAGCTTGAGATGTTACTACGGATTTACAAATCTACAGAGGCTACCAACACAAACAATAAGGGTTAACTGTCCACTCCTGTCAAACAAAGCCTGTACTACCTTTCGCTTAAATAAATTTTTTGAATGGATAAATGGGTCGATATGAGAAAATTTACTATTAAAAATTCTAACCATTCTGGTGAGGACACAATTCTTGCCATAATTAGTATGATGTAAGGGAACACCGAATAAAGGTGTATGTCTAGTCCTACGTCGGGGCACTTTAAAGGATATTTGTGAAAGCAGAGCAGGGCAATCAAGTTGAGCGCGTAAAATATCGAACAAAAAATCCATGTCTAAGATCTCACGGCGTTCCGCTAACGTGAGAAGATTAAATTTACGACAATTATCACTATAAGACATAAATGTGTGTGCAGTGCCGTCGCACCTGAAATTTAGAGATTTTAAAAACTTTTTCTGAATACGCTCTAAGCGTGCCTTATGAACTTCATATGAAGGCGATCATATAGGACTAGCGTACTCCAATATGCTTCTCACGTATGCAAAATATAACGTTTTCAATGCTAAAGTACCTTTACGACCTTTACCTTAACGGTTGACAGGTTCTTAGAACAAATCCAAGCATGGGGTAAGCTCTATCTGCTATATTATCGTAATGCATATTGAGGAGCATCTTGAAGTCAAAACAAACGCCGAGATCGCCTACATCATTGACTCGCGTTAATACTTGATTATTAAAGTTTTAAGGAAAGACAATTGGAATTTTCATGCGCGTAAGGCTTATACTCTGACATTTTTTAATATTGACGAAGATCTTTTTTTTGTTGATAATAAGAAAACAGTTTATCCAAATCGTATTGTAACAATCTACAATCTTCAACAGAATTAACTGCCCGATATATTTTATTATCATCTGCATATAATAGGTGATTAGAATAAGTAAAACAGCCGGCAATGTTAAAGATGTACGCATTGTAGAATAGCGGGCCAAGGTGCGATCCCTGAGGGACACCCGAGGGAACAGTTACATAGTCGGATCTGTATCCGCCCAGCACTACAGCTTGAGAGCGATTGGAAAGGTAGGAGCACACCCCTCGAAGTAGGTCTCCTTGAATTCCAAGCAAATAGAGCTTGTGGTGCAAAAGGTCGTGGTCTACACGATCGAAAACTTTTTCGAAATCAGTGTAGACACCGTCCACCTAACCATTCTCCATATGCAGGAGGACATAACTTGAGAACAGAGACAAAGATACCGTAGACGGTCCTTTTATGAAGCTATGCTGTGTATCAGGAATACCACGGATTATGATGGGGTAGATGAAGCTGTAAACGTTTTTTTCATAAAACTTGCTGATAGTGTTCAAAATTGAAATCGGACGGTAATTTTCAATTGAGGTTTTTGGTCCCTTTTTATGTATGGGAATTATATTTGCTTTTTTCCATAAATCGGGGAAAATACATTTATCGAGAGAACGACAAAACAAAATTGTAATAGGCAATGACAAGCTATCAGCACATAGTATCAATACAATAGGGGGAATACCATCGGTTCCAAGTCCCTTAGATTTATCGAGTGATTTTAGGAATTTAAGATTTATTTCTCGAGTAATCGTATGATGAGTAATCATTTTCCGCATACATAATGCGGGATAATGATTCCGTATTGGAGTACTCAGATGCGTGACGAGGCTGAGTTTGGCTACTTGATGATGGTGTAATAAAAAAAAACTTTGAAAAAATTTATTAAAAGCTGAGCAAGTACTTGCACCCTCGTCATATATCTGACCTCGCAATGTAAATTTTCTTGGGTAACTGGAACAGCCTTTTTTCGAACTGACATATTTCCAAAAGTGTTTATGATTGGACCTAATATTATATTGTTCAGCATTATTTGTATAAAAGTTAAAGCAATTAAGTTGAATACGGTGTTGACGTGCTCTTAAAAGCGAAAATTCATCATAATCTCTTGGGTTACGGTATTTTTTCCAATTCAATGAGCGCGCCATTTTTCGCGAATGATTTTTATTAGTGAAGAAGAATACCGTACAGGATAATAATGTCGGTTGTTAGAATAAATGTTAATGGGTACGTAAATGGAGAAACATTTATGTAATTTACTATAAAAAATATTTACGGCTTCATTAATTGTGTCGGCGGCATTTAATTCTGAGCGCCAATCAATATTTCTAAAATAATTATTCATCTTCTTATAGTTACATTTGAAAAAGTTAAAACGCGGATGTTTACGTTTTTTTAAAGGGGTTCAGGGGTTTCAGGGGTTGTATGCTAAAATCAGGTATTTCAATATTTAATGCAGGATGATATATATCTTCCTTTATGAGTGGTAAAGAAGTTCTAACAACTAATGGCAAATTGCAAAAACATAGATCCAGAATATTACTTTTACCAGAATTTTTTAAGTTATTCCGGATAATAAAATGAGAGGAATCCCTCAATTATCATATATTGCTTCTAGATGTGAAAAAACCTCAATGTAATCCGATCTCTATCAGGTGCTTGGTGGGGTTCCCACCGTTTCTCCCAAAAGCTTTTATACAATGCTCTAATTATTAATTTTGATTATGGTTGCTTTTTACTAGAGTCATGTAGCAAAATGGCCCTTAATACCTTGGACAAAATCTAGTTACAAGGTCTACGCTACGCATAATAGCAGGTGGCATGAAATCCATTCCTATACTTGCTCTTCAAGTTAAATGTGCTGATCTCTCCCTGTTTCTACGCAGACAATATCTCTCAGATAAGTTCTTGTTCAAAACGGCATGTTATTTACACCATCCTCTCCTTTCCGAACTCCATTCCTTATGTCACTATCCATATTGGTCCCACAAGGACGTAAGTCTAGATATCGGAATAGTTAAGAATACTATTGAAGCAAATAACAAATGAAATAAGCTCCTGCTCTAAAATTGGCATGATTGGTTAACTACGCACATTGATGCTTCAAAGTTAAGTGCATTTCGCATTTCGGGGAGCATTCATACCATGCTACATTAACATCTTGGAGTGAGGAAGCTTTGTTTTTGATGGATCCCTCGTTTACTCTCCGAAAGCGAAAAACAGACTCGTGTGGATTAGTGCGTAGATAAATATAATATATGCGTCTACGTTTTGAAAACGGGGCATCTAGGCGTGTTTCAGAAACCGTTACTAGTGACGAGACATAAATCTATCAATATGATTCGGAAAATAAAAGGCAATAATCGGTATGGGTCTACTCAGAAGAACAGTTACCGTCAAAACTGCAAAGACCTCGCAACGTCGGCAAAAAATAGTGACTAATTTTTTTCGCGGAGCGGACATTTGTCGACGTCAATGCTGGAAAATTGCAGGTCGGTCAACTCTGAATGGTATACTACATACTACTACTATACTACAGTTGCATTACCCAAAGCTTTTCAAGCTGTGCGGGAGAGAAGACCAAAGACCGAGCCTCGCGGAATCATGCTGCATCAAGATAACGCCTCTTCACATACTTCCCTTAGAACAAAATCATTTATTGAGGAATCTGGTGTTGAAACTCTAAGTCACCCACCCTACAGCCCAGACTTAGCTCCTTGTGATTTCTTTTTGTTCCCAAGAGTCAAAGAAAAAATAAAAGGCAAGTTTTTTTAATCGCCGAAGAAGCCGTGGCTGCTTACGAAGAAGCGATTTCCGACCTGTCAGATCAAAACTGGCAAAAGTGTTTTCGGAGTTTGTTTAGGCGAATGGAACTTTGTATAGAGCATGATGGAGAATGTTTAGAAAAGATGTAAAATAAATATTAATAGTATCTAGAATGCTTATCGTATTCGTATATCTCAAAACTTATTCAGTGTCCTACGTATGTCATTCCTTACGAGATGATGATGAAATTTTATTTTACAGCTACTATGTACTATGTTTTAGTATTGATATCACAGATATTACTTAAATAAGATATTCAATAATATCAATAAAAAATTACGTAAAGATGAAATAAACTTTATTTATCTGTGTCAAAAGCTTCATCAAACTGTTCTTTAGTAATTTTTCGTTTCTTCAACTTTTTTATAAGGGCTACATCAGCTGCTAATTCATCTAGCTCTTCTTGTGTCACGGTCCGTCGTTTCTTACTTCTCTTTCCTTCTGTATTCTTCTGAATTTCTTTTCTTTTCCTCTTTCGTTGTTTCCTTTCTTCTTTGTTTTGTTTGGTTTGCTGCCATGGTTGTGATTGAACCTGAAAAAAATATATTATGACAAATAATAATGTCCTCCAGACCGAATTTCGGCCACGGTGGCCAGCCTCAACGGAGGCGAGCCATCGGCGCAGGACAGGATTATAGTGCCCAAGTGTATGCGCCAGCACAGGTGCACTCCCTATTCCCTCACTCTCATAATCCGATGGGACGGTAAACCGACACGACCGGGAGAGAGATCAGGCGCAGGACCAACGGCTTTACGTGTTTTCCGAGGCACGGGGGTGAGATACCGCCAACTTCCTGAGTCCGGGCAGCTACTGAGAATTTCTTGACAGAAAAACTCAATGGCCTGCAATGGCCATTTACTTATCAGGTGGACTGAAGGATCATTTGTGACTTTATTTTTACGAAAAAAAAAAATAGAAATCGATGGCTTAACTAAGTAACACACATTCTCATACCATCTTCTTTTTCTTCTTAGTAGGCCAAACGCCAGTCTTTTTGTACTCTTCTAACTTTTGTAATCGGCTAGCTTCTTTCTGCTTATCCTTATATGGTATTGCATTGAAATCTATTTGCTCTTTCGGTCCGACAAACTGTTTTTTATGTTCTTCTTTAATTTCAGGCATGAGCGGTAGCTTTAGGAGACCATAGCTGGTAGCTATGTGTCCCAATGGTAACTCTTTAAGTTGCAGTAAGAGATTGCATTCGTGTTTGGAATACGCTTGTATGTGGGAGACGAATGCGCGCTGCCCTTTATCCAATACAGCTCTATCCTTTTTCTGTTGATCATGGAGAATCGTTAATACCTGTAAAACAGCAATTAATAGGAATAGATATTACTATTCACATGGTAAAGCCACGCTGCAGCTATATTCACGTGGTAGAGTCATACTGCAGCTATATTATAGTTGTACCAAGGATGCGTTGGCTCGACTGGGTAAGGACCAAGCTCTCACAGAATACCAGCATGAAATAGCAGCTCTATGCTGCTGTGTTTCATATGGTGAACGTAGAGAACCGGAGATTTTTTTTACTGGATACCAGGCAGGTGTAGTTCTCAGGGGTGACAAAGCATCTGCATTTCGATTCTTAATCGAGGATTAATGAAGATGTCTATGAGCCATAGCATCCACTTACCATCAGGTGGACTGTATCTTCGTTTGTCATCCTTATTATATAAAAAATAAAATGGATAGTTTGTCTAACACTTGTATGATAATATTTGTAAATGATTGACTTTAAAAAATGAGAAGTAATGAATGCCTCATTACATATTGGTCTTCGGGGGTGACAACAATGCCATATCACCCATTTTGATTTTTAATTGAAGAAATCATCAGGCAATGGTGGACTTTGGCCGAGAAAAGAATTGGGGAGATAATCCGGCAGCCAAGGTGTTCAGCACAAGGAGTGGCCAACGCTCCATATGTGGAACTTTGATAGTGAATTTCGTTTGTGGCGCGACGACAGCGCCTCCAGTGACAAACCTTCTACATAAAATACTATAATACATACATAATAGAACGGGGAGTGGGCGGAGCTCGTGTAGCAGTAGACTAACATGTCACAAACATGTCAATTCACACCTATAAATGTGAACACAATCAAACGTTTCAAATTTTCGTGTCAAACGTCGCTGAATGCAAATTATTAAAAAAAATGACAAATTGTGTAATAATTATGTCACGAAAGAACAGCGAGAAATGAAATTTAAATAAAGGAGACATATCCTACAACCAGTAAGTCGAAACTACTCATATTTTGTGAATATTAGCAACAAAAATAAAGAAATATTGATGTGTCAAAAACATTAACCAAAAGCCTAAAATGTGTACAAAGCGAATCGGATTTGTAGTAGTGATAATGCGACGTAATTGCTTGTATGTGTGCTCCCGGCAACACCGATACTCATACAAAATAAGATTGACAGCCATTCGATTGTGCATTATAGTATTTTATGACATTTCTTACTATTGGTTGCATTACTTGGGGGAAGCCTATGCACAACAATCACTGATTTCTATAATACATACTACAAGTATACTGGACTGGCTTAACCCTACAAAATGTTTGTACCAATTTGAAGCGCAGCTATTGTTCGTAAAGGGAACTAAAATTTAAATAATATGCAAGTATTTTGTGTTGCTTGAATAATATCTCTGTATTAGAAACTTTTAAACGAAAAAATGAAAATATTTTCATAATTTGTACATATATTTTGGATATGTTTGATTTTAGTTAAATAATAAGAATAATGTTTTGTAATAATGGGAGTGTGCTTAATTTGTAAAACTCGTTACAGAAAGGAAAGTGGTATAACATTCCACAAGTGAATTTACAGCTAATATTTAAAAAAAAACTATTTGATAATAATACTTAAAATTTTGTTACTAATATTAGAAGTTGTTACTATTATTAGCTAGATACCGACCCGGCACATTGGTACCGCAGAAGAAATAATTATAGAAATATTGTTTTAAATTTGGGAGAGTTATATTGTTAACATTTCCTAGGGGTTTCTCTGCGTGATAGACTCAAAAACGAGGATATCCGCAGTAGAACCAGAGTGACTGACACAGCTCAACCGATTAGTAACCTGAAGTGACAATGGGACGAAAAAAGGTTCATGATTGGCAGCCTCGTACCGGCAGGCGAAGTGTTGGGCATTCCCTGACTAGATGGAGTGACAACCTGGTAAGACATGCAGGAAGTCAATGGATGCAGGTGGCTCAGGACCATGCTTTGTGGCTTGTGTTCCTTGGAGAGGCCTATATTCAGTAGTGGACTTGTGAAGGGCTGTAATGATGATGATGATGAACCTTACATAATCAGCCTGTAATATCAGAGATTGAAACATATTTAACAACTTACCTTATCCCTTAATTTTTGGCTAATCTTTATCTCATCGGATGACTTCCTCCAGTCTTTAAGCTCGACCTTTTGATTGGTCTTGATAAAGGGCACATATGTATCTTCAGAGGGTAGTAATGGTAATAAAGAAAAGCCTCGGGCACCACCACGAGCAGTACGCCCTACTCGGTGTACTAATGCTGCGGGACTGCTAGGGGGTTCCCATTGGACTACCCATTCCACTTCTGGAATATCCAGACCTCTGAAAACAAGAATTTTATTAGCGACAGATAGCATAAGTAACACTAAATTTCAATATACATTGGTCTTATCGATAAACAGCAATCTATTCTATTGAAATCTTGGTAAAGGAGATTATATTTATTAATTTTTAACCGACTTCAAAAAGAAGGAGGTACTCAATTCGACTGTATGTTTTTTCATGTGTGTTACCTCTGAACTTTTTTCTAGGCAAACTGATTTTGATGATTCTTTTTTTTTATTTGAAAGCTGGTGCTTCTGGTGTGATCCCATATAACTTTGATCAATATCTGACCAAAGGTTTTCGAGTTATCCTTAATAATGCGCATTTAATTAACTTCGACTCCATTGATGATATTCTCATTTTATTTATATTGAAATTAGTTGTACAAAATTTTTAATTTTACCACTTGTATTTATATTACCCATTCTTTAAGATGTACAATTTTTAATGAACTATGACCATGAACAATTATCC
The DNA here is from genome assembly GCA_036936625.1 of Parnassius smintheus behrii. Classification (NCBI taxonomy): domain Eukaryota; kingdom Metazoa; phylum Arthropoda; class Insecta; order Lepidoptera; family Papilionidae; genus Parnassius; species Parnassius smintheus. The sequence continues at coordinate 40,278,265 of JAUPFT010000017.1, read as the reverse complement.
CTGTGCAATTTATGTATGTAAAATGCCTCTATGATGACATGACATGCGAAAGGCTCCAAAAAATGAAACTTGATTAAAAATGGAATTATTGATAATTATTTTATTATAACACGATAAAAGGTAAAGTTGCCAGTGATGACCTATGGATCTGAGATGTGGTCGTTTACTGCCGGCCGTATGAGGAAGCTCAGTCGTTCAGTGAGCTGTGGAAGGGCTATGCTCGGAGTTTTTGTGCATGATAAACTTAGGAATGAGCATATCCGCAGTAGAACCAGAGTAACCAACATGGCCCAACGGATTAGTAAACTGAAGTGGCAATGGGCCAGCCACATAGCTCGAAAAACCGATAACTGATGGGGAAAAAAGGTTCTCGAATGGCAACCTCGTACCGGTAGGTGAAGTGTAGGGCGTCACCCCACTAGATGGAGTGACGACCTGGTAAGACATGCAGGAAGTCGTTGGATGCTGGTGGCTCAGGACCCTGCCTTGTGGCATTGCTTGGAGAAGGCCTATGTTCAGAAATGGACTTTTGAAGGGCTGTAATGATGATGAAGATGAAAGGCGAAGTAAAAGTGAAAGTGAGTCGGGAAGCACGTCTTAGACGAAAGTTTATAGACCAAATTGGCGATATGTTGAAGATTGGATTAAGAGTAACCTAAAATGACGAGCATGTATGGTAAAGGTGCGAGAGAGCTGAGTCGGGATTGTACTAAATGGAAGTTTGCAGTCTCTGTCTACCCCTTTGGATGACAGGCGTGAGTGCTTATGATATGATAGGTGAGGATATGTGTGTAAGTAACTAATGTATAACTCTGTATGAAACCACGGATGGCATATGCCAACAGTGAGAAATGCTAGAAAAATGGCATGGCTTCCTAAAGATGACTGTACAACTTCCTCGTTAAAGCCCAAAGCCCTTGTTAAATTCCAAACAAAGATGGAAGGCTGCTGGTATCAATGCATTCAAAGAAAAAATTCGAATTTTGCTTGAAGTATTTGGCCTTTATTTTTAAAAAATTAATACAATTATTATTAATTATTACAATTGTCACTAATTTATTCCTAAAATCCATATCTGCGCAGCCACTCACAACTAAATTCACCCCAGCCAAGACAAAACCCGCGGACTACACCTCTGTACAGTTGTTAATTTGCGGGTTTTAATGCGGTGTTTAATTTGACACTGTACTTTAATCATAGGCGACATAAGCCGATAAAAACTGGGTTATTCACCTGAAACACTTGCCAAAATTTTTTCCAGTTTTAAAAGCTTCTTTTTTTATAGTATAGGGTGACAAACGAGCACACAGTGCACCTGATGGTAGGTGGTTGCTGTGGCCCATAGACATCTACATCTATTCTCGATTACGAATCAAAATGCAGATGCATTGTCACCCGTGAGGACTAAGATGTAATGCCTCGTTCCCAGTAAAAGAGGTCTCCGAATCTCTACAGTCACCATACGAAACACAGCAGCATCAAGCTACTATTTTACGCTGGTATTCTGTGAGTGTGATCCTCCCCGGTCGAGCTGACCCATTCGTGCTACAACTATACTACTTATATATCTGCAGCAAGGCTCTACCACGTATTAAAGCTTGTTTTATAATATTATCCACTCTCCATTATACCAAGAACTCTACCTAGATGTTTCTCACATTCTTGCTGATGATCACCAAATATTTTCCTCAATGTTTAATCATTTTGTTACTAAAAAAAGTAAATCATAAAGTAAAAAGATGAATAGTAAATACAAGTATGGGAACTGTAGGAAATATCTCTCCAGTGAGATAATCTACGCGGGAAACGTAAGTTCAGCAGTGCTCTTGATAGGATAAAAGAGAGAAAAAATAAATGTTTGATAAATTAATTATTGTTAACATTATTTTAATTTAATAACTCACCTGGCTAATAAATCGGTGCATAACAAAATAGTATTGTCAGCCTCTCGAAAACTGTCCAAGATTTTATTCCTCTTCTGTTTCATTTTACCATGAATTGCAAAAATCTTCATATCTGGTAAGAACACTGGCAAAACATCTGCCCAATAATCAACACAAGCACATGTTGGTAAAAAAAACAATCCCTTTAACATCCTGCGATTTCTTATAAAGTTTAGCAGGAATAAGAATTTATCTTGGGGCTCAACTATGACATAGTAGTTTTCTAGGGCTAATGGAGTACTTATTGTAGATTTTTCTTTGACACTAATAAGGACAGGGTTTCTCAAGCCAGCTCTAACAAGGTCCTGTAATTCTTTTGTTTGAGTAGCAGAAAACAGTCCAGTACGCCTTTGTCTAGGCAAGTATTGAAATATTGTGGTAAGTGTAGTACTAAAACCAAGGTCCAGCAGACGGTCTGCTTCATCCAGCACTAAAAATTCCTAAAAAAATATAAGGTAAGTATTTTTTAATAGAGAGGTTTCAACAAAATAAGGTATTGGCATCTAAAAGCAGTTGTATTAGTTGCTTTTATTTAAAATCTCAACAAAAATATAAATGTGAAAATGGGGACCTAACTTGGCACCCATAAAAATCTCAAATCTTTTATCGGCGAAGCTGACTAACTGGCCTACTTTACAAAATAATTTTTTTGGTTGGATATCACTAATTCTTGAAAAAAATATCTTTTTATTAATCTACATAAATACACGACTTTCAATATTTTTTATGACATTTAATGGTCACATTATTCATTTAAATTATAAAAGTAAAATGTAAGTACTTAACTTTTTTTATAGGATAAGGTGACAAACGAGCACACAGTCCACCCGATGGTAAGTGGTTGCTGTGGCCCATAGACATCTACATCTATCCTCGATTACGAATCAAAATGCAGATGCGTTGTCCCTGAGAGGACTTAGGTGAAATGCCTCGTTTCCAGTAAAAAGGGTCTCCGGTTCTCTACACTCACCATACGAAACACAGCCGCATTAAGCTACTATTTGACGCAGGTATTCTGTGAGAGCGTGGTCCCTCCCCGGTCGAGCCGACCCATTCGTGCTACAACTATACTACTAAATACGTGCAGCATGACTCTACCATCATCATCATCATTCATCATTACAGCCCTTCACAAGTCCACTGCTGAACATAGGCCTCCCCCAAGTAATGCCACAAAGCACGGTCCTGAGCCACCTGCATCCATCGACTTCCTGCATATCTTACCAGGTCGTCACTCCATCTAGTGGGGGGTCGCCCTACACCACGCCTACCGGTACGAGGCTGCCACTCGAGAACCTTTCTTCCCCATCGGTTATCGGTTCTTCGAGCTAAATGCCCGCCCATTGCCACTTCAGCTTACTAATCCGTTGGGCTATGTCGGACACTCTGGTTTTACTGCGGATGTCCTCATTTCTGAGTCTATCACGCAGAGAAACTCCGAGCATAGCCCTCTCCATAGCTCGCTGAGTGACCTTGAGCGTCCTCATACGGCCAGCATTAAAGGACCACGTCTCAGATCCGTAAGTCATCACTGGCAACACGCACTGGTTGTACAATCTAGTTTTTAGAGATTGAGGTATACCTGACGAGAAGATATGTCGTAATTTCCCGAACGCTGCCCAGCCGAGTTGAATCCGTCGATTGACCTCTCGATCGAAGTTGGACTTACCTAGTCGGACTATTTGTCCCAGGTAAACGTACTCGTCAACAACTTTGAGCATAGTGCTCCCAACAACTACCGGCATAGGTGTGACATGGACATTAAACATGATCTTTGTTTTGTCCATGTTCATCTTAAGACCTATCCGTTGGGAGGCACTATTGAGGTCATTGAGCATAGTGCTTAAGTCCTCCAGCGATTCTGCCATAAGGACTATATCGTCGACAAATCGAAGGTGAGTGATGTACTCGCCATTGATGTTAATACCGTATCCTTTCCAGTCCAATAGCTTGAAAACGTCTTCCAAAGCAGCGGTGAAGAGTTTCGGGGATATAACGTCACCCTGTCTTACACCTCTCTGCAGTTGGATAGGTTTCGAGCTCTGGTTCTGTACTCGGATAGCCATCGTAGCCCTACTGTACAAACACTTCAGCACTTCGATATACCGACAGTCAACTTGGCACCGCTGAAGGGACTGCAGCACCGCCCAAATTTCGACGGAATCAAAGGCTTTCTCATAGTCCACATACGCCAGGCAAAGTGGCAAATTGTACTCTTCAGTCTTCTGTACAATCTGCCGCAGGGTATGTATGTGGTCTATGGTACTGAAGCCTTTTGGAAACCGGCTTGTTCGGGGCTCTACCATGTAAAAAAATTATACTTACTTAACTAATTCTTATATAACATATCTACACTGTGTAGGCTCTGAAAAATTATTCACTACTCCACATAGTCACGTGGGTGTAGTAAGAGGCGACAGAGTGACACACCAGGAGATGTATAACTAACCAGAAATAAGAAATTGTGGTTGCTGCCTGCCATGTGTGGTAACTTTGGCAAAAATTTCCACAATGAGGCAATCTATGTTGGTGGCCTATGTTTATCTGTGGACTCTTAATAAGCTTTGAAGGGACTGTACTTAAAAATAAACGAACCAGTAACATTGTTAACCCAAATATCAATAATTTACAGTTTTCAGATTTTGCTATCAAATTACAATTTTTTAGGTGACCTACTTTTCAGACTTTAATAACTCAAAAGCTAAAATAGGTTTGTTCATAAAATTTGAGATTCTATATAAAGGAAACTGTATTGGGTATGCAAATTTCAATTTGTAGGTCTAATAATTTTTGAGTTCCTCTTTTTCTTGTTTTAAAAGAAAAATGGCTCCATTGTTTATAGTTTTCGAATTATGTGGATTTGAAAGTGGTTTAAAATGTGTCATGAAAATATACATAATGCCACTGTGTCACCCTTTTCTTTGCAACCTTGGCTGACACACTACTGAATGTCTAGATATGTGGAAATACTAAGTACTAATCTCATATGCCAGTAGATAAAATGAGTTGTAAAGTAGTCTCAAGTTGTATTGAGTGCTTAAGTTTCATTGAGAGGACAAAGCAAACATCAGTGAAATAAAAGATAATCTTTTTATAATACCAACCAACTCTTTTAATCTGCCAGCTAAATTGAGTTGTTTCCTTTCCGATAGTAAGTCCTCCAAGCGGCCAGGAGTGCACACAACTAGATGTGCCCCTTTGTTTATATTTTCTACATCCACTTCAATTGCCCGCCCACCTACTAACAGTGCCATAGTAACATGTGATAATTCCGGCTCTTGTAAAAATAGTTCTATTACCTGTCAATAGATTTATAATATTATTTTAGTTATAACCTAAAAATCAACAATAAGGCTAAGCTAAAATGAATTAAGGTAAGTGGCTTCTCAAATCATAAAACATTTTATTAGTTTCAATTCTTCTTCTTCTTTCTTTTTTTATGGCGGTTTTTTGATTATTCGCCAATGTCAGCGTGGAAGTGTTTATTGAGTACAAGCTCAGTAGTTACAAATACTATGCCCATGAACTAAAGAAGATTGTGATAATACAAGTGTCTTGCTTTATTTAAACAATTAAATTTTCCTTTTTATCTTATAATACTAGTGGTTGTACTGTTGAATTACCTAGAATAAATGACAAACACAGTTGCTATAACTACTTTAGTATATTAGTATTGACAAACATTAAACTTTTATACCATTAGTGTTAATAAAATCACACAGAATATATAGGTACATAAGGAGTGTTTGTGTAGGTTAAAAGTGAATCAAAATTTATAGGACGAGGGATGTCAGGAGGGAGATGATCATAGAGTGAACAAGATAATTTAGGACAGTTAAAAAAAATATGGTCAGAAGTTCCCTCATCTAACCCACATTCGCAGAGGGAACTGTCCCTAATCCTCAGTTTGGCTAAATGTACTGGTGTACAAGCATGGCCAATTCGATGTCTACAGATAGTTGATGTTGACTGTTTGTTAGCTTTATTAAATTTGAAAAACCATGGTTTTGGAGGAATGGCACCTTGTATAGCAGCATAGTGTTTACCTTTTATATTTTGAGTGGCTTTCCATAATGTATTCCAATTATTATTTAACTTCTTCTTTGCAAGTAACACTATGTCTGAAGAGTAAACTAAATTACATGGCAAACCATTTCGACTTGCATTTTTAGCCATCAGATCAGCTGTTTCATTGCCCTTGATGCCACTATGACCTGGAATCCAAGCTAAGGAAACCTGAATACCCTTGAGATGACATGTATAGAATGTGTGTTTAATTTTGAGGATCAAGGTTATCTTATATTTACTTTGGAACTGGTTTGACAAAATTGCTAACAAACAGCTTTTGGAGTCGGTAAGAATAACTGACTTATTTAAGTTGTGTGCTTCTATATAAATTAAAGCTTCATAAATTGCCGTGGCCTCGCCAGTAAAAGTGGAAGAAATAGAAGGGCATTTAAAATTAAGGATTATTTTGTATCTGGGAATCCAAACGGCTGCTCCAGTGCAACTTTCACCTGACTTTTTGGAGGCATCAGTGTATATAATAAGCCAGCCTTTCCACAAATTATCTATGACTCTACTTAGTTTACTATTTGCTATAGGGCAATCTTTCTCAATACCAAGGTCGAGGTGGATATTTGGTTGATAAATAATTGCATCATATGGGATATCAAAGATGGGACAGGACTTGCATTGTGATACTGGGTGTGGTAGATGGAGTAATGTTACCAAACTGTTGGATAAGCAGGGAGATTCTTTATGAGTCCAGTAATGCTTTGATGAAATATATTCCAAAAGAAGATGTAATTTAGAAATGAGCGGGTGGGAAGAGAGTTGGTAGATTTTAAAAAAGAATCGGTCCGAAAGATATTGTCTTCTTAGATAAAGAGGGGGATCTACACATTCGACTTGGAGAGCATTTATTGGGGAAGATTTCATTGACCCAATGATTATACGAAGGCTTTTGGTCTGAATCCTGTCTAGATTCTTTAGGGAAGACTTATTACAGGGTTCCAAGACAAAGCACCCATAATCCAAATGACTACGAATAAGGGCATTGTACAATATTTTTTGAGAGAATGGGTGGGAGCCCCACCAAACTCCCGATAAAGCTCGAAGAATATTTATATTTTTTTCACATTTTTTGGAAACATGGTTGATATGATGGGGAAAGGCTAGTTTGGAGTCAAGAATAACTCCCAAAAATTTTACATTCTCCCTAATTGGGATAGGTTCATTATTATAGAGAATGTTGATTTCAGGGAGTTGCCTATGGCGAGAGAAGATCACAACACTGCTTTTGGGAACAGCCAAAGACAAACCATGATCAGTTAACCAATCATGTAAATAGGACATTGATAAATTCAAGCGGGAACAAGCTGCAGGGAGGTTATCCAAGGAAATATATATAGCTATATAGTCTGCATATTGGAGGATGTTACAGAATGAGTTAACAGAAAGCTCTAGATCATAAGTATAGATAGAATAGAGCAAAGGACTAAGTACTGAGCCTTGTGGGAGACCTTTCCATACTATTCTTGGTGGGAGTAAAGAATGTTGACTATCAATATAAATGGATCTAGAAGAGAGAAAGTTAGAGACAAAATTTACTATCCTCACTGGAATACTCAGATTGAGCATTTTTTGCCTGAGCACAGGAAGAAGTACATTGTCATATGCAGACGCGATATCTAGGAAGACTCCAACAAGGTATTCATGTTTAGAGAAAGCTAAACGAATATCAGTAACTAGAGTACTAAGGCTATCCATGGTGCTTAAGCCCTTTCGGAATCCAAATTGGCTTGTTGCTAGAAGGCGTTTGCTTTCAAGAAACCATTCTAAACGATTTTTTATTAGGTGTTCAAGGATTTTGGCCATGGTACAAGAAAGAGCAATAGGGCGGTAGCTTGAGGGATCAGTGTAAGGCTTACCTGGTTTGTAAATAGGTAAAATAACTTGGGATTTCCATTCTTCTGGAGGAATACCAGACATGTAAATACAATTCAAAATAGAAAGAAGATGGACTTTAATAGGTTCACTGCTATTAGTAATAAAAGAGTAAGGAATTCCATCAATTCCTGGTGAAGAGTCTTTAAGGACACTAAGAGCAGCATATAACTCCTCATAAGAGAACGGGGAGTCAAAACTGTGTTGATAGTGCAAGGACTGTGATTGAAATGCTATACATTCATTGTAAGATGGTACTGAAGGAGGAGGAAGATTACTAGCAAAATTTTCTAGCCAATAAGACTGATCATTAGAAATTGTGTTTTCAGAGGTCAAAACTGAACATCGGAATTTTTTTATATTTTTCCAGACTAATGATGGATGAGTCCTAGGCGACAGTGACTCACAGAATTTAAGCCATCCAGCCTTTTTCTTCCCGGATAATAATTTTAATGTTTCAGCTGCAGTTTTTTTATAAAAAATATAGTTGTCAAAATTCATAGAGTGGGAATATCTTACTTCAGCTTCCTTTCTCTTCTTACATGCTACAGAACAATCTTGATCCCACCAAGGTGGTGAAGGGGCATTATTTTTATAAGGTTTTTTGATGGGAATTGTCTTATTGGCAGCAGATAAAATAGCGTTTTTAAAAGAAGCATACACCTGGAGAACATTATCTTTCTGAACAGGAGGAAGGGCTGAAAGTTCCTCCTCTAGAACTGTGGAATATAGTTGCCAGTTTGCTTTGGATGTGTTATATTTTAACCTAGGATTGAATGGAACATTGACTGTATAGGAGCTAGGGGGATTTATAACAATAGGGAAATGATCACTGCCATGGGAAAAGGGTAATATTCTCCAAGAAAGAAGGGACGACAGAGCAGGAGAACAAAGTGACAGATCTACTGCACTTTTAGGATTTTGGAGGGGGGATACTCTACGTGTAGGTGAACCATCGTTAAGGAGGCAGAGATCTAAATCATCAATGATGTCTAAAAATGTAGAAGACCAGGGATCACAAAAATGGGAGCCCCATAAAGTATGGTGCATATTAAAATCACCAAGAATTACCATAGGAGGCGGGATGGAGGATATGATCCTCGTAAGTTCTGATAAGATATTTAAACTAGGTTCGGGAATGTAAATAGAAAGAAAAGAAGTGTTATGAGCTCTAACTGCTACAACATTAATTGAAGGACTATGAGAAGGAAGGGAAATTAATGTATAAGTAATTGATTTTGAGATAAGAATGAAAGAGCCAGCATGACCATCATTCCTATCATTCCTGAGGCATGAATAACCTGAAATCCTAAAATGGGACCCAGGCTTAAGCCATGTCTCTTGAATGGCTAGGATGAGGGGATGGTATTTATTAATAAGGTAAATTAATTCATTTTTTTTATTATTAATGCTCCGGCAGTTCCACTGAAGTATTGGAGGGAAGGTTATTTGTTAATGAGATGAGCTCAGTAAGTTTTTGGCGGAGGGCAAGTGGGAGATCCATATCGCTGAAACGGGAAAGCATACTTATAAGCATGGAGATCATTAACTCACAGAGATTGTCATTAGGGGAAATACTCCGCCCTATTAAAGCACAACCATTAGTAGTTGAAGAAGAAGGGGTATCTATTATTGCCTCGTGGGCAGATTTATCATATCCATGACTTGATGCTGGATTTGGCGGAAGTCTTGGAGTAAATGTAGTCTTCCTGTAAGAATGAGATTGTGAGGGGACAACTGAAGGTAAAGGGGAATTTGAAATAGGATAGGGACTCTGATGATCATACGAAGGAAGGGTTCTAGCAGCATCTGCATAAGATCTCCGGACATAAGGGAAACGGGCAGATGCTTCTAGATAGGAAATATTTTCTTGTGACATGGTAAGTTTGATAGATCTCTGCCTAGAGTGTTCAGGGCAGGAAGGATCTTTAGCTGTGTGAGATCCTGAACAAAATAAGCACGTGGTAGACTGTCTTGTGCATGATATTCCTTCATGATTTTGAGCACACACAAAACAACGGGAAGATGACCTACACTGTGAGGGTACATGCCCAAAACGACAACATTTGTAACATTGAATAAGAGGTAAAATGTAGGGCTCAACAGGCATTGAGGTAAAAAAAACAATAAATGTTAGAAGGAAGTTTCTGACCGGAAAAAGTCAAAACAACTGTTTGAGAGGGAATCCACACAGTGCTTTGGTTTTCATTAACTGACTTTCTATTAAATCAGCGAGCTTTAATAATTGGGCCAAAACCAGCTGGGACCTCGATTGATGAGATGAGTTCCTCTAATGTCCATTCTACAGGGACCTGCCTCACTATTCCCATGCGTGTGACATTATAAGAAGGGATTACAGTATCATATTTAGCACCTGCAAGGGCTGGGTTCTCAATAAAACAATTTGCATCAGCTGCACTTTTAAACTCGACTGAAATTCTATTGCGTCCTACTCGCTTAACACCTTCACTTACAACGTTTTTAATAATATTATGGTAGAGAAAATGACCAAACTTTATCGGTTTTAAAACTACTCCAGTTGATAAATCATCTACTCTCTTACTTACATGTACAATAAACGGCGCATTGTCGTTATTAGAGTATTTATGTTTTTTTTCTATGTAGTCAGGGTGGGTATAAGAGGTCTGAATAGATGGAACAGGTTGAGATGGATCTGTAATTAGTCTTTTCTGAGGATGACCTGAGTTATTGGTTGCTTGCAATCTTTTACGCTTCGCTGATCAATTTCGATAGGAATATTATTATTTTTTTTCGTACCAGTATGGGAGTCACATGGAACCCCGTCGGGATCGGGAGGATCTTCCTCCATTTTATTTTAACTAATTACATATAAAACAGCACAATTACTAAACACTTACGGATTTATAACTACTAAAACCAACACTAACAGAAATAATAATCAAAAACAGGTAATTCAACAGCTCTCAGAATAAGAAATAGCCAAAAACACAACGACACTTATACACCTCACCTACTTCCTTTTCAAATAATATCTTTTTCTTAGTTTCAATTAATTGTACACATTATGAAGTCGACAGAGCATCATCAATATTTCAAACCATCATGTGTCCACTGCTGCACATAATGGCGTCACTCAAACTCGGCCACAAACGCTTCTCAATCCATACAAAAGACAGTACTTCGTACTTTAATTACCTTATAAATTTGAGTAGCAAGTTCCCTTGTAGGTGAAATAATAACAGAATAAACGAAGTCCTTTCGCAAAGGGCCCTCTTTCTCTTTTTTTATTAGCATTTCTAGCATTGGCACAACGAATGCAAGTGTCTTGCCAGAGCCTGTAACCGCTTCAGCAACAACATCCTTACATGACAAAATAAGAGGAATGACTGCCGCTTGGATAGGAGTCATAGTTTCAAACCCCTGTTTACTAATGCAATTTAAAATTGGTTTTGATAACGATGGTGTAACTTTGGCCCAATTTTTATTTACCATTGTGAAATATTATTTTTATTACAACTAAAATAGCCAGGGTATTTATGAAAAAATACCGTAAACATAGATAAATAAATATGTAGCAAGACCGCAAACATTAACATGCGGAAGTTGACAAGTTTTGGTTTCCACTTGACATTGACATTGACTGTTATTGTTGATTCGCTAATTAAGGGAGCAAAGGTCTTCGATCATACAGCCTAGCCTAGTTTTTATTTCGTTTATACAAAATTCTTTAAAACATGCTGATGCGTCTCATTATCACTACCATAGACTTAGAATATACTGGCGTAGTCGTCGTCATCGTAGTTGAAGCGATTTTAACAAGAGTTTAAATCTACGGAGAGTTGATGACGGTAGTATTTCAAAACCACTAAGCGGATAAAAACTTGAGATTTATATCACCACCAAAGCACCTGTTACATCGACATCGTTTTCGCTAATAGCTCACAACATACAAAGTTATTTAATACAAAATATCGCCCTATTGTTACGCATCAAAATCCATTTTAAAGCCATTATTATCACTATAAAATAAAAACTGCAGCTCGTTGGTATAGTATCTGCCAAAAGTCCAGTCCCTTGGCAGAGAGTGATAGTGTTTTTCTGAGATCTAAACCCCTAAATTATGGAGTGAAGAAGTAAGGAGTGAAGACTGTGTATTAAAAAGTGTCCATAGAAAACATTTAAATAAGGGTGGCGCCACTATAGCTACGGGCTAAATTTTAAAGAACGTACCAAAAATATTAGTGGGATAGACGACTTTTTCGAGGTTATATTTACTAAATAAGATTATTTTAGATTTTAGAGCTACTAAGCAGTTTAGCAGCACACTTAAACCGTCGACAGCTGCTAAGTTCATTTCATCCCAGTAGCTACTCCAGCGCTGTTGTGGAGAGTTTTTGAGCTGTCATTTACTGCTTACAGATAGCCACTTTTTCAACTATTCTACTATGTGTGTTGGTGATCCTTACTTCTACACTCCATACCCTAAATGAGGGCTAATATTATTACATTCACTAGATGTCGCTAGTTTGGACTAAGGTGAACTTATTTGTTAAGCAGATGGTCACACGGCAGGCTGTGTCTCGCTAGCAATGTAAGGTCAGGAAACTGCATTTAGAAAATGCCAAAATTAGGGTCTAATTAAGTGCCATGTTTAAAAATTAGATGCTCTAAAATTTTCACCACTACGAACGGTTGAAATTTGCGTTACTGGTAAAACGTATCGCTAGCAACGCAGTGATGATAATAAATATACGATAAAACGGGCGGCGTCACAGGGGCGCCGAGTGCCACTCGCGAGCTCGCGACACTTCCAAAGATGCGTCGCTCTCGGTGCCAGCCACAGAGTACTTTTTGTATATCTGAAAGTGCCGGCTCTCTCAGGGAACCCACGTCCGTGGTATGACTTACGCCGGACACATTAGTAAAGCAAAGCGCGCCGCTAGCTTCTCCATTACTGTACACAATTTCTTTTGTTTTAAATTGAAATCAGCCTTAAAACAGATAAAGATTAATATATTGGCGTAGTGATTGTGTCGCATCGCAACCAAAAGCGCATGCTGGCATCTGTTTTGATTCTTTTGTTAACGCTGACACTTATTGTGAAATGGGCTGTATTAGCATAGTATAAAGTTCAAATTGCTAGGGATGCGCGGAGCATTTTCAAAGGCGCGTACATGCGTGCTGCTATTTGTGTTTTACCGCTACACCGTAGTTTTGCGAAATAAGCCTTGACACGATGGATTAAGTATCATGTTTGAGTAAACATGTAAATGTGAAGTAAATTGGCTCTTCTTTTCGTAAAAACCGGGATCAGAGCTCATCAAAAATAGCTGGTGAAATCCTAAATCCATGAAAATAACAAACAGCGGGTGATAGTGATATCGAATACACCTATCTATTTACATTATTATACATTTACGAAATAATTCTTCGAATTTTAATTTGTTTTTTCTAGTGCAATGTCAAACAGAGTGGTTCACGCTCCAGACTATGAACCAGGCTTTTAGTTTTGAATCCTGTAAGGGGCAAGTGTTTGTGTGATGAGTACAAGCATTTGTTCCCGAGCCATGGACATTTAATTCTATCGTTTACTAATCGACATACTACAAGCTATGCTTGTTTGGAGCTAGTTGATTAGTGTGTTAGTCCAAACAATTTATTTATTTTATTTATTACTGTACTGATATCTTATCACTTTGTAATTAGATTATTAGGACCTAAATTTCTTGATGTATATTGACTGACTTTTTTTTAGTTCTGTTAGATTGCTTAAGTTGTATCTCGTTAGCAACGCAAAGTCAGGAATTTGCATTTAGAAAAAAAACATAATTAGGGGCATTTTAGGTGCTAATTAAGCTCTAAGTTTAAAAATTAGGTGCTTTAAAATTTTCACTACAACGAACTGTTGAAATTTGCGTTGCTAGCCACACGTTTTCAGTGACGATAATAGATATATACGATAAATATATACAATAAATACCAAGGAATTAAGGGCTAATCAGGTGCTGCAAGTATAGGCACTGATAAGGCGACCCTAGCAAAAATAATGTCGTTACTCAGAATAAAGCAGATGCAAAAATCAAGTTTTCTGAAAACGTACGCAAAGTTAGGAATATGCATTTAGAAACAGCCAAAATTTAGGACTTTTTAAGACTAATAATGTTTTTTAAAATTAGGTACTCTAACATTTTCAACGCAACGATATTTGCGTTGCTGGCAAAACGTATCGCTAGCAACCACCTAGCAGCGCAGTGACGATAATATATATTTATGATAAATGTTAACAGCAAGGAATTAAATGCTAATTAGGTGCTGCAGGTATAGGCAATGACAACCCGCCCACAATAGAAATTAAAATATTATTCATGACAAAGCAAGTGCAAAAGTCAGGTTTTCTGAAAATCTACGCAAAGTTACGAAACAGCCAAAATTAGAGGCTTTTTAGGTGCTATTTAGGTGTCCTGTTTAAAATTTAGGAGCTCTGACATTTTCATCGCAAAGAACTATTAAAACGTATCGCTAACAACGCAGTGACGATAGTAGATATACGATAAATATTAATAGCAAGGAATTAAGTGCTAATTAAGTGCTGAGCGATTATCAAGACCAGGTGCAGATTAAAATATTATTCTAGGAATTATCGGATCCAGGACCAAAATTACCTTACTTTAAGGTACGAACGGCACTTTTTGTTCTTTATCTAATTTAATTTTATATAATTTTCAACTATCTTATATTTTATGTAAAATACTGGGTGTCCCAGAGTTATTGAATCAAACTGCCATGGGAGGTAGCTTGACCTCTGACCTATCCCTAAAAAATATTTAAAAAAATATAACGCACATGGCCATCGATTTTAATTTATTTGTTTTATTGAAATTGTATGGAATTTTCTTAAGTTTAGGCCTATACTTATTACGTTTTGAGTTTATGTGCACCTTTTTCTTACTAATAGTAATTGTATGTGATTGTGTGGTCTGACTATAAATAAACTTTTTAAAATAATGACTAGACTTGGAGTTCAGATCACATTATTTTAACATTTTTTTTTTGCACTAATAATGTTTATGCTAATGCTTTGACTTATTGTGGTGTAAAAAAAATGTATGGCACCTTTCTAACAAATAATTAGAAAAACTTGCCCACTTAATGAAGATTCTAAAATGGTACCCATCATCAAATTCGCTCAAGGATGTTCGGAGATATTGTAATTATTGTAGGGCAAGGGCGAAAATTATCAAGATATTCTAAATTTCACTCTAAATTTCAGTTATTTTTTGCAACTGTTGATTAAAAATACCGTGGCTTTACCCTTCATCTACTACCTGCTTCCAACTTTATTGTTATCCCACCCAAGCGCATGTCATTGTGCTGTCTACCTCCCACAATACCATTGTGTTGTTTGCTCACGCATTCCATTGCATTCAGTTACACGTGCGACGCTCTGTGC
Organism: Parnassius smintheus behrii; assembly: GCA_036936625.1. Taxonomy (NCBI): domain Eukaryota; kingdom Metazoa; phylum Arthropoda; class Insecta; order Lepidoptera; family Papilionidae; genus Parnassius; species Parnassius smintheus. The sequence continues at coordinate 40,262,941 of JAUPFT010000017.1, read as the reverse complement.
TATCCCCGTTTGGCTGTGCTCTCCCTAGAATTGTAACATTGAGATTGTTGGTGTTTTGGACTGATTTTTCATTAAGACTAGGCGCTACAACGTACGTCGATTTTCTTTTGCATTATGGCCAATCGACGACTAGACAACGAAAATGTGTATACCTCGGCCGAGTATGCCGATATGCATCTCATTTACGGTGAAAAGATACGCTTAAACACCAGAGGAGGGGTATCTTACTCCGCCAGGGAAGCGGCGAGGATTTACGCGGAACGATATCCAAATCGTCATCACCCGCAATATGGAGTATTTTTGCGTGTTCACAACGCCTTCTCTGAAGGAAGGCTACACGGCGGCCGTGGCAGTGAAGGCAGACCTCGCGGACGTAACGTGGATGTTGTTATTCAACAAGTTAGAGCAGATCCGTCGACTTCGTGCTATTCAAAGGAGAACCGGAATTCCTAAGTCATCCGTTAATCGAATTCTAAAAAGAATGAAATATCATCCTTATCATATTCAAAAGGTCCAGACTCACCTATCTCGCGACTATGCGTCACGGGTACAATTTTGCCGAAGAATGTTGGAGTTTTATCGGGAGGACCCGAACTTTTTCAACAAAATTATGTGTAGCGACGAATCCGCCTGCAGGAAGGACGGGTACATAAACTTGCACAACCTGCATGGTTGGCAGACAGTCAACCCCCACGAAACAAGGCAAGATCATTCGCAATACCAGTTTAAAATTAATTTGTGGACAGGTATTTTTAACGGCCGTATCATAGGACCTGTGGAAATACCGACGACTTTAAATTCTGATAATTATTTAGAACTTTTAAGAGACACGCTGCCAGGACTTTTGCAACAAGAGCCACAAGAAATCAGGGAAAACATGTGGTTACAAAACGACGGATGTCCAGCCCATTATGGTCGCCAAGTAAGAGCTTACGTAGATGAGGCTTATCCTGGGCGGTGGATTGGCCGGCTGGGGCCAATTCTGTGGCCACCAAGGTCACCAGATCTCAACCCTCTTGATTTTTTTATTGGGGTTGTCTGAAAGACAGAGTCTACGCTATACGAATCGATAACAACACAAGAAGAATTAAGACAACGTGTCCATCAAGCTGCTCAAGAAATTTCAGAAATAAATTTACGGCCGTTAAAAAGGAACTTTTTAAGGAGGTGCAGGTTATGCATTCGAACAAATGGTAAACATTTCGAACATCTTTTATGAAAATTTCTTTTTAAATAAACTTTAAATCCGTTTCTTTTGTTTCATTTTTCTCTTAACTTCCAGCTCCACAAAAACTTACATTTATAGTGAATGACATAATACAAAACGAAAATTAAATAATTTATTAATCAAAGCAGGTTATGAGGACCCATGTAGGTGGTAGCAGAGTTGATAACAACAGACACGTAATATTGTAAGCATCGTAGTGTTGCAAAACGGATAGTAATTCATGTTGTATTACCAAAACAAAATAATAAAAAAAACTAAACTTGCCTTTGTACTACAAGAATTACAATATCTCCGAACATCCTTGAGCGAATTTGATGATGGGTACCATTTTAAAATTTCCATTAAGTAGGCAAGTTTTTCCAATTATTTGTTAGAAAGGGACCATACATTTTTTTACACCACGATAAGTCAAAGTAGCACAAACATTATTAGTACAGAAAAAAATGTTAAAATAAAGTGCTCTGAACTCCAAGTCTAGTCATTATTTTAAAAAAAATTGTTCATAGTCAGACCACACAATCACTTACAATTATTATTAGTAAGAAAAAGGTGCAAATAAACTCAAAACACAATAAGTATAGGCGTAAACTTAAGAAAATTCCATACAATTTCAATAAAATAAATAAATTAATTAAAATCGATGGTCGCTGGTTGGTGCGTTATATTTTTTTTAGTATTTTTAGGGATAGGTCAGAGGTCAAGCTACCTCCCATAGCAGTTTGATTCACTAATTCTGGGACACCCTGTATATCATTTTGTACACCAGATATGGTGAATGTGTTGTACTATATTTTTATAACAACTGTAAAACGAACGTTAGGAAACTGTACATCTTATATTCAGTTCTAAGACAATAGCCAAACGACGGAAAAACGTAGTGGCTACAGCTGTCACAGTTAAAACGGTTTTAGCTAGGACGCAATACGTAAAACAGTCAGCGACTCTATACAACGCCACTAATATAAGCATAAAAATGTATCCCCTTAACTACTATAATTGCAAATATGTTCTAACCGAATGGCTATTTCATAAGAGATATTTTTCTCTTTTAAGGCTCTTTTAAGCAATATGAAATAATGTAATTTATTCAAAATACACACACACCCACACAGGCACGCGTGCGCGCGCGAAAGCGCCGCACACACATACATGCGCGCGCGTATAAGTGTGCGCGAATATACCTTTGGCGTGAATAATATTATTTTTTATTTATTTTATTTTATTTTTTATTTTAACAATAAGTAACATTTTATAGAACACAGGTAGCTGCGGGACCTGAACTAAGCGCAGCTTGTATCTCAGGACCCTGGCATGCGATACAAAACGGTTTGTCACTGGACCTCATTTACATCGAGATAGTATTAATATTACGTGCTTGTCATCGGCCTTTAAAAGTAATGCTTCTAATACAAAAACTAAGGAAGCATTGTTTTACTACATAAATAAATTTAAAATAAATAATAGCGCCTGCAAAAGATGATACCGCAATAGTTGGAATAGGAATGATTACGTCCTGGTCTGGTTTGTGTGTGTGTGTGTGTGTGTGTGTGTGTGTGTGTGTGTGTGTGTCTGTGTGTGTGTGTGTGTGTGTGTGCGTGCGTGCGTGCGTGCGTGCGTGCGTGCGTGCGTGCGTGCGTGCGTGCGTGCGTGCGTGCGTGCGTGCGTGCGTGCGTGCGTGCGTGCGTGCGTGCGTGCGTGCGTGCGTGCGTGCGTGCGTGCGTGCGTGCGTGCGTGCGTGCTAATTTGCAAGATGCCGAGACACTGATGCTTGATGATGGGGAGGCTATGAATAAAAATTCAAGTGTCACTGATACTGTCAATTGTGATAAAAGTATAGGAACTACATACAAAACTTTGAGAGACAATGATACACGATCAAAAAAATCTAAATTATTTTCACCTAAAACCATTGAGTTATAATGTACTGTACGTAGTACATTATAACTCAATGCCTAAAACAGATATTACTTCAGTCAGAAAACAAAATATCAAAGCTTCATGTTCTGAGGTACCTCGCAATCTAATCAAATCAATAATATAAAAAACAAGATCTAATCAAATATAAAAAAAACAGAAATATAAAGTTGCCTAAACCAAATATAATATGATCATACAAATGCAAGTCTTGTGTCTATTGTCCTAAAGATCATTTAAATTTGACAACTCTCATAACTACACAAACTTAAAATTAGGCAGTTTTAACTATTTGAAATTTGACCTTTTTGCCAAAAGGTGCAATAAGCACTGCATCATCAGCATACAGCAGACAATTAACTTTTATGTCACCCAATTTCACACCCAAACAGCTATCTTTCAGCTTCTGTAAACAGCTGTCGAGATACAGTATGAACAGCCGGGAAGACATGACACAACCCTGTTTTACGCCCGCTTGGACGCTAAACATGGGTGACAGGTCATGCCCTACCCGCACACAGGCCTTACAGTCATAGTAAAGTGACTGCACAGCCCTTAATAATCGACCATCCACACCATATCCCGGCAACAGTTCCCACATTATCTTCCTTATAACCTTATCAAATGCTTTCTCCAGATCCACAAAAGCACAGAAAATCCTCTGGTTAACACTCAGAAGCTTCTCCGTGATCATGCGGAGAGAAAACATTTGATCCGTGCATCCTCTTCCAGGTCTAAATCCGCATTGTGCCTCCCATAAGAATCTTTCCGATTTCTCTTGCATCCTACGTGTCAAAACCTTCGAGTAAACTTTACTTGCTAAACTGGTCAAGCTGATCGCCCGATAGCACCCGCAGTCAAAATGTGAACCTTTACCTTTATATAAAGGCACAATGACTGCGGATCGCCAATCATCCGGGACATCTCCCGTCCGCCAGCACAAATTGCACAGCAGATGAAAGCTGTCCCAGACGCGAGGCCCACCGTACTTGACCATTTCAGCAGTAACTCTGTCTGGTCCCGCAGACTTACCACATTTCAAACTTCGAATCGCACGTTCAATCTCTTTCATGCTGATGACCTCAGTGTCATCGAGGTCCGTGTCTGGCGTGCCAGTCACGGCGTCACCCCCGGATCCTTCACTAAGATCATGACACGCATACATTTCTCTATAAAATTCACTCCATTGCTGCATGACGTCCGATTTTTCTGAGAGGACGTCATTGGTTCTCGAAAGCACTTTGTTCATTCTTAAGGCTGTCGCACCACTCCGTGACCTTCCAACCTCTTTCCAGAAGAGTTTGGAGTTTTCCTTAAAGTTACTTCCTCAATCAATGTTTTCGCATGAACTTTCTGCAGCTTATATCTTTCTTTCATCTTCTCTCTCATATGCTCATCGTTACTAGTGGCTAAGTAGTCTAACCATGCTTTTTTCTTCTTTTTTACAGCTTCTCTCACTTCATCATTCCACCATGCATCTCTTCTTTTACTACTACCTCTTTTTGTCGTTCCACACACTTCTTCCGCTGCACTTACCATTCCATCCCTAAGGTTCTGCCATGTTCTCTCCACACATTCTTTCCTGCCATCGATGGTGTCAAGCTTCTTTTTTATTATAAAATCTAAACAAAAAAAACCTGTTCGGCAGAAAACCTCGAATTGGTTAATTAACTTATCGATAGCTAAAGTCGTGGCATACATCACTACATTGCAGTACTTTCGGTTGCAGTGATACCAGTTTAATTTTACAAAAATTGCATATATTTGCTACGAAGTGGTAAGTTTCGATTCGACTTAATCGGCCTTTATTTTGTTTAATATTGTTGCGTGAATAAGTCAACTAGCGCCATCTAGTGTCAGGAACGAGAGCGAGGGGAGCTTTGTAGAAAATGACATCACAAATCTCTCAACCGACAGCGCCATCCGAAGAACTAAGTTTCTAGAAAATCTAAACTCGCACACTCGTCCCTTTGCGCGCATTTACTTGAATATTCCGGATGCTTCTTTGCTAATTTAAATAAATAGGCGCTGCAAGATGCGATCGAGGCAGAGTTGATTTGGCGAGACAAGCGAAGCTTCGGAGCGGAATAAAGTAAATTAGTGTGTTTAATTATTAGTGTTTTTAACTTTAATGTGTGTAAAGTAAATTAAAGTGTTAATTTAGGTAATTCTATCGGCAATTTTTATTGTCACGAACCTCAAGCTCGTAACAATTGGTGTCAGAAGTGGGATAAAATAATGCCGATTTTACCTAAGGAGGAAACGGAGGGTGTCCGTACCCGAAGTCAACGCCAGCAGGAGACGGACCAACGAAGATTTGGTGGTGCAACGCCGCAGACGTCGGAGGGCCAGCCACCGGCTGCAGGCCCGTCGGTAGCTCCTACATCTGCTGCACCTGACTTAGGTGCTCTGATGGTAATGCTGCAGGAGCAGGCTCGCAGACAGGAGGAGCAGGCTCGCCGACATGAGGAGCAGGCTCGCCGACAGGAGGAACAGGCTCGCCGACAGGAGCAACAGGTCCGCCGGTTGGAAGAACAGCTGCGGGGCGGACAGGATGAACAGGCCCGCCGACAAGAGGAGCAGGCCCGCCGACAGGAGGAACAGGCCCGTCGGTCGGAAGAGCAGATGCTCTTCATTAAGGACCTTCATGCTACCTTTGGGAAAGAGATAAGGGAGGTGAAGGATAGGGTTGCTCAACACGACAACCGCCTGTCGGAAGCTGAAACCCAAATCAAGAAAGCTAAAACCCAAATCGACCAAGTGAACAATCGGGTTGATTACGTGGTGGCTGACGTGAAGAAAACGCTGGACTACCTCAAACTGGGTGATGGAACTACAGCTCCCGTAGTAGCTACTACACCTTCGCTACGTGGGTTCAAAGTGCCACCGTTCGACGGGACTTCTTCCTGGTCAGCCTACAAAATCCAGTTCGAGGCTGTTATGAAGGCGAACGGCTGGAATAAAAATCAGGCCATGACTGCTCTCACACTAGGCCTGCGTGACCAGGCCTTAACTGTGTTGGAAGCTCTCGGTGAGGAAGTGACTTATGAGCAACTCCTTGAGGCATTGGAGGCGAGATATGGCGACGCTCACCTGGAACACGTCGTTCGTGCGCAGCTTAAAGATCGTGTGCAGCGCATCAACGAAAACCTGCAGCAGTGGGCTCTAGAAGTGGAGAAGCTGGTGCGAAAAGCATACCGGTCTGTACCTGCGCTCATTGAAGGGAACCTGGTGCAGACATTCATCGACGGCATCCGCGACCTGGAAGTCAGAGCTGTCAGGAAGTCAGGGCACCACGAGACGCTTAAGGACGCCTTGGCCCATGCACTGGAAGTGGAAGCCGTGCGGCAGGATCATCGTTCCCATCGCGTCAGGGAGGTTGCAGCAGCTACAGTTCGCGACCGCAACAAAGGATACGGCCCAAGGTGCTATGGCTGTGTGTGATCTCAGGAGGGTAGTGCGGCCAACAGCACCGCCCAGCAGCAGCAGGGAAACGAGTAAAAGCCAGAACTGCGGGGCGGGTGCTGGCTGATGTTAAAAGAGCCCCAAGGATCTCGATCTCACAAACCCATGATGGGAACAGTCTAATCATCAAGGGCGAGGTCAACGGAATGCCGTGTAAACTGACCATAGACACTGGAGCCTCTCGTACGGTTGTTAGTTCCCAACTTATAAGTCAGTTCCTTGGGGACTCCGCATACAACCGAGAACGCATTAATTTGGTAACAGCCACCGGTCAGCGTTTACCCGTCCGTGGAGAGAAGGAGATGGAGTTGAAGCTAGGTAACGTGATCTTCCTGCATAATGTCATCGTGGCTGACATAATGGACGACTGCATCCTAGGCTTAGACTTTACGAGGAATAATTGTTGCGAGATCGACGTTAAGCAATGTGTTTTGAAATGTAGACAGGAGGAACTTTTTATGGAAGGTGCGTTACCAGGGAACGTGTACAACATCAAGAAGATTGTTCTTCCGCCGAGATCGGAAACGATTGTTCCGGTTAGTCTTCCTCGAAACGCTGGGCAAGCTCACCGTTGTGTACTTGTGGAAAGGGTAAACAATGACCTTCCATGGAAAGTAGCTCGAACCTTGGTCAGGACCACTGACATCTCAGGAGTACGTGTGCTGAACCTTAGCGACCGGGAACAGATTATAGAAAAAGGCACACTGGTTAGTACTTGTGAGGAAGTGGATTGGTTACGTCAGTGCTAATATATATCGAGTGGGACCCCCAGCAAGGATTCAGAAACGAGAGTGGCCACACCTTTGGAAGACTGTCGCAGTGTTCTGTCCCCAAACGAATTGGTCAAGGCGAGGAAGTTGTTACTCGAGTACGCCAATGTATTCTCATCAAACGATGCTGACATAGGAAAGACTGGTTTAGTTCAACACAAAATAAACACAGGTGAAGAATTGCCTATCCGTCAGCGGCCAAGAAGATTGCCGGTAGCACGTGAAAAGGAAGTGGAAACCATGATTGAGGGAATGGTGAAGGATGGTGTTATTGAACCTTCATCTAGTCCATGGGGTTCACCCGTGGTACTGGTAAAGAAGAAGGATGGCAGCATGCGGTTTTGTGTTGACTACAGCCGTCTGAACGACGTTACTAAGAAGGATAGCTATCCCTTGCCAAGAATTGACGACACGCTGGACATGCTTACAGGAGTAAAGTGGTTTAGCACGCTGGACCTAAAAAGTGGCTACTGGCAAGTTGAAATTGACCCTAAGGACAAGGAGAAAACTGCGTTCTCGACGGGAAAGGGTCTGTGGCAATTTAAAGTAATGCCGTTTGGGTTGTGCAATGCTCCAGCAACGTTTGAAAGGCTGATGGAACTTGTACTTACCGGACTAATTGGCGATGCCTGTCTGGTCTACTTGGATGACATCATCATCGTGGGCCGTACGTTTGAGGAACGCCTTCAAAACCTGGAACGCGTGCTCATGAAGATTAAGAGTGCCAACCTCAATTTGGGTCCGAAGAAATGTTCACTATTCAAACGGCAAGTCAACTGTTTGGGGTATGTAGTGTCGGAAAAAGGTATCCGCACGGATCCAGAGAAAATCGCAGCTGTAAAGGATTGGCCGGTTCCAAAAGACAAGACGCAGGTTAGAGCATTTTTGGGTTTGTGCTCCTATTACCGACGATTTGTGAAGAACTTTGCAGATATAGCCAAACCTCTGCACAAGCTAACCGAGGAGAAGCGACATTTCTGCTGGGATGAAAGTTGCAATATCGCATTCCAGGAGCTCAAGGACCGTCTGTGCAAAACACCTATTGTGGGATACCCTGATGCAAGCAAAGAATTTATAGTTGACACAGACGCAAGTGATATAGGACTTGGCGGTGTGTTTTCTCAACGGAATGGTGACCAAGAGGTCGTGATAGCGTACTTCAGCAAGTCGTTGTCAAAACCGGAAAGGAACTATTGTGTCACAAGACGCGAACTGCTCGCTGTGGTAAAGTCGTTGCAGCATATTAGCAAATATCTTCTGGGACGAAAGTTTCACTTACGAACTGACCATGCTGCACTAAAATGGCTATTGCAGTTTAAAAAATCCAGAAGGACAAGTTGCGAGGTGGATTGAACTACTGCAGGAATACGACTTTGAGATCGAACATCGCAGCGGAAAATCTCACGGCAACGCAGATGCATTGTCAAGAAGACCTTGTCCTGAAGATTGCAAGCATTGTAGTAGGCAAGAGAGTAAGGAAGAGGTATCCATGAGGATGCTCAGGACGGACCACCTCAGCAACGAATGGAAGGACAGCTTACAACATGCACAGCAGGAAGATCCGGACATCAAGCCGATTCTGGAATGGATAAAGGCCAGTGCTCCCAAGCCTAAGTGGAGCGACGTCTCAGCAATGAGTTCGACCACTAAAAGCTATTGGGCCCAGTGGGACAGCTTGCTGCTTCAGGATGGAGTTCTGTGCCGTAAATGGGAAAATGTTAGGGGAGACAGCTGTCATTTGCAAATGGTTGTCCCTTAAACTAAAGTACCGGTTGTTCTACTGCCGTACCATAATGATTGTTCCGGAGGCCATCTGGGAGTTAAACGAACTCTACTGAAGATCCGAGAACGGTTTTACTGGGTCCACTGTCGAAACGATGTCGAGGACTGGTGTCGCAAATGTACAAGTTGTGCGGCTGTAAAGGGACCTCAGACTCGTAGTAGAGGTGCATTGAAGTTGTACAATGTTGGTGCACCATGGGAGAGAATAGCCATTGACGTGGCGGGGCCGTTTCCGGAGAGTGAAAGCGGTAACAAGTATTTCATGGTTGTGATGGATTACTTCACTAAGTGGCCAGAAGCCTTCGCCATTCCAAATCAAGAAGCTTCAACCGTTGCAGATAAACTAGTTCATGAAGTCTTCTGTCGTTTTGGAGTACCTTTAGAGATTCACAGCGATCAAGGAAGGAATTTTGAGTCTCAAATATTCCAGGAAACTTGCCGAGTTATGGGTACTCATAAAACAAGAACGACTTCTTATCACCCGCAATCTGATGGAATGGTGGAACGATTTAATCAGACATTGGAGAGGTACCTAGCAAAAGTTGTAGACAATCGGCAACGAGATTGGGACAAGCACATACAACCGTTTTTGTTGTCATATTCGATATAACACAATCTAGTCCTCAGCAAAGGGAAATCTCCTAAGCTTCAAGCTAAATGGGACGGCCCGTACCGGATTGTAACCAGGATCAACGATGTGACCTACCGGATACAGAAAGGCGCAAGAGGGACTCCTAAGATCGTCCATGTGGATCGCTTGGCGCGTTATTATGGGACCGATAATGCTCGGGACGAGCATGTCTTAGGAGGGGGCAGTGTTGTGTGAATAAATCAACTAGCGCCATCTAGTGTCAGGAACGAGAGCGAGGGGAGCTTTGCAGAAAATGACATCACAAATCATGTCTTAGTTGATAGTAGATGGCGCTGTCGCGCCATCCGAAGAACTAAGTTTCTAGAAAATCTACACTCGCACAATCATCCCTTTGCGCGCATTTACTTGAATATTCCGGATGCTTCTTTGCTAATTTAAATAAATAGGCGCTGCAAGATGCGATCGAGGCAGAGTTGATTTGGCGAGACAAGCGAAGCTTCGGAGCGGAATAAAGTGAATTAGTGTGTTTAATTATTAGTGTTTTTAACTTTAATGTGTGTAAAGTAAATTAAAGTGTTAATTTAGGTAATTCTATCGGCAATTTTTACTGTCACGAACCTCAAGTTCGTAACAATATTTTGATAAAGACTAGTTATCGATTATATTAAATTATAATATATTCAAAATCGTGTTGAGAATGAGCTAAATATTTAAATCATTTGACAAAATCCACTACAGTTCTTAATGTAATGATTATTATTCATCACAAACTGATTTAGTTGATATGAAATAAATTTTCATTAATATAAATATAAATATTATTTTGTGTAGTAAATTATATTTATTTAAATCCACCGCATGCTCGTTTGCCCCCTCTTCTATAAAAAAAATAGTTCACTAAAAATTACACTTAAAATGTCTAAAAATAACGATAGTAACAGTTATTTGCTATAAAGTTAAACTTTTATCTTATATTTTAAAATAAAACTTTTACAAAAAATATTTTTAAGAAAATTATATTTATTAATATTATACAAATATTAAATCTGATAAAGAAGAAAAAGTGCCTTTCGTACCTTATAGTATAGTAATAGTGGTCCTGGAGCCGATAATTCCCAGAATATTACCGTCATCTACATTCGACCTGAATAATCTTTCAGCACTTAATTCCTCGCTATCAATATTTATCGTATACCTATTATCATCAATGCGTTGCTAGCAATACGTTTTGTCAGTAACGCAAATTTAAATAGTTCGTTACGGTGAAAATATTAGAGCACCTAATTTTTAGACAGGACACCTAATTAGCACCTAAAAAGCCCCTAATTTTGGCTGTTTCTAAATCATATAACTTTGCGTAGATTTTCAAAAAACCCGCTTTTTGCATTGGCTTTCTTCTGACTTTATTTTTATTAAGGGCGCCTTGTCATTGCCTATAATTGCAGCACCTAATTAACAAATAGAAATAGAAATAGCACTTAATTCCCTGCTATTAATATTTATCGAATATCTACTATCGTCACTGCGTTGCTTGGGATACGTTTTGCCAGCTTATTTCAATATTTCGTTGCGGTGAAAATTTTAGAGCACCTAATTTTTAAACTTGGCACCTAATTAGCACCGCAAAATCACCTAATTTTGGCTTTTTCAAAATGCAAATTCCTGGACTTTACACTATTTATTATGCTTAATGTTATTAATGTAATCAATAATTAGGCTTAATGTAAGTACCGCAACGTAGATTAATACATGTTATATAATATAATAATAAAATATAAATAAAATACCCAATCCAAGTTGCAAATATTTCTTTGGGCCTATATTAATATTTATACGTGCTATTTATACGTGATAGTATTTTTACGTGCCTGTACTTACTTTATCATTAATTTTTATGTACTTACTTTATTATTATTTAAATGCCTGATGGCGATGAAAAAAAGAAACTTTCCGGTGTTCGAAAAAGTAAGCTGGAGAAAGATGTATCTCTGAAAAAGAAGAAGATCGAAAAGTTTATTCTTCGACCCGGTCTATCTGCGGACAAACACCTTTAAACATACGAAAATCAAGATAATTCTACAGCAGAACTCGTCTCTTAAAGGCCGCCGCTGTTACTGTCTTTGTCGTCGGTAATCAACGAAGACGAAAAACCTACTAGTGCCGACCCTTCCCCGGAGAATATACTTCGAGAAGATATAATGAATGATCTCACGTTTTGGCCGCTGGTGTTATCCGACAAACAGAATATATTTTAATGGAGCGTGGAGAGTTCATATTTTTCATAGGATAGGGTCACAAACGAGCACACAGTCCACCTGAAGGGAAGTCGTTGCTGTGGCCCATAGACATCTACATCCATTCTCGATTACAAGTCAAAATGCAGATGCGTTGTCACCCGTGAGGACTAAGATGGAATGCCTCGTTTCCATTAAAAAGGTCTCTGCTTCTCTACACTCACCCTACGAAACACAGCAGCATTAAGCTACTATTTTACGCTGGTATTCTGTGAGAGCGTGGTCCTTCCCCAGTCGAGCCGACCCAATCGTGCTACAACTATACTACTAATATAACTGCAGCATGTCTCCACCACGTATAAAATTATTAAATATTCTTCGAATTTTTCGAAAAGTTCCTTTGGAAATGCTTATTTATTTATAAAACTGGCTTGTTTATTCCAAATCGCCCGATTTATTAGTCATATCATATCATAAGCACTCATGCTTGTTGGGTGACAGGAAGGGGAGGTAGAGACTTCGGACTTTCATTTGGCACGATCCTGACGCACCTCTCCTACAAATTCTTATTTCACATATCGTTTTACTTTCTTCTCTTTCAAAATCTATCACTTTCGCCTTACATGCGTTCACTGTTATTCCCCTTTGTTTTAATGACCTGTTCATTAATGTAACAATCATTTGCAACTCATACAAATATATAGATACAAAGGCATTTGACGGTTAACTCACCCATTCTTCAACTATAACAGCCTTTCTACAGTCTTCCAGTACCACTTCCCAGTCATGCTACCACTCCCCCTCCAGCCCTTAGCATTTTGAGTGATACTCTATCATATCCGGCTGCGTTACCTGCTTTTCATTGCTTTCATTATTTCATCTACTTTCGTCTCCCTACCTCTTTCCACTTCTTTCGGAATTTCTATTTCATGTAATTCAAACGTCTCTTCAGACATAAACACGCTTTTATTTTTTTAAGTTGTACAAGGAAAAATCTTTTAATTGGATTAACCACACTAGCCATGGTTTGATCGCTCCTGTAAAACTGCATCATGCTAAGCAAGAGTACTACCGGGCCAGGGCTTACGCATCGTCCTCTCTGGATGCAAACACCAGCGTTCTTAAAAAGAAGAATAATTCTTCCTCCAGGTCCAGGTCCTCCAAAAGAGTCATTGCCCAGGCAAAGTCAGCACATCGGCAAAATTGGTGAAACTGAACTAGTTCGCCTCCCTTCGGCAACACTTACATTTTGGTCTATCCGAGGTAACTTCTGTCAGCCACCTCGCCCATCGCTGCAATGTAAGAACGACTCACTAGTCCATGCCATAAAGGAGAAAGCCGATCTGTTTGCATACAACTCAAGTCTCGATGACGGGGGAACACACCGCCAACCATCCCATGGTGTAAGTGCTCCATGCCAGATGTGCTGTTTACACAGCGCCCGCTACGCAAAGCACTCCTCTCTCTGGAAGTCAACAAACCGAGTAGCCTGATGAAGGTATTCCGGAGTTGACCCTGGTTTTAACTTGCCTTTTCCGGTACTCGTATACCGTGGACGTATGAGTTCAGGGCTGAACTCTTGAAAGACAGCTTTGGTGCCCCGATCCTTAAAAAGGCAACCGCTCAGACCCGTCCAGCTAAAGGCCTATCGCCATCATCGCCTTGTTTTCCAAATTATTGGAAACAATTATTAACTCTCAGCTCTTGAGGATCACCAGCTGATTAGTAACAGCCAGTACGGTTTCCGTCAGGATCGCTCAGCTTGTGATCTTCTGACTTACTTGACTAATAGATACTTTGGACATTGCGAAGGCTTTCGATCGGATTTTGGCACAAAGCGCTTTTTTTATAGAATAGAGTGACAAATGAGCACTAAGTCTACCTGATGGTAAGTGCATGCAGTGGTCCATAGACATCTACATTTATCCCCGATTAAGAATCAAAATGCAGATGCGTTGTAACCCATGAGGACGAAGATAGAATGCTTTGATTCCTACAAAAATAGTCGCTTCCTTTGAAGCTCCCTTCCTATGGGTTTCCCGCGAAATTATGTAATTGGATCACCAGTTTTCCTACAGATTGAAGCATCAAGGTCGTAGTTGACGATGCATGCTCCAATTATAAGCCTATTAATGCTGGTGTGCCACAACACTGCGTGTTATCACCAATTCTGTTTCTTCTTCATATCAATGATATACTGCAAACCGTTAACATTCATTGGTATGCAGATGACAGCACTGGTGATGCGTCGCCGAGTACCTGAACAAACTTGTGTCTGAAGTCGAGTCTTTGTTGAACAAAGTCTCGGATTGAGTATTTAAATTAACAATAACCAAATTGTATTTATGGAACAGCATTATTGTCTAGCTTTGTGTATATTTATTTTCTATTACGTACCCAAAAATCATGCCTAGTTTAAATTCTTATCAGATCCAAATATTCTTAATAAGAACACTTCTAATTATAATTAGTATTGTATTATCTAGTTTACGTTCCTAAAAACTATGCCAAATTATCGAGTATTTAAAGCTGGTTTATTAAAATACAAACTTAAATTCAGTGTTTGTCTTAGTACAGTGGTTATTGAAAACTTTGCGGTTATTTAATAGGTAATTTATGTACAATATTATACTCTGCAGTTTCAGAACGAATTTAATTTCGATCAATATGGCGCATGTTGATATGACAAATTGACAGCTGTGTTTTGTCTTTGTGCGAACGTTACAATATCATGTAATGTTTTATTTACATCGCAGGCCCTGCACATAGTATAATTTATAATGACTCGGCCGTTCGGCAATAACGACAAACGTTTTTCAATCGACGACGCTTTTGAAGAGGAAACTGATGAAGCCATAAAAGTATACGGCGCAACGGGTGATAGGTCTCCTTTGCAGAGCAAATACAAGAATGGCGGTGATTATCTTTCCAGGTATCGCTCTTTTAACTCATATTATACATATTTTATAATGCTACATTCACAAAAACTTTAAACTTTGTGTTGTTTCTTGTGTCGTTTCCACAATGTTCTTGACCTTTTCATGAGTCATAAAGACATAGTGGGGCAAAGGTATTTGAACTAATACATAAGCCGTTACCCGCGATCCATAGCCCTAATGTACACCATATTAATATACCTCTATTTGCTAATTGAACAAACGTATTACCTTATTACAGTTATAGTACCTTGCATAATAGAACAATGCAATAAAGATAAAATGTAATAATTGGAAAAATAAATAAAATAAATAGAAAACTTGTTACTTAACATCCATTTTTACCAATTTTAATAAATATGTATAATATTTAATATAGATACATAAATGTAATTTGCTAAATTTTTTAACATATAAAACATTGCTTTATATATTGTTATAAATTATCCTGAAAATTATTTAATTTAAAATAATATTACTTGATAACAAACCCTTATTACTATCGGAAACCATTCTGGAGGCCAGTTGCCAAAAATGACAAAGGTGTGAGAGTAGATACTCAACTGACTCTCCCGCTTACACGACTGATCATTATCAGCAACAAAACAGCACACTGCACTATACACTCGGCATAGAGCAATACAGTTCAACCAACCGTAATATGTTCCCGTCACAAGCACACACCAGTGTAATACGAAGGACCCGATTACTTGATAACACTAAAGTTTGTAAACCAACAGCAACACCACCCATCTCATTACAGGGCAGCTTCTCGGCAACCTGACCTACCTTGATTAAACTAGTAGAATACCCCAACAAGCATAGTAACGACTGTAAAACTCTTAGGTGAATGCTACACATGTGATATTTATCACAATCTGTGATGCGATCTGGAATGTAGTATCATGATCCATATCAACACACCCTACACATTCATTACGGATCACGTCAGTATTGGCACAAAACTGTTAAATACAGACGTATCTAAAATGGACCGAAATGAAGAAAGAGCTTGTGTGGCTATCATTATGGCAATAATATTAAAAAGGAGAGTGAATAGGAGAATCTGGGCTTAACAGTGGTACCGGCTTAAATGAAAATATACCCATTTAAATTTATTTGATGAGATTAGACTTACTGGAGAAATGGATGACTATAAAAATTATGTTTGCATGAGTGATAAATCTTAACTTATTGAACTAAAACTTATTGGAACTGGTCACTCCTTTTTTAATTGAATGATACAGAAATGAGACAAGCTATTACTCAATTCAAATGCAATTTAATTCTATTGAAGGGTTATTTTTTATTTATTTATAAATTGGTAGTAACTTTTGAAGTGCCTGCCTCCATGAGCTTACAATTGTTTTTAAAACCACCACACGATGTGTCCCATAATATAGGCGTTGTTTCCAAACATAATATTAAATCCTGTAAATATTTTGGATGGATTGTAGATGGGGTCTGGGACAGGGTTCTCGCTTTCGTTCGCAATTTCGTCCACATCGCTACAAAAGTCATCCTCCTCCATCCCTTCTCCAATGCAGACTGATGCAATTCGTTTTGCAGCAACACTACATGCGCAATATTTATCACGATCCTTGGATCGCATAATGGATTTTCAGAAATCTAGAAATTCTGTGATCCATATCGCGATCCATCAATACTTGATACTACACGTTCAATAAATATCAAGAAGAAGAGAGAAGATAAAAATCACGCGTGTAGAATTCGCCTTAGAATTATGCCTGATATCCCATTAGTTGCCTGCGTGATACTTTGTACTGCTACAACAGGTGGGAGATTACAGTTCTACCCTCATTTCTAAAAATATTAAACTTTCTCGTTACTAAAAGTATTATATCAAGGCATGAGAAGAATGCAGAATTTAAAACTAAGCTTGTTGTTTCATAAATTTCAAAGATAAGTAAAGATTAGCCTTGCAAGTTGCGTTATTGTTACTATTTAATATATAGTTACTAGCTTGCCAAGCAAACGTTGTTCTACCCTTTTCGACGACCCTTTGTCATGTCCTATTGAAAATACTTAAATTCGCAAAAAAATATTGTGGGTCACTTATGGGCAAAAAAACTATCCTATCTCTCAAGTTGGACCAAATTGCACATGGTGTGCAAATTTGATTAAAATTGGTTAAGTAGTTTAGGAGTCCATCGCGGACAAACAATGTGACACGTAATTTATATATATTAAGATAACAATAGTATAGTTGTTTAACCATTTGCAGTTAAAGAATTGGGGAATTCAAACATTGTGTTTTATAAAGTTTTATATTGTTAATGTTACTGGAATGACCTAGGTCTAAACAAGCAAGTTGTTGAACAGACAAGTTAATCCAGGTTGATTACATAAAATATTTTATAAAGCCATCTATTTAATTTGTCTATAAATAAATTGAGCCTGACCCTACCCCTACCTTATCACTTGACTATAGCAAATATATGAGATCCATTTCTCAATTTTGTCACATGCATTTTGTTTGAGATGAACATTTATATATTTTTATTTAGGTACACCTACAGGGTTCTCATTATGATTAAAATGTAAAATGACTATTAGAAACACAAAAAAGTCCCATGGATACTGTTAGTAACATAACCACCTCATTGCTGCAAGATGTAGAATAAACAGTTCAGAGAGAGATAGCATCTGTACACGACATCTGCTACTGCATTGCTTATCTGCTTGCCACAAGTAGCAATTAAGGCAAATCCTTTCTACAGTGGAAAAGGCACATGTCCATCAATAGGGGTAACACTCAAAGAAGCAACAGCCAACATTCTTGAATAAAGCCTGTATACAGTTTAGTAGGCTTAAAAACACCTGTAGATTGGGCATATAATGTTAATTTGGTAATTTAAAAAATATTTTTACTCACAATGCCATAATTGCATGAAGGAGTATAATATACTCCTATAATATACTACTGACATATTATGTCAGTTTGATACAGTGCAATGAAGTTATTTGTCTATTTTTATATAATATAAAAAGTAATTAAAAAAGTCTGAGCAGAATAATACTTCTAAATTAATGACTTACTGTCAACTACCTCATCCATAAAATACCTACGCCCTTGTAGCCACTAAAATGTCACTAACAAGTCAATTCACACATATAAATGTCAACACGAGATGTGTTTTGACATTACAATCGTTTTCATATTACACATGCAAATTATTTAGAAAATGCCAAATTGCACACTATTTACAAATAAATATGTACTAAAATCTGTCTGTCAACACAGCAAATCGGGTTTGTACTAGTGATAATACACACACATGTCTGAAATATTTTTTTTCTTATTTCTCAGACATGTCGGTTTCCTCACGATGTTTTTCCTTCACCGCCGAGCAGGTGGTAAATCAGCACTTAAAATTGCAATTAACAATTTCATTGGTGCCGGCGGGGATCGATCCCGGTTTGCTCGTGTATTGTGAAATTTACAGCGAGCGCTAACCATCGGAGCTACCACGGCTCTTTATAGATTGTAATGGAATACTAATTTTAAAGGTGCTCCTTTTTTGTCTAGGAGTCTGTTTGAGTTAATCTGCCATGCATGCAATGGTATGTTGTGATCTAAAGGGTTATAGAGAGCCAGTATAGTTACAAATTGTAAGGTATTACATCTTAGTCATCAGAGGTGACAACAAATCCATAGCTTTTAAGGTAGGTTACAGATGTTAGTACTTAGCCACTTACCATTAGGACTGAAAGCACATTTTCACTTTAATGGTATGAGAGAATAACTGAAACACCGTATTGTTTTGACATAGTTCATGAGGCATATTAAAAATTAAAGCCTACAAATGCAACTTCCTCTTTCTTATATTTTAAATTCCAGATTACATACATACAAAAGCACGGAAGACACTACATCAAGAGACTCCGATTCACTCATCCATGAGTATGTTGAAGCCTCCCAATCAATGTACTGCTGGAATCATCCTAAAGTAAAAGAGAACTGGAAAACAGTATGTGCAGCTGTAGTACTTCTCATTGTAGGAATAGGCCTCCTTGGCATGGGTGCATTTGCTGTTGCTGAACCGGAAAATGGTCTTCAGGGTGCAGTATTTTTTGTTGCAGGTATGATATGTTTTGTTCCAGGTGCATATCATGTGGTATATATTTGGTTAGCAGCTCGTGGTCAAAGAGGTTATGATTTTTATCACTTACCTCTATTTACCTGATTTGTATTTAATGATATGCATAATACATAAAATATGGAGTATGAATTTCAAGAGGTAGTATTGTCGGGATTGAATGAAGATAGCTCTCTAATTAGTTGCTACTGCCTTATCATAATTTACTAATGTCTATCCAACATTTATTATGTCCATTTACATATATTTTAAATATAAAAGGCAGCTTTATATTTACTTTTGCATTTAAATGTTATAAAACTACCCAAAAACTCATGAGGGTCAGCAGCAAATTGTTCAATGTTGGGGCTGCAGGTTTGAATCCTATACATTTGTATTAAATTCAATTGGATTGTATAACCTACAAATAATTGTTCAGGGTCTGGATGTTTGTTCATGTGCTATATGTGTGGGTAAAACTCCTACGGGATAAAATCCTAGTTTAGAAAAAAAGTATACAGAATGAGTCCCACATATATGCAATAAATGAAACTATATACTTGTTAGCCTTTGCTGACGATATACAAAAAATGAACGTAATCGGTCCAGTAATTAGGTCAAAAAGTAGAGTTTTAATTTTAAGCAAATTTGAACACTCTATAGAATTGGGTCACTAAGTCAATGTCGTTGCCACGCAGTGCAAACTATTGGTATTGCGACATATCGACAGCGGTGTCTTTTGTCGGCGTGCCACCCGCATGCAACGTTGTCACTCTTCCAAGGGGTCAAGGTACGTTGTCTAAACAGAGTGTTCACTTCTACTGAATTTATTTTAATATTTATTTTGTTTGAAAATTTCACTTTTTTATTTTACGGGTTTTAATTTAATTTTTCTACACTTCTACGGACTAGTATTACTTGTGGTTTCATTTATTGCATATATGTGGGACCCATTCTGTATTGATTTGATGACTTTAAAATAATTGTTCTAATTAGAAAATAAAATTACTGAAAATCATGATTTAATTTGGTAAAGTAGATATATCTATTTAAAATTTAAATTGCAACATCAACACAGAAATATCGGAATAAACTACAAAAGTGCCTAGTTAACTATGTAGGGAGTTAGTCCATTGCCTCCAATGTGGAAAATGTAATGTTGTTTGTAACAGAGAGGGTATTTAACAAAATTTTAACCAATGAATTAAACATAAAAGAAAAAAAAAACATAAAATTCCTTTAAATTACGTGTTAAGTGTAAGGCATAATTAATTTATAAATTTGGTAACAAGTTATAAATATATTAATTGAAAATATCAAATACCAATATTACTTTGTCGAAATATTTTGATTTAAGTACAAAAAATAATAATCAACATTGCATATATGCATTATGAATATATATTTTGTAATAATGAAAAACTTTTACTTATTTTATGTATTTTAAATGAAATTTTCTTCTGATTTATAATGAAGTTATTAGGTACAGCAATGGAATGTTACATACTTACCTTATACTTTATAAATAGCAAATTGAATTAAGTTTCAGTTGTGTTTATACTAGTCTATATTATGTTCTATAAAAAGTTGTGCAGTTTTGTAATTCTAGATTTTTTATTTACATTTTTGTATAAATATTGGGACATAAGTATTTTTTATAAATTTGGACAAATCAATATAGAACTTAGGTAGTGTTATTGATATTTTTTACATAATTGTAAATTATTTAGATTTTTGAAAATGTTTTGTACATACATAATTTTTTTTGTTCACATGTTCATAACTTCAAAATCTGTGTATTCAAATTCTGTTTACACAAATCACAAGATGGGTGGAAATAATTTACAATATATTTAAATTTTTATGCAACAGCATTAAGTAATTAAATAACCATATTTTGCAATAGTTGATATTTACATGCCTTAGTTAAATCTATTCTTCAAAGCAACTTGGCTGTCTTAAATTTAAACTTGGCTGACTTAAAATTAAATAAATGCCTTCTTACATCTTTTATATCTAATGGAGGTAGCCAACTATGTGCATAAAGCATGATTAAGAGCACTTTTAATACAATATATTCTGTTCAGTTTATGGAGTAATAGGCAATGATTAGAAGACACTTGGTTTGAATGGCCTCCTTGTCAATCTAGTCATACTTTCTGTACACAGGAGGCTACTTTCAATAGCATATTGTGATAATTTTATATTATATTGAAAATAAGCTGTTTTCATGATACTATTATTGCCTAATAATTTTCTGTAATATACCAAAATTGTACTAGTGTTACAATCAGATCAGCATGGAATTTCAAGAAGCTGAGTGTATTTGTTTTATATTACTATTAACATTGTACATATAAATTTAATTAAATACAGTCACTTTAACACTTTAATTTTTTTTATAAATCAATCTGATAAATGAGCTTTTTACCTATTAAAAGCTAATTCTTGATTACCATCTCACCTAGTGGTAAGTGGTGAAGCCAGGTGATATCTATCTTGTCTTTTAATAATGATAATGCCTGTTACGTACTAGTTACACTTTGCCCCTTTAAGTATGTTCTATCATAATTTCAAATGAAGTAAGAGGACCAAATTAGATGAGGGTAGGTAATGTTTTATAATCTACTCAGTATATTATTTATATCACTACTGCATATTAAATCAATTCATTTTTTGTGGTTATAATAAAATCTATGCAATGGTAATGCGACTGTTGCAGGTCATCAACACCTGTAACATCTCTAAACATAGAAGGCCACAATTGCATTTTACTCCCAACAACTAAGATGGAAGACCTTAAAGTTACAGCCTATATACGTCCCACTGCTGGGCACAATCCTTTTTTTGGTTTTAGGGCAATGAAGTGTCCGCTGTGCTGCCCCAATGTGTTGGCATACTTAACATGTCTTTGAAAAATTTTTCTTATTTCTCAGACATGCTGGTTTCCTCACAATGTTTTCCTTCACCGCCGAGTATGTGGTAAATTACAATTACAAACTTAAAATTCAAATTAACAATTTCATAATGATTTCTTAAATTTACGCGAACACTACACATTGAATAAAACTATTATTTACGGATTTTATCGCGTTTAATTACTTTAATTTATTTTTATTATTATCCCGACGTTTCGGGTGCTTTACAGCGCCCATGGTCACGGGGGGGGGGACTGAGATGTTTGATGTCCCAATGTCCAGTCCAGCCGGACTAACTATGACATTGGGACGTCAAACATCTCAGTCCCCCCCGTGACCATGGGCGCTGTAAAGCACCCGAAACGACGGGATAATAATAAAAATAAATTAAAGTAATTAAACGCGATAAAATCCGTAAATAATAGTTTTATTCAATTAACAATTTCATTGGTGCCAGCAGGGTTTGAACCCGGTTTGCTTGTGTACTGTGAAATTTACAGCAAGTGTACCATCTAAGTGACCACGGCTCTCTATTGCATTAATGTCTGTTATTATAACAACTTTCTCAATGCTTATTCTTTTTACCCATGGGTCAGGACAGACACGGGTTAACACCCACGGAATACATAATCAAGTGTTTAGTGTTTGATTGATCATAAGCTTTTTTAACTTTAGTATTTAGTGTTATAGGAAGTTTCAAAACAAAATTTTATTTTATTTACTCTTTTTAAGCTGCAGGAACAGTTATACAATGTCTTGTATATCAATAGTTATGACCTAGCTTGAGGTATTGTTTAATTTTTGGCAAAAGGGTCCTCCGTTTCACATGATAATATTATTTGCTTACAGGGTTTCATCAGATTTTGGCCTTGACAATGTTCAAAGCTTGTCTGGTCCTGATAGGTAGCACACTGAGAAAAGAACCGAGTTACTCCAATCTATTGTTGATAGTGCAATATACAAACATATGGATAGTGATCAGCTTTCAAATCATCTTAAAATTTACCATGCACTACATACATTTAGCAAAGCAAAAAAGTAATTTAACAATCACAGTGAAAAATAACACATGAAAACCATGATTGCAATCATTGCCATTAGTGAGATAGCTTTTACAAAATCTTTGCCAAAAGGAATTAAAAGAATAAAGCTTAATAAGCATATTACTTGGTATTAGGTTTAATCAAATAACATGGGCTGCAGCGGCGAAGCTTTCATTAAAGCCGAAAAGCCGGGCTTGCCTTATTAAAACTGAATCAATCAATAATATCAACTAATAAAATAACTCATAAACTGTTTCAAATTATTTCAATTTTCCCGCGCACTCCACTGTTCGACACATGTCGACTGATGACCTCGTATTGCCTTAGCGATACGTTTATACAAAGGTACTCTGTGGCGATACTGCTGTTTTCATAAAGTGAGTTTTAAGAGCGATTACTTGTCTCCCTCGCTCGCGTGGGCTTTTTACGGGGCTTTCGAGAAGACGATCGCTCTCTTTCTAAACTATGGCAAAATCCTATACCTTTAAACGAGTAATTCTTGTATATATATAAATATATAATCGGAATCTCGGAACGGCTCCAACGATTTTTATAAAATTTTGTGTACAAGGAGTTTCGGGGGCAATAAATCGATCTAGCTAGGATTTATTTTTAGAAAATGTCTTTTTGTCCGTGTTTTTAGGCAATGAAAAACTGCTATAATATCGTTAGAATAAGAAGGTAAATTTTGACAGTTTATCAATGATTACAAATAGCATAATTGGTGGTATATTGGGCAGTCACAAAATCGTAATGCCATGGTTCGAGCCCAGACCGGCCGACCACTTTTTTAAAATTTTTTTTCAAGTTCCTTTCTTTTTTGAGAAAATCTATTTTTTTCGAGCCCTTTTTTTAGTATTTTTTAAAAACATGAAAATTTAAATTAAACTAATTGCACTCATGATTTTTTAATCAAATAACCAGTTCAGTTTTTTCTATTATGTCGCTACGATCAAAAAATATTATTCGTATTTCATCAGTATGTAATTTGTATCTAAATATAATTTCCAAAACACACGCATTAAAAAAAACCGAGTGAAAAATACCGAGCAAAGCTCGGTCAACCGGGTACTATTCTATAATGAAGTATAACTACGAAATGTTTATATAGCAATTACTATTGAGCCAACAAGCCTGGCTTTGCCATGAAGTTGTTTAGGAGTGCATTAGCGACTAGCGAAGTGGTTGCGGGCCCCTCGTATGCAAGTTCACTTCACATTACAATGTTTATGTTTGTTTTTGTTGTGTTTGTTAAAAATTTATGCTTTTTCGAGGATTTTTAGTGAAAATGGGAGGATAATAGTGTTCATTGTGATGAATATAAGTGTGTTGAAGTGCTAATCGGCAAGGAAAGGATAAAAATCTTTAAAAATGAAATTTAATATTCTGTAAACATTTCTTCATACTGTTACGAGCTTGAGGTTCGTGACAATAAAAATTGCCGATAGAATTACCTAAATTAACACTTTAATTTACTTTATACAAATTAAAGTTAAAAACACTAATTCACTTAATTCCGCTCCGAAGCTTCGCTTGTGTCGCCGAGTTCAACTCTGCCCCGATCGCATCTTGCGGCGCCGATTTATTTAAATTAGCAAAGAAGCGTCCCGAATATTCAAGTAAATGCGCGCAAAGGGACGGGTGTGCGAGTATAGATTTTCTAGAAACTTAGTTCTTCGGATGGCGCTGTCGGTTGAGAGAGTTGTGATGTCATTCTCTGCAAAGCTCCCCTCGCTCTCGTTCCTGACACTAGATGGCGCTAGTTGACTTATTCACACAACACTGCCCCCTCCTAAGACATACTACGTCCCGAGCATTATCGGTCCCATAATAACGCGCCAAGCGATCCACATGGACGATCTTAGGAGTCCCTCTTGCGCCTTTCTGTATCCGGTAGGTCACATCGTTGATCCTGGTTACAATCCGGTACGGGCCGTCCCATTTAGCTTGAAGCTTAGGAGATTTCCCTTTGCTGCGGACTGGATTGTGCAACCACACTAATGAACCTTCGTTGAACCCTTTATTGTTCATTTTGCGTCGTACCGGGTTTTCATTTTCTCAGACATTTGCTGGCCCGATTGTCTGACGTGCTCACAAATGTCATTCATTTTGTTCCGCAAGTCATTTGCATAATCGGTTATACTGCGTGGGGCATCAGGTGGTATCCCGGTGATCAGGTCTGCAGGCAGCCGTAATTCTCATCCAAAGTTTGCGAAAGCTGGTGTCACTGCTGTACTTTCGTGAACAGAACTTCGATATGACAACAAAAACGGTTGTATGTGCTTGTCCCAATCTCGTTGCCGATTGTCTACAACTTTTGCTAGGTACCTCTCCAATGTCTGATTAAATCGTTCCACCATTCCATCAGATTGCGGGTGATAAGAAGTCGTTCTTGTTTTATGAGTACCCATAACTCGGCAAGTTTACTGGAATATTTGAGACTCAAAATTCCTTCCTTGTTCGCTGTGAATCTCTAAAGGTACTCCAAAACGACAGAAGACTTCATGAACTAGTTTATCTGCAACGGTTGAAGCTTCTTGATTTGGAATGGCAAAGACTTCTGGCCACTTAGTGAAGTAATCCATCAAAACCATGAAATACTTGTTACCGCTTTCACTCTCCGAAAACGGCCCCGCCACGTCAATGGCTATTCTCTCCCATGGTGCACCAACATTGTACAACTTCAATGCACCTCTACTACGAGTCTGAGGTCCCTTTACAGCCGCACAACTTGTACATTTGCGACACCAGTCCTCGACATCGTTTCGACAGTGGACCCAGTAAAACCGTTCTCGGATCTTCAGTAGAGTTCGTTTAACTCCCAGATGGCCTCCTGAATAATCATTATGGTACAGCTGTAGCACCTCCGGTACTTTAGCTTTAGGGACAACCATTTGCAAATGACAGCTATCTCCCCTAACATTTTCCCATTTACGGCACAGAACTCCATCCTGAAGCAGCAAGCTGTCCCACTGGGCCCAATAGCTTTTAGTGGTCGAACTCATTGCTGAGACGTCGCTCCACTTAGGCTTGGGAGCACTGGCCTTTATCCATTCCAGAATCGGCTTGATGTCCGGATCTTCCTGCTGTGCATGTTGTAAGCTGTCCTTCCATTCGTTGCCGAGGTGGTCCGTCCTGAGCATCCTCACGGATACCTCTTCCTTACTCTCTTGCCTAGTACAATGGTTGCAATCTTCAGGACAAGGTCTTCTTGACAATGCATCTATCTGCGTTGCCGTGAGATTTTCCGCTGCGAAGTTCGATCTCAAAGTTGTATTCTTGCAGTAGTTCAATCCACCTCGCAACTTGTCCTTCTGGATTTTTAAACTGCAATAGCCATTTTAGTGCAGCATGGTCAGTTCTTAAGTGAAATTTTCGTCCCAGAAGATATTTTCTAAAATGCTGCAACGACTTTACCACAGCGAGCAATTCGCGTCTTGTGACACAATAGTTCCTTTCCGGTTTTGACAACGACTTGCTGAAGTACGCTATCACGACCTCTTGGTCACCATTACGTTGAGACAACACACCGCCAAGTCCTATATCACTTGCGTCTGTGTCAACTATAAACTCTTTGCTTACATCAGGGTATCCCAAAATAGGTGTCTTGCACAGACGGTCCTTGAGCTCCTGGAATGCGATGTTACAACTTTCATCCCAGCAGAAATGTCGCTTCGCCTCGGTTAGCTTATGCAGAGGTTTGGCTATATCTGCAAAGTTCTTCACAAAACGTCGGTAATAGGAGCACAAACCCAAAAATGCTCTAACCTGCGTCTTGTCTTTTGGAACCGGCCAATCCTTTACAGCTGCGATTTTCTCTGGATCCGTGCGGATACCTTCTTCAGACACTACATACCCCAAAAAGTTGACTTGCCGTTTGAATAGTGAACATTTCTTCGGACTCAACTTGAGGTTGACACTCTTAATCTTCATGAGCACGCGTTCCAAGTTTTGAAGGTGTTCCTCAAACGTACGGCCCACGATGATGATGTCATCCAAGTAGACCAGACAGGCGTCGCCAATTAGCCCGGTAAGTACAAGTTCCATCAGCCTTTCAAACGTTGCTGGAGCATTGCACAACCCAAACGGCATTACTTTAAATTGCCACAGACCCTTTCCCGTCGAGAACGCAGTTTTCTCCTTGTCCTTAGGGTCAATTTCAACTTGCCAGTAGCCACTTTTTAGGTCCAGCGTGCTAAACCACTTTACTCCTGTAAGCATGTCCAGCGTGTCGTCAATTCTTGGCAAGGGATAGCTATCCTTCTTAGTAACGTCGTTCAGACGGCGGTAGTTAACACAAAACCGCAAGCTGCCGTCCTTCTTCTTTACCAGTACCACGGGTGAACACCATGGACTAGATGAAGGTTCAATAACACCATCCTTCACCATTCCCTTAATCATGGTTTCCACTTCCTTTTCACGTGCTACCGGCAATCGTCTTGGCCGCTGACGGATAGGCAACTCTTCACCTGTGTTTATTTTGTGTTGAACTAAACCAGTCTTTCCTATGTCAGCATCGTTTGATTTTTTTTTTTTTTTTTTTTTTTATAGAAGAGGGGGCAAACGAGCAAGCGGCTCACCTGATGTTAAGTGACTACCGCCGCCCATGATCAACCGCAACACCAGGAGAATTGCGGGTGCGTTGCCGGCCCTTTAGAAAGGAGTAAGCTCTTTTCTTGAAGGTCCCCAGGTCGTATCGGTCCGGAAAAATCGCCGATGATAAACTATTCCACAGAGAGGTTGTACGTGGAAGAAAACTCCTTGTGAAACGTACAGTGGTGGACCGCCAAGCATCCAGATGGTGTGGATGGTATCGGGACGTTTGCCGTGTCGTGCGTTCACGAAATTTGGCGGCTGGGATTAATCCGAACAATTCCTCAGAGCACTCCCCGTGATAGATGCGATAAAATACGCAAAGAGATGCAACATGTCTTCGCAACGCCAGTGAATCGAGCCGATCGGAAAGCACTCCGTCGTCGACGATTCGAGCCGCTCTGCGCTGGATGCGGTCAAGTGGAAGGAGCTGGTACTGGGGAGCCCCAGCCCAGAGATGGGAACAGTATTCCATGTGCGGCCGAACCTGCGCCTTGTAAAGTTGCAGGCGGTGTGCCGGCATGAAATACTGTCCCGCTCTGCTGAGCACGCCAAGCTTTTTAGAGGCCAATTTGGCCTTCCCTTCCAAGTGACCACGAAACTGCACGTCACTCGATATGTCGACGCCGAGGATTCCGATACTGGCTGAGGCAACAAGGGGAGTGCCTTGAAACTGAGGGGATACGACAAAGGGGTTCTTTTTAGCGGTTAACGCGCAAACTTGTGTCTTCTGGGGGTTAAACTGGACTAGATTTAGTCGTCCCCAATCCGAGACTCTGTTCAGCAAAGACTCGACTTCAGACACAAGTTTGTCCCGGCACTCGGAGACGTTTTCCCGAGAAATATTGGCTCGGCCGGTGTAAAGAGCATCACCAGTGCTGTCATCTGCATAGCAATGAATGTTACGGGTATGCAACATATCATTGATATGCAGAAGAAACAGCGTTGGCGATAGCACGCAGCCCTGTGGAACACCAGCATTAATAGGCTTGCAATCGGAGCTTGCACCGTCTACAACGACCTTGATGCTCCGATCTGCAAGAAAGCTGGTGATCCAATTGCACAATTTCTCGGGAAGCCCATAGGAAGGGAGCTTCGAAAGAAGCGCTTTGTGCCAAACCCGATCGAAGGCCTTCGCAATGTCCAAACTAACGGCCAATGCCTCCCCCTTGAACTCTACTGCCTCCGCCCATCTGTGAGTGAGGTAGACCAGAAGATCACCAGCTGACCGACCACGGCGAAAACCGTATTGGCGGTCACTAATCAGCTGGTGATCCTCAAGGTACCTCATGAGCTGGCAGTTTACAATGGACTCCATTGTTTTGGAGAACAAGGAGGTGATGGCGATTGGCCGGTAGTTGGACGGGTCTGAGCGGTCGCCTTTTTTAGGGATCGGGTGGACGAAAGCCGTCTTCCACGATTTTGGGACTACGCCTAGGGAGTAGGAGTACCGGAAAAGACGCGTTAAAACCGGTGCCAACTCTGGAGCACACGTCCTCAGCACAATTGGGGGGATTCCGTCAGGCCCACTCGACTTGTGGATGTCCAGGGAGAGGAGTGCTTTGCGAACCGAGCGCTGTGTGAACTGCACTTCCGGCATGGAGCACTCACACCGCGGGATGGTCGGCGGCGTACTCCCCCCGTCATCGAGAGTCGAGTTAGACGCAAAGAAGGAGCCTAGAAGATCGGCTTTCTCCTTTGCAGTATGGGCCAGTGAGTCGTCCTCCCTGTGCAGAGATGGAAGAGATGGCTGACAGAAATTCCCCTGGACAGCCTTGGCGAGAGACCAGAATGCACGGGTTCCAGAAGGAAGGCGAACTAGTTTCTCGCCAATTCTGCCTATGTGCTCTGACTTTGCCTTGGCAATGACTCTTTTGAAGGACCTAGAGGCGGAATTATACTTCTTTTTTAGAGCGCTGGTGTTTACATCCCGGGACGCTGATGCATCAACCCAGGCTTGGTAGCACTCCTGCTTATAGCATGATGCTATTTTACAGGAGCGACCAAACCATGGCTGAGATTTGCCTCCAATGGGCACCACAGAGGAAGGAATAAAAAGTTCCATACCCTGAAGTACCACATCAGTAACAGAATCCGCAACAACGTTGGGATCATCCGGCGAGAAGCAAACCCGCCCCCAAGGGTAGGATGCAAAGAAAGACCGCATCCCATCCCAATCGGCTGACCTATAGTGCCAAACACGGCGGCAGCCTGCAGAATGCAACCGCGATTTCAGCGTGAGTGGCACAACATTCCGGATCAGACAATGGTCCGAGGAGCCTAAAGGGGCGTCGACGGAAATCTGATATCCGTCCGGGTGAGAGGTCAGCAGAAGGTCCAACAGGGAAGGTGCATGATCCTCCACATCTGGAATCCGCGTAGGCGAAGTAACCAGTTGTGTCAGACCATATGCCAAGGCAAAATCATGAACAGATCTCCCCGCATGATCGGTTAAACGTGAACCGAGCCATTCGGCGTGATGGGCGTTAAAGTCGCCGAGGATCACGATCTCTGCGGAGGGGATCTGCTGTAGCATCGAATCCGCAGCCATTTGGACGTGGTCGAAGAGTCGGTCTGTTTCGGCATTACCGCTGTGGGACCTATAGAGGCACCCGTAGACGCGCGGATGGTCGTCGCTGTCTACGCGTAGCCAAAGGATGGACAGGTCCGAACCTTCAAGTCTGCCGAGGCGTCGAGAACAGATGTCCTCTCTGACGTAAACGCAAACTCCATGATGATGATACATCGGCGTACTCGAGTAACAACTTCTTCGCCTTGACCAATTCGTTCGGGGGTAGAACACTGCGACAGTCTTCCAAAAGTGTGGTCACTCTCGTTTCTGAATCCTTGCTGGGGGTCCCACTCGATTTATATTGGCACTGACGTAACCAATCCACTTCCTCACAAGTACCAACCAGTGTGCCTTTTTCTATAATCTGTTCCCGGTCGCAAAGGTTCAGCACACGTACTCCTGAGATGTCAGTGGTCCTGACCAAGGTTCGAGCTACTTTCCATGGAAGGTCATTATTTACCCTTTCCACAAGTACACAACGGTGAGCTTGCCCAGCGTTTCGAGGAAGACTAACCGGAACAATCGTTTCCGATCTCGGCGGAAGAACAATCTTCTTGATGCTGTACACGTTCCCTGGTAACGCACCTTCCATAAAAAGTTCCTCCTGTCCACATTTCAAAACACCTTGCTTAACGTCGATCTCGCAACAATTATTCCTCATAAAGTCTAAGCCTAGGATGCAGTCGTCCATTATATCAGCCACGATGACATTATGCAGGTAGATCACGTTGCCTAGCTTCAACTCCATCTCCTTCTCTCCGCGGACGGGTATACGCTGACCGGTGGCTGTTACCAAATTAATGCGTTCTAGGTTGTATGCGGAGTCCCCAAGGAACTGACTTATAAGTTGGGAACTAACAACCGTACGAGAGGCTCCAGTGTCTATGGTCAGTTTACACGGCATTCCGTTGACCTCGCCCTTGATGATTAGACTGTTCCCATCATGGGTTTGTGAGATCGAGATCCTTGGGGCTCTTTTAACAGCCAGCACCCGCCCCGCAGTTCTGGCTTTTACTCGTTTCCCTGCTGCTGCTGGGCGGTGCTGTTGGCTGCACTACCCTCCTGAGATCGTTCACCGTCCCTTTCTAGGGTTCGCTTAGGGCAGCTGGATCGAAGATGGCCCTTTTCCCCACAGCCATAGCACCTAGGGCTGTATCCTCTGTTGCGGTCGCGAACTGTAACTGCTGCAACCTCCCTGACGCGATGGGAACGATGTTCCTGCCGCACGGCTTCTACCTCCAGCGCATGGGCCAAGGCGTCCTTAAGCGTCTCGTGGTGCCCGAGCCTCACAGCAGCTCTGACTTCCAGGTCACGGATGCCGTCAATGAATGTCTGCACCAGGTTCCCTTCAATGAGCGCAGGTACAGACCGGTATGCTTTTCCCACCAGCTTCTCCACCTCTAGAGCCCACTGCTGCAGGTTTTCGTTGATGCGCTGCACACGA
The DNA here is from genome assembly GCA_036936625.1 of Parnassius smintheus behrii. Lineage (NCBI taxonomy): Eukaryota > Metazoa > Arthropoda > Insecta > Lepidoptera > Papilionidae > Parnassius > Parnassius smintheus. Next base: position 40,231,350 of record JAUPFT010000017.1, on the reverse strand, counting down.
TCTTTAAGCTGCGCACGAAAGACGTGTTCCAGGTGAGCGTCGCCATATCTCGCCTCCAATGCCTCAAGGAGTTGCTCATAAGTCACTTCCTCACCGAGAGCTTCCAGAACTGTTAAGGCCTGGTCGCGCAGGCCTAGTGTGAGAGCAGTCATGGCCTGATTTTTATTCCAGCCGTTCGCCTTCATAACAGCTTCGAACTGGTTTTTGTAGGCTGACCAGGAAGAAGTCCCGTCGAATGGTGGCACCTTGAACCCACGTAGCGAAGGTGTAGTAGCTACTACGGGAGCTGTTGTTCCATCCCCCAGTTTGAGGTCGTCCAGCGTTTTCTTCACGTCAGCCATTACGTTGTCAACCCGATTGTTTACTTGGTCGATTCGGGTTTCGGCCTCCGACAGGCGGTTGTCATGTTGAGCAACCTTATCCTTCACCTCCCGTATCTCTTTTCCGAAGATAGCGTGAAGGTCCTTCATGAGGAGCATCTGCTCTTCCTTATCGCGTTGTAGTTGCTATTCTAAACGACGGGCCTGTTCCTCCTGCCGGCGGGCCTGTTCCTCTTGTCCGTTCTGCAGCTGCTCTTTCAACTGACGGGCCTGCTCCTCCTGTCGGCGAGCCTGCTCTTCCTGTCGGCGAGCCTGCTCCTCCTGTCGGCGAGCCTGCTCCTGCAGCATCACCATCAGAGCACCAAAGTCAGGTGCCACAGACGTAGAAGCTGCTGACGGACCGGCTTCCGTGGCCGGCGGCTGGCCCTCAGACATCTGCGGCGTTGCACCACAAAATCTCCTCTGGTCCGTCTCCTGCTGGCGTTGACTTCGGGTACGGACACCCTCCGTTTCCTCCTTAGGTAAAATCGACATTATTTTATCCCACTTCTGACACCAATTGTTACGAGCTTGAGGTTCGTGACAATAAAAATTGCCGATAGAATTACCTAAATTAACACTTTAATTTACTTTATACAAATTAAAGTTAAAAACACTAATAATTAAACACACTAATTCACTTAATTGCGCTCCGAAGCTTCGCTTGTGTCGCCGAGTTCAACTCTGCCCCGATCGCATCTTGCGGCGCCTATTTATTTAAATTAGCAAAGAAGCGTCCCGAATATTCAAGTAAATGCGCGCAAAGGTACGGGTGTGCGAGTACAGATTTTCTAGAAACTTAGTTCTTCGGATGGCGCTGTCGGTTGAGAGAGTTGTGATGTCATTCTCTGCAAAGCTCCCCTCGCTCTCGTTCCTGACACTAGATGGCGCTAGTTGACTTATTCACACAACAATACTTTAAATATAGGTACAGGACTCTAGTATTAAAGTTTAATTAAGTTAGGCGTATTTAAAGGTTTAATAACTCAATATTTATATAGTGATATATGAGTTTAAAAATATCATTTTGTACGGTTTATTATGAATTGAAAATGAATAATTATAATAAATAGTCATTATTTTATGGTAAAAAATTAGCAAAGCTTTGTCTTCTCATTATAACTATCTCATTCCTGTCGTAATCTGTTCTTTTATGCATATAACTTAAACAAAATATAATTTCGAGGTTTCACATCTGCCAGCCGTCCCTTTTTTAACTTTGTACATAGTTTGTTTATACTTTGTTCATGCTTTTCTTTTGTTCATGTATTGTATTGTTTGTAAATATCTCAAGCAAACCCAAACGGCTCTTTTCAAAACCACCGAAGGTGTACAATTGCATATTATGTCATGCAATCTATCTAGCGGTAGTATGCTTTCTGTGTGCTTTGTTAAACACATCCTTGTCAGCACTGAATATGAAACTAAAGAGTGGAGACAGCTCAAGATTGGTGTATTTTTATTAAACTGCTAAAAACAACAAAACCATATCTCGGGCTTGCCCTAGTTTGGAGCCCTAGCTTCGCCACTGATGGGCTGGGCTTTTTTATGTCAAATAATCTAACTGCATTGTTTTTAAGGCGTACATTACATGCTCATACAGGCTGTCAGTTTTAGGACAATCATGGATTGATGAATAACCTACCATGTAACGCAGTGATTAACGCCTGTATGAGCGCGTAATGTATGCCTATTAGTCACCATCCGTTTTTTATCAATCATGATTGATGGAATTGATTGACGCCTGCATGAGCATGTAATGTACACCTAATCATCATATTTTCTTTTCTCATTCATATGTATGGATAAACATAACACTATTAAAAAAGTTTTCCTATAGCATCTTGAACTGAAAAACTATTATTATAGCCACATAGTATTTTCTTTAGAACTCGTTGAGAAAATATGAACAAAATCTTATCAATAAATAATTGTAATAGGATCTCTTTCACATGAGAGAACAATTTTAAGAAATTTAGACAATAGCAATTTAAGATGGGTATCTCGATTTTATGGTACTTTGAATAAAAATTCAATATTAATATAAAGTTACTTTATAAACTATCATGACAAATGTTTTCTGGAAATTCTTTTTAATTTGAAGTGCTGCAAATATCGCAATTCACCATTCCAGCTTTTTAAAATCTCAATTTGTTGTCGATTCATTAAATCAGGCATTTCTATTCCGCATGTACTAAATTCTTCCAGTTCTCGTTGTTTTGTTATATTTATAATATCTTCTCTGCTAGCGTGCTGACGACTTTTTCTCTGACCTACCGAATTTTTAAGCGATATTTGTTGTAGTTCTTCATCAAACCTTGTTAAGTAAGTCTCTATTAAGGATAAGGTTTGTTCCTTACTCAAACAAGAGCAGTCTGATGGTATTCTTTCCTTGAACCACATAATTTTTTCGCCAATTAAATTATTTTTTATATGTGTTCCAAGTTTGTTATGATTTTTCTTTTCATTCTTCAACATTTTTTTAGCAAGCGATATCGTCTTCCTACTGTTTGGATGCTTCAATTTATCCAAATTCTGCTTAACTTTGGGCATTTTGATTATTTATATATTTCAAACTTCACCAAAAATTAATATCCCCAAATATAATAATATGAATGTAGTGTGATTTCATTCCCTTCGTACCTATTAAAATACGGTTTACGGAGAACCTAGCAGATCTGAATAAATCAGGAATCAGGATCATAATATCACTATTCACCATGTGATCACGTTCAAATCACGTGATCACATGTACATGTTAGTTTATCTATTTTTTTATTAACTAGCTACGGCTCTGGGTTCTAGCCCTTCTGAGCGTGTCATTTATTTCAGAATCTTCACTTTTATATTTTATCTGCACAATATGCTGATGCGTCACATTGCGAAACCTTTGGGAGAATTTGATGACAGCTCAACCCAGCGGACAGTTGATGACGACAGCCACTCAAGCTCGTAGGGCGCACAAGCTATCAATATAACTTGAGGTTTATATCGACATCAAGCCACTTGTTTCGTCGTTTTCTTTAATAGTTCACACGCGCAGACACTTAATTCACAAAATCGCATTACTTTTACCAATCAAAAACCACTTCAAACCATTATTCAAGCGACGAAACAGGAGCGACGATCCGTCTACGGCCAAGTTCCCGCCAAACCTCCTTAGTTTATCTAGAAGCACAAAACAACAACAACAACGTTCGTACTCTTATTAGTATGTGACTCAAATTGTTGGTTTTGTGAGTTTTGGCGGGAACTTGGCCGTCGTCGGATAGTCGCTTGAATAACGGTTTGAAGTAAATTTTGATTCGTATAAATGATGCGATTTTGTGAATTAAGTGACTGCGTGTGTGAACTATTAGAAAAAACAACGAAACAAGTGCTATAACGTTGATATAAACCTCAAGTTATTTTGATCGTTTGGGCGCCTTATGAATTTGTGTGGCTGTCGTCAACTGTACGCTAATGGTGGTTAATATAGCGCCATATATAGCGCGCTATCTCTCCATAACACATAGTGCGTGCTATATAAATAGTCGCCATGGCGCTACTGCGCTGTATTTTAATCTAAAATCTGCGACTTTTTACGTAATAATGTTTATATAGTACACGGTCTATCTAGTGAATGGCATGTAATGTAACGTGTTACGAGATATAGCGTGCTGCAAGACTTAACACGCTTGCCGGCCTCCTACACGCTTTCTTATAAATAGCGCGCTATAATATGGCGCATTTAATAGCGCGCTAGTTTATAGTCTGTGGCATGCTATTGATTTATAGTCGTTTTGAACAACTTTACTGTACGCTGAGATGAGCTGTCATCAAAATCTCCCAAAAACTTCGCAATGTCACGCATCAGCATATTACATAAACACTCACGACTCAGGGGTAGGCAGAGACTACACTTCCATTTGGCACGATCCTGACACACCACTCTTGCCTCCTTCCCATCCATACACCTACGCATACATGCTCGTCGGTTAAGGGTACTCCTAATTTGGCCCGTTTTTAATAAATCGCCAATTTGGTCGATAAATTTTCGCCTAGGACGTCCCTTTCCGACTCTGCCATTCACTTCTGCAACATAAATTTTCTTTGTCAGTCTTTCCTCATCCATTCTTTCCACATGACCAAACCACCGAAGCATTCCTTTCTTAATCCTGGTCACAACATCATCTTGCAAACCACACTCTTCTCTTATTACACAATTTCTTACCCTGTCATTCAGATTCGGCCCTAACATAATCCTTAACGACCGCATTTCTACTGCGTTCATTCTACTCTCGTGCTTCTTCTGCCACACCGAACTTTCACTACCATACGTTAAACTAGGGACCAACACAGCATTGTGAATTGCCATACGTGCCTTTTTTGACACATTTTGACTCTTCACAATAAAGTGTAGGGCCCCATTTACTCTATTTCCCGCATTCACTCGTCGTTCTATATCCTTATCATATCCCCCATCCCTGCTAAATGCATCAGCATCAAGGAACATACTACTCTCTAACGAGAGATCAGCATATTGTGAAGAAAAAATATATAAAAATGAATATTCCAAAAGAAAGGATAGGCTCAGAAGGGCTAGAACTCAGAGCCATAAAGCCGGTTAAATAAAAAATAGGTTTGTTTATTTATTTTATTTTTCACGTAGACAGAGAAACCTATAGACAAATTGACGCCTTCTTTCGCATTCGCATACGAAAAAGATAGATTTATGCATACTTCTTGCATAGAAATGAGATAGAGCGGTGTGATTGTTTGTCCCTTTCTCCGTGCCGGTTTTTTTGTTTAGCAAAGTCTACAGTTTGCTAAACAACTTTAACAGCGTAGCGATTTAAGGAGTTTACAAGTTTGTTTAAGTGAGAAAAAAGTGTTTTGTGAGCTTAAGATTGGTGAATCTTGTTTAGTTCAGTTCTTAGAACGATTAAAATTTTTATCTAAATGTGTTTAAGTCATAAAGATTATTGCATAACCTAAAAATTCGTTATCGTTCTTTCTCACTCGAGGCCACGCCGATCATTAGTCTATAGGTTTCTCTGTCTACGATTTTTCACGTATAAAAAACCGGCCAAGAGCGTGTCGGGCCACGCTCAGTGTAGGGTTCCGTAGTTTCCCGTCCGTCACAATAAGTGTTCCCACTTATGAGTTTAAAGGTGGGTATCCATTATGTTCGCGCTCCAGCAGCGTTTCGCGCTCCTGCAACTGCTCCCGGTAGTGGGTACTGTTGTTTCCATCCAAGTTCAAAATGATTTTCCTTGAAAGTCCTTATAAAGTTCTACTTATCAGATTTTTTTCATATTTTCTAAACTTATGGTTCAAAAGTTAGAGGGGGGGACACATTGTTTTTTAATTTTGGAGCGATTATTTCCGAAATGATTGACATTATCAAATAATGATTTTAGTAAACCCCTATTCATTTTTAAATACCTTTCTAACAATATATCACACGTTAGGGTTGAAATTAATAAAAAAATCACTTCCCACTTTACATATAGGGGGCTACCCTAATAAAACATTTTTTTCCAATTTTTATTTTACCACTTTGTCGGCGTGATTGATACACATATTGGTACCAAGTTTCAGCTTTCTAGTGCTAACGGTCATAGAGATTAAGCGAGGACGGACAGACATACATGGCGAAACTATAAGGGTTCCTAGTTGACTACGGAACCCTAAAAACAGACAGAGAACATAGACAGAGAAACCTAGGTTTCTCTGTCTACGATTTTTCAACTAATTCAACTTGCTACTGTTGTCAAAGATTGTGTACTGTAGTCTGTATTGTGTAATTGTGTATATACACAGTAATCTATGGTAATTGTGTTGAATGTGTTGTGCTAGTGCTAGCTTAGCTACTCACAGAGTACCTTCTACAAACACGTACGAATTAACTTGAGACTCCGCTGGAATGCGACCCCCTTCCCGACTCCCCACACCGCGTCCCGCGCTGGCCGTGCGCGCTCAGTACCGACAGCATTTTTGTTACGGATACGCGTCTCGACTCTAGTTCGATATTTTTGATAATTGTCTGTAGTTTGGTTTGGACTTTTGTTTGTTTTTGTTATACTTGAACGTTATTTTATCTGTTTGTTGTTAATTGCGTTGTTTTATTGTTAAGTTTGGACGTTGTGTTGTGCCGTTTTCTTGTGACGCTTAGGAGTTACTCCGCCTTTTTTATTTTTAAAAAAATATTATATATTTTTAAATAAATATTATAGTAAAACCTTATTAATATTCCTTTCTTCTATTCCTTGATTTTACATAGTTTGTGCTGTTCCGCTTATCCAAGATTGATTCACTTTCACCCTAAGGTTGCCTGGGAGAGATTGATTTTAGCTTGCTACATATTTATTTATCTATGATTGCTTTTTAGCAATAAGGTCGCCTGTTATGCTTTGTATTTTTATTGTGTACGAATCTGTAACACTTTTTATAGTGCAATAAAGTGTATAATAAAAAAAATTAATAATATTATAAATGAGAAAGTGTGTATGTTTATTTCTTTGTCCTTCCGTGACGCGTTAATTAAAAATAATATTTTAGATGTTATAAAAAATAAATATTTAAAATATATAAAAATGGCAACAGTATATCACTTATTACTTCACCCCTTGCCAGAACATTTTATTTTGTTTTTATTAATAATCTCATGCAAATCTCAAAAATTTCACATAAAAAAAAGTATTACGACGCATTATTTTGCACACCGTACATTGACAATTACGTCATCGGCCCAGGTCTCAAGTTAATTCGTACGAGTTATAACTACTAGTTAGTCAGTCTCTAGTATATATACAGTAATCTATGTTAGTCAGTTTGAGGTATTGTCCTTTGCTTTCACAATTCATAATCCTATAATATACCTATTACTCTTTGTGTTGTGTAAATCTAATTATAAACTATATATTCAAGTATAAAAATAAAATATCAAGTTCGTTATAATGATACAAAGACCAAAGCCTGGTGAAAACGAGGATGATATCTTGAGAATGCAAGATGAATTTCTGAGAGAGAAAAATAAGGATCGGAACATGCAGCCGTCTGCACAAGTGGTAAATTTACGCCGTACCGAACATCTTACAACAAAAAGACCTAACAATAACGAATTAGGCACGCGGAAACCGTCAAAGTATGCTCTGTCTAAGGGTCTTACGAATAATGCAGAAAAACGACCTCGTACGGAAGATAATAAAGGTCCTGTTATTGGTGAAATCTTGGAAAAAAATAGTGAATCAACGTTGTTAGAGATAGACGATGATAAGGTATATTTTCCTAAAATAATACCTAAAATTTTAGGAAGTATTGTTGAAAAGAATGTTGGCAGTTTTTGTGATTTTGACATCAAGGTGATGCCTTCAGAAGGTTTTCCTGCAGTGACTAAATGTGATCCAAGTATAAAGCCTGGACATAAAAGTTTACATGCATTACATATAGAAAAGTTAAAGAGTACAAAAGAAGAAAAAATGGATATAGATGAATGTCAATGTTCAGTTGTAAAAAGTGATATACCTAAACAAACATTAACTCTTTCCACTAAGAGTTACATCTTGTCATCAGAGGATGCAGAATCAATACATAATGAGAATATTGAAATTCTAGGGAAAATGTCCGAAAAAGAAATATTGGAAGAAAAACAAAAGTTACTGTCCAGGTTAGACCCAAAATTAATTGAATTTATAAAGACCAAACGAAAACAAATTACCACTGACACAAACCTGCAACATACCCCTACCATTAAATTAAGTAATACACAGCAAATTGATATGAGTATACAGGAATTGAAGAAAGAAAATGTTAATGCAGATCAAAATGTTGAGGAACAAAAACAAGTTAATGAAAGTTTATGGGAAAATGATGTTCTTTCAAATCCTAATGTCAACCAATGGCTTCATTTTGATTCTTTTGAAAAAGATAAGTTAGAATGGATGAAAGCAATAGCAGAAAGCAAAAAAGCTAAGCCGAATGGGTCTTATGAAGCAAGATTCAACTTCAAGGGTTACCTGCTGCCTTATACAATGGACTATACAGAAGAAACGAAAACACTCTTTCATCATGGCGAAGATCCACACAGACCAGGATACTCTCTCACAGAACTCATTGAGTTGTCTCGCTCAACAATAACTCAACAACGGTATATGGCTTTAAATACTATAGCTGGTATTCTAGAATATTATAATGCTGGTACTTACAAAGATGTTATAGAACTGCCTTTAAGTAAAATCTTTTTTATTGTTAGAATAGCTATGGATGAAAATAAAACCATTATCTTAGAACCTGCATTAAAAGCTATGAGAAATTTAATTTACAATAGAGTTGATGAGGCGTCACTTGATGCTTTGGTAGGTTTTGGAGAAGGCCTTTATCAACCCTCTCTTGAAAATGATAAATCTGAAATTGAAGAACTTGAATCGAATGAATCTGAGTTAAAAGATTATCATTTAGCTGAAATTGACTTGATAACTGCTCTTCTTAGAACTGATATTCTACAAAGGCTTTTCTACATAATGGACACAATTAAACCAAGTTTTAATTGTGTCCAATATTGTTTACAAATTTTAACAAGACTTGCTAGAGATTCAATAGAAATTGCAAGTAAAATTGTCGCAACCGATCATCTGATGCTTACTATTTTAAATAATTTTGTACCCACAACAAGTGTTAATTTCAATTTTGATCCACATATTGTATATAATGGTAAACCAATATTAGCTGCTTTAAAACTTTTACGTGTCCTCTCTTTACAATGTCGAGAAATTGGAGATTTATTAATAAATAATTATTACATTTTAAAACCATTGTCGGAATATATAAGTTCAGGAGTCGATGGCACTTATGGCATGCATTTGCAAATTGAAGCATTGTGCATATTGTCTAATTTACTTCATTATGGACTGGGTATTGAAAATGCACTGTCCATCTGTCCCATTATTGTGACCACTGTTTACAAGCATGTGCAAGGGACTGATGTATTTTTTAATTCATCTGTGATGTCTGCAACTCATGCCGCTGTGGTTTTACAATTTGTAAATAAACTACTACAATGTACTAAGCTTGATCTTCACAATTTTAAACATCAAATTTATCCATTATTGAAGGAGGGAGTACAAAAATGGTTATCACAAGCTGCTAGTTTTGGTAGGTTCACATGTGGTCACTTACGAGTTGTAAGCTCTGTACTGGATTGTTGTGCTACTATAATATTAAATGAAAATATTACATTGCCATTCCTAAATGCTTCCCTTGAGAAGCTCATTCATTCACAAGGATTAAAAGAAATTATGAAACACCTAGTGCAAAGTTCAAATTTATTATCAGGAATTGAAAATCATCATTTTCATATTATTAAGAATCTTGTAACTCTTGGGAGTCTTGTCATTGATTCAAGGCAAAAGGAATTACCTATATTAAATGTAACATCTCCTATACCTTTTCTTGCATCTGTTTCTAAAATTTTATCAATAGTAAATGAAAAATGTATTTCAAACAGTTTCCTTGACGAGGTTTTGATGTATCTAACAATATTAGCCAATAAAACTCTCAGTCTGTCTGAAAATTGGTTTACTAGAATGGAAACAGACTTTGTATTTAACATTGTAAGGACTGCAATTCAATGTGATGTTGGAGAATCTAAAAAAGATTTACTGTACATAGTTGCTAATAAGCTCTGTTATATACTTCGTGCTGATAAAAGTTATGAATTAGAGTTTCTTTTCAAACACATAATATTTAATAAACAATGGTTTACAGCAGAAAGGCTTTTTAATCTTGTTTCTTTATCCGAAAAGGATGGGTTCTCAAAAGTACTGTCAAATGTAGAGGGTATTAAAAATTGTTACAGTAAAGTGATTAATCTTAATGACATTAATATTCAACCAAATATTTTGTTAAAAAAATGGAAAGAACCAATTCTACCAAGGGATTGGATTTATTTGCCTATTTTATCAATTTATAGTAAAAGTCAGGAAGTTAATGTAACACCTAAAGTTGTTGGTGACCATGCTGACAAAATACTTAAGCAAATGGTCCAAGAAAAGGAACTTATTATCAGCTGTAGTTTAGAATGGATTTTTTTTAATGAAATATGTTTCTCAGATCTCCTTGATGAAATTGATGTTACTGATAGATTTTGTAGAATTATGTGTGTTTTCCTTTGTGATAACTCGTTATTTTTGGAACCCACAATCAAAATTCTTTTACAGAAATGTACAAAAGTATTGTTTAAGAAAAACTATAAATTTAATTTCGATAAAGAGCTAACTGGATTAAATAACTTTCAAGATTTTTATATGCAGTTGTTGGAGCAATTTCAGGGTGTAAGTTATGGGGACCCTTGTTTTGCTGCATGTGTGCTTGTACCGTTGGCTCAAAAGCACAATGTGAAGTGGCGCAAAATATTATGGTCAGAATATGCTGGATGTTTAAGAGCATTAGACTGCCCAGATAGCTATTTGTGTTATGATTTACAAGATTATTTGTATCCAGAAGAAACTGAGGATTCTCTTTTGAAATGCTACTTCCGAACATTGAACAGTAATTTACTGAGACCTGGAACAATTGTCTATAAAATAGCAGAACACCATATAAAGAATTTAAAGCTGCGAAGTAAACAAGATGATCAGTAATAAATTATAGAGGTGATTTTATTGTTGTATTTTTTTTATGTCTACCTTACATGCTTTGGGTATGTAATAAAATAACTGATTATTTCATTATTTCATAAAATAACTTAATCACCATGATTGTGTGATTTTCTGGGAGTTGTTCTAACAGTGGTAGAGCCACGCGACAGCTTTGCTGTTGCACGTATGGGCCGGCTCAAACTGAGGTGGTACCACGACCTCACAGAATACCGGCGTGTAGTGGAAGCTATGCTTCCGCGTTTCGTCCGAGTGCAGGTGGCTGGAGGCCCAAATCTACCCCCCCCCCCCATTAACATGGTAGCGGAATTAAATGTTAAACTATCCCAGGATGGTACCAGCACCACTGGGGAATCACTCGCTGAGCATCCACAACCATGTTACTCCACTCCTGAGCGTGGGTGCTCAGGCTGCCCCGCGTATTCTTCAAAACTCCGCTCAAGATTACAACTGCTCGGGGCAAACGGAGCAACAAGACCAAGGCGACCCTTGCCACGCTATCCGTGAAATTCTGCAATATCAGGGGACTTCACTCTAACTTAAACGCCATCTACTACCATCTCGAGTCGGCGAGGCTGTCTCTGCTCTTTCTAACCGAGACGCAGGTGTCCTCTCCGGCTGATGTCTCGTATCTCTCCTACCCGGGGTACAAACTGGAACACTCTTTTGTGCCTCGGGCTGGTGTTTGGTTTTACGTCAGAGAGGACATCTGTTCTCGACGCCTCGGCAGTCTTGAAGGTTCGGACCTGTCCATTCTTTGGCTACGAGTAGACAGCGACGACCATCCGCGCGTCTACGGGTGCCTCTATAGGTCTCGTAGCGGTAATGCCGAAACAGACCGACTCTTCGACCACGTACAAATGGCTAAAGATTCGTTGCTACAGCAGATCCCTCCGCAGAGCTCGTGATCCTCGGCGACTTTAACGCCCATCACGCCGAATGGCTTGGTTCACGTACAAGTTCTACGTGAACCAAGCCATCCCGCATGATCGATATTTAACCGATCATGCGGGGAGATTTGTTTATGATTTTGCCTTGGCATATGGTCTGACACAACTGGTTACTTCGCCTACGCGGATTCCAGATGTGGAGGATCATGCACCTTCCCCGTTGGACCTTCTGCTAACCTCTCACCCGGACGGATATCAGATTTTCGTCCGGAGTGTGGACTCACGCTGAAATCGCAGTTGCATTTTGCAGGCTGCCGCCGTGTTTGGCACTATAGGTCAGCCGACTGGGATAGGATGCGGTCTTTCTTTGCATCCTACCCTTGGGGGCGGGTTTTCTTTTCGCTGGATGATCCCAACGTTGTTGCGGATTCTGTTGCTGATGTGGTACTTCAGGGTATTGAACTTTTTATTCCTTCCTCTGTGGTGCCCATCGGAGGCAAATCTCAGCCATGGTTTGGTCGCGTCGCTCCTGTAAAATAGCATCATGCTATAAACAGGAGTGCTACCAAGCCTGGGCTGACGCATCAACGTCCCGGGATGTAAACACCAGCGCTCTAAAAAAGAAGTATAATTCCGCCTTCAGGTCCTTCAAAAGAGTCATTGCCAAGGCAAAGTCAGAGCACATAGGCAGAATTAGCGAGAAACTAGTACGCCTTCCTTCTGAAACTCGTGCATTCTGGTCTCTCGCCAAGGCTGTCCAGGGGAATTTCTGTCAGCCATCTCTGCACAGGAAGGACGACTCACTGGCCCATACCGCAAAGGAGAAAGTCGATCCGCTAGGCTCTTTCTTTGCGTCCAACTCGACTCTCTATGACGGGGGAAATACGCCGCCGACCATCCCGCGGTGTGAGTGCTCCATGCCGGAAGTGCAGTTCACACAGCGCTCGGTTCGCAAAGCACTCCTTTCCCTGGACATCCACAAGTCGAGTGGGCCTGACGGAATCCCCCCAATTGTGCTGAGGTCGTGTGCTCCAGAGTTGGCACCGGTTTTAACGCGTGTTTCCGGTACTCCTACTCCTTCCCTTTCCCTCCCGTCCCTTTGGGACCACGGCTAGTCCCAAAATCATGGAAGACGGCTTTCGTCCACCCGATCCCTAAAAAAGCTCATACCCTTCCAACTACCGGCCTATCGCCATCACCTCGTTGTTCTCCAAAACAATGGAGTCCATTGTAAACTGCCAGCTCATAAGGTACCTTGAGGATTAGTGATTTATAGCAGATTAGTGATCGCCAATACGGTTATCTTCGTGGTCGATCAGCTCGTGATCTTCTGGTCTACCTAACTCATAGATGGGCGCAGGCAGTAGAGTCCAAGGGGGAGGCATTGGCTGTTAGTTTGGACATCCTTCGATCGGGTTTGGCACAAAGCGCTTCTTTCGAAGCTCCCTTCCTACGGGCTTTCCGAGAAATTATGCAATTGGATCACCAGCTTTCTTGCAGATCGGAGCATCAAGGTCGTTGTAGACGGTGCAAGCTCCAATTACAAGCCTATTAATGCTGGTGTTCCACAAGGCTGCTTGCTATTGCCAACGCCGTTTCTTCTGCATATTGTGATAGCCCAATATTATTATTAATAATTAAACTCAATATAAAGGGGCATCAAATATAGTCTTAAAATATATATATATATATATATATATATATATATATATATATATATATATATATATATATATATATATATATATATATTAAACAATAAAGTTACATTAATAAGCATAAAGTTAAGATAAATACATTTCAGACATTAGACAAATATTATAGTAAATTTAAGGTAAAATATTGTCTTTCAGAATAAATAAATTTATTTAAAAACTAAAATTTGGTAATTATTAGACATACAAGTCTGTTTCGGACGGCAGGGACACGTCCAGTGCCCGCTGTCGCCCTGGGACAATCTCCCGCTTTATGACGTACGTTCCTTGCCTAGTGCTGGTGACGCACGTCCCACGCACCCCTGAATGCGTATGTATAGTACGACCCTACTAGGACCCCGAGAGAGAGAGAGAGAGAGATAGACGATCAGCCGGGAGGAAGCAATTAAAACACTTTTCTTCTAGGTAGCTTCTTGTTCCTTAGGTTTCGGCTTCCTTTTTCCTTATTGTTGTAGCCTCTTCGACGGCTGTGCTGCGACTGCGATTTGAGCCTTTTTTTTTGCGCCCGAAGCAAATATGGGCAACCCTCCGGAAAGCGGGGGAGGGAGGTTGAGAATGCTCATAGCATACCACGCAGCCGGCTGCGTGGTTATGTGGGACTTTTACCCACTAAACTCAACCTTTTAGGAATTGGCTTAACGATCTTACTAGAGATCTCTAAGCCGTATACGAACGCGACCCTCCTTGGCAGAAAGGAGGGCGCAGCGATTTGAGCCGAAATTTGCTCGGCTTATATACCCGCCGGCGTTACCGTACGGGCGTTAGCGCGGTTTTCCCTATCTCGCGCGTTGTTTTTACTTCGAGCCGAAACCTTAGGAGCCTTTATTTATTGAAAATTTTCAAAAAACCCTTACAAATTATATATTGGTATATTGCTCTAGTTATGTTCTATAACATAAAATAATAATATAAAACTATTAAGTCCTCTATACAAAACTTATAGAACAAAAACCCTACAAAATTGCTAAATTACTATACATTTTGTCTTATATCTATAAAAACAGATGTCTAATCTACTTATTTCTTTTTGTTTACATTACGTTACGTATAAACCTTTAATCTAACACCAGTTTTTAAGCGTTAAACAAAACTTAAATTTTTTATAAGTATTTACAATACAAATTCTTGCTTAAAAAACTTCCTTACTATATTATCATTAAAGGCTAACCTTTCGATTTTGTAATTATATTTAAATTATATTCTAATAAGAGTTAATAAGCTAATTACACTAATTGAGAAATTATAATAGTCTTAAAATAAAGTTCGTCACTTGGTAAATTATATGCTTGTCGCCGACACTACACTAATTAAGGAATTGAAATAGTCTTAAACACAGTTCGTCACTCGTTGATTGTATGCTTGTCGCCGACATTCTCCCCCTCGTGCGTCGCACCATCCTCCTGGTTCGGCGATACTCCCGGCACCAGCAGCACTACTCTCGAACTGGGTCTTCTCAGCACACCTCCGCGCGTCTCGACGTCGACGATCCTTGTTCGCCCATCAGGTCCAGGATACACTTGGGAGATTCTGCCGCGTGGCCAAGTGCACCTTGGTAGGTTGTGGTCGACGATCAGCACGATGTCCGCAACTTGCAGGTCTGTGGTACTGGTTCTTGCCTTCATCTTTCTTGGCAAGAGAGTGGGTAGATATTCTCGCAGCCAACGTTGCCAGAAGTGATCAGCAAGCCGCTGAGTGGCCTTCCATGTGGATCTGTCCACGAGTTCGTTGTCGTTGAAGCTGCCGACTCTCGCTGCGCCGCAGGACCGCCCGATGAGGAAGTGGTTCGGTGTTAGTGCTTCTTCTTCAAGGTTCTCAGAAAGGTGTGTGAGAGGTCGAGAATTGACTATGTGCTCGGCCTCTAGGAGGAGAGTGTGGAGTACCTCCTCTCGTGGATACCGTTCGTGAAGTGTGGCGTCTAGTGCGGTTTTGACTGATCGCACCAAACGTTCCCATGCGCCACCCATATTTGGCGCACCTGGAGGGATGAATTTCCATTGCACGCCGATCTTCTCTGCTTCTGAGGTGAGTTCTTCTTGCTGCAAGGTGTCGAGCGCTTCTTTTATATCTTTGTTGGCGCCGACGAAGTTAGTCCCGTTGTCGCTGTAGATTTTCTTAGGCATCCCTCTTCTTGCGGCGAATCGTCGCAGCGCCATGATCATGCTGTCGGTGGAGAGCGAAGGAGTTAGCTCAATGTGCACAGCCCTTGTTGTGAGGCATGTAAATAGAGCCCCCCATCTCTTTTCGTGCCGTCTTGCCACGGTGATTGTCATCGGTCCGAAGTAGTCCACGCCCGTGCACGTAAAAGGATGATATCCGTGCATCAGCCTTTCCGCCGGTAAGTTGCCTGTTGGTATTTCTTGAGGTCTTGCTTTTCTCGTTTTGCACCATTGACATTGATGCTGAACCGTCTTGATTGCTGACCTTAGACCGAGTATCCAGAAGCGTTGTCGTATTTCATTCATCACCGTCGTGTGATTTCCATGATTGAAGCGGCAGTGGAATTCTTCTATGATGAGTTGTGTTGTCTTGTCCTTGCTGTCGAGCACGATGGGTCGTTTGTAGTCCCTGGTCACACCCTGTATCGCGTCGATTCTTCCCTTTAGTCGCAGGAGACCCTCTTCTAATACTACGTCGAGCCTTTTCAATTTACTGCTGCCCTCTAATTGCTTCCCTTGCTGAAGGCGCTTGATGTCTTCTCTGAAACTGTTGTCTTGGCTTCTTTTCAGCAAAAGAGTTTCAGCTTTCTCGAGTAGTTCGGTGTCCATCGGTATATATTTCCTTTCTGTTATTTTTGAAGATCTGTGTTGCTTCTCTACAGTCTTCGTTCCTTTTCTTTGTGTCATTTTCCAGGTGGGATCATTTTTGCAGACGTTGACCTTCTCCCATTTTCTGCAGAGTTGTAAGAACTGCAGCACTCTCGCTGTGGCTCGCCAAAGCCTCTTCCATGAAGAGAATCTCTCCAGGTCTGTTGATGGATGAAATGTTTGTGTTGTTGCTGCGACGTCCGCTGCCCTTTCTTCGCCGGTGGTTGTTTTCTTGAAAGTTCTTGGTGCAGGCCAATGTGCTTCTTCTTTTCTCAGGAAGCTCGGTCCGGTGAACCATCGGTGAGTGCAGTTGAAGTGTTCTGGCACGTCGCGTGTTGCGTCATCTGCAGGATTCTGCGTTGTAGGCACCCATCTCCAGTCTTGCGGTTTGGTGAGGTTCTCTATCTCCGCCAAGCGATGAGCCACGAACGTCTTGAAGGTTCTCGGGTCTGTTTTTATCCAGGAAAGTACGATGCTGGAGTCTGTCCAAAATGTTTTCTTTGTTACTTTTAGGTCCAATTCTTCTTCAGCTGAATGCGCCAGTCTGCTTCCTAGGAGGGCTGCCTGTAGTTCAAGTCTCGGGATGGACACTGGCTTCAGTGGAGTGACTCTCGCCTTTGCTGCCACTAAGCTGACGTGGTAGGTTTCATCTTGCCCTTCTGTCCTCCAATAAACTGCCGCTGCGTACGCCATCTCGCTCGCATCAACGAAAGTGTGTAGCTCCCCCTCGGTGCAATGTGGCGCCAGGCATCTCGGAACTTGCAGGTCTTGGAGTAGCTTCATCTTCTCCAGGTAGGTTTTCCATGCTTCGTACTCCCCTTCTTTTATTTCGTCATCCCAAACGACGCCACTTCGCCATATGTTCTGAAGCAGCTTCTTGCCTTGGATGAGAACTGGTGATGCTAAACCAAGTGCATCAAAGGTCGACATTACTGCGCTGGTAACTTCCCTCTTCGTAGGCACCTTGAGTCCTCTTGCTATTTCTTCTGGTGTATTTCGGAGGTTTGCCCTGAAGCCGATGAAGTCCTTTTTGGTGAACCAGCGCAGACCTAATGTCTTCTTCTTCTTTCTCGCCTACGTCCACTTCTGTCTTCTCAATGGAGTCGTCGATCTTCACGTCTTGCAGCAGTTCGGGTTGATTTGACGCCCATCCCCTGAGTTCGAAGCTTGCCTTCTTGTGTATGAAGTCCACCTTCGTCGTCACTTTTCTAAAGTCTTCTTCTGTGTGGAAGCTGTGCAGGTAATCGTCTATGTAATGGTTTAGCTCGACCGCCCTTGCTGCCTCTGGATACTGCTCTTTGAAGTCTGCTGCGTTTCGATTCTTCACATAGATTGCGGTGCTCGGAGATGATGTTGCGCCGAAGATAACCGATGTCATCCTGTACTCTTTTGGAGGCACGTCGCGACGAGCCCCGCGCCACAAAAACCTCAGGCTATCTCTGTCTTCTGGTCGAATGCGAACTTGAAGAAACATTTCTCTGATATCGGCTGCCACAGCTAGCGGGCCTTGTCGAAAGCTTAGTAGTATCCCGAAGAGCGACCGTAGTAGATCTGGTCCTGGCAGTAGAGCATCGTTGAGGCTTCTTCCCTTTGACTTGGCTGCAGCGTCGAAGACGATCCTTATCTTTTTCTTCAGTGGATGTACTATGGAGAAGTGAGGGAGGTACCATTTCTTCTTGGAGTCCTGTTGTGTCATAGGTGCTTCTTCTGCATACTTGCTGTCGATAAGATGCTGGATCTGCTTGATGTATTCTGCCTTCAGCTGAGGGTCCTTATCCATCTTCTTTTCAATATTGAACAACCGGTTCTTTGCAGATGAGTAGCTCTCAGGCATCCTTTCATCTTCATTTTTCCATAAGAGTCCAGCTTCGAATCGTCCATCTTGAAGTCTTCTGCAGGTCTTCTCTAGGATGGCGAGTGCTCTTCCTTATGAGTCTGTGGTGGGTCTTCGTGGCTGCACACCAAGCGCCTCAATTGCAAAGTGGTCCTTGATGGCTTCGGCTAACTCGGCTAATAATAATTTAATAATATTATAGTGACAAGTAACTTTACACAATATTTCTCGACGTTCAAATAGATAATAGTAGATAATTTTATGATTTAAGCTACTTACAATACCTAATTCAATTATTATACACCTACGATATCAAAGAAAAAAACCAACAATCGTCCTATGCCACAATTACGCTATTACTTTAGTATAATTTTATTACTATAAACAACAATAACACTCTAAACAACGAAATAAAAATAATTAAAGCCTAAAAACATTTACTTGGTGTAGGTACTTAATAATAATTAATGCTATTAAGTATACGATTTCTACTGCACAACTATAATAAATAATGTAAATAAGCAAAAAATAATGTAGATTAATTTCTAACAGTATCCTTACAATACAACTTCTTACTTAATTACTGCAAAAATTGCGAATGTTAACCACAACGCAGTAGGTAATTAATAATCGATAGGAACAATAAATTCACTAACTTTATAAGTCCGGTGATTTACACCAAATACTATTAGTTTACCTTAATAGAGTGTTGGGTGATGATAAATCTTAAACTTTATCTTAAACACCATGAAATTACTGCAAATTGACCCACATTCTTGATGGCGGCCACGTACTCCAAATTTAATTCCAACGTAATCTCCACTAAATTTACCATATACGAGTATAATATAAATCTGGTGCTTATTATTCTATATCCGGCGACGATCCAGGACCATGTTCGGGAGTTTACGGGAATTTTAAAATAATGCAACTTGAATGTGGTTTGGACGATTGTATTGATCTTACAACAGTTGAGAGGGTAATGAATATATTGAAAAGACAAAGACCCTGTTTAAAATTAACGTTAAGTACGGACGTAATTATTACATGTACGTTGTTTAACTCTTTGCTCAGAAAGGATGCGCAGGCGCTCCAACAGGCGTTACAATATCAATGATATGTTGCAAGCCCGTAACATTCATTACTATACAGATGACAGCACTGGTGATGCTCTGTACACTGGCCGTGCCAATATTTCTCGGGAAAACGTCTTCGAGTACCGACCTCTAAAAAGCTTGGCGTGCTCAGCAGAGCGGGACAGTATTTCATGCCGGCACACCGCCTGCAACATTACAAGGCGCAGGTTCGGCTGCACATGGAATACTGTTCCCATCTCTGGGCTGGAGCTCCCCAGTACCAGCTCCTTCCACTTGACCGCATCCAGCGAAGACCAGCTCGAATCGTCGACGACCGAGAGCATTCCGATCGGCTCGATTCACTGGCGTTGCGAAGAGATGTTGCATCTCTTTGCATATTTTAACGCATCTATCACGGAGAGTGCTCTGAGGAATTATTCGGATTAATCCCAGCCTCTAAATTAGTGGTAGAGCCACGCGGCAGTTTTGCTGTTGCGCGTATCGTTCGGCTCAAGCCGGGGTGGTACCACGATCTCGCAGAATACCGGCGTGAAGTGGAAGCTAAGCTTCCGCATTTCATCTGGTGAGTGAAGGTGGCCGAAGGAGGACTTCATTCTAACCTAAACGCCGTCCACTACCTTCTCGAGACGGCGAGGCCGGCTCTGCTCTTACTAACCGAGATGCAGGTGTCCTCTCCGGCTGATGCTTCGTATTTCTCTTACCCGAGGTACAAACTGGAACACTCCTTTGTGCCTCGGGCTGGAGTTTGTGTATACGTCAGAGAGGACATCTGT
Organism: Parnassius smintheus behrii; assembly: GCA_036936625.1. Classification (NCBI taxonomy): domain Eukaryota; kingdom Metazoa; phylum Arthropoda; class Insecta; order Lepidoptera; family Papilionidae; genus Parnassius; species Parnassius smintheus. The sequence goes on along the minus strand of JAUPFT010000017.1, from coordinate 40,211,241 downwards.
TCTCAATGCCTCGGCAGTCTTGAATTTTCGGACCTGTCCATCCTTTGGCTACGCGTAGATTGCGACGACCATCAGCGCGTCTACGGGAGCCTCTATAGGTCCCATAGCGGTAATGCCGAAACAGACCGAATCTTCGACCACGTCCAATTGGGTACAGATTCGTTGCTACAGCAGATCCCCTCCACAGAGATCGTGATCCTCGGCGATTTTAACGCCCACCACGCCGAATGGCTTGGTTCATGTTTAACCGATTATGCGGGGAGATCTGTTCATGATTTTGCCTTGGCATATGGTCTGACACGACTGGTTACTTCTCTACGCGGATTCCAGATATTATGGAGAATCACACACCTACCTTGTTGGACCTTCTGCTGACCTCTCATCCGGACGGATATCAGATTTCCGTCGACGCCTCGTGAGGCTGCTCGGACCATTGTCTTGTCCCGAGTGTGGTCCCACTCACGCCGAAATCGCGTTGGCATTCTGCAGGCTGCCGCCGTGTTTGGCACTATAAGTCAGCCGATTGGAATAGGATGCGGTCTTTCTTTGCATCCTACCCTTGGGGGCGGGCTTGCTTCTCGCCGGACTATCCCAAAGTTGTTGCTGATTCTGCCGCTGATGACTTCAAGGTATGTAACTTTTTATTCCTTCTTCTATGGTGCCCCTCGGAGGCAAATCTCAGCCACGGTTTGGTCCCTCCCGTAAAATAGCATCATGGTATAAGCAGGAGTGCTACCAAACCTGTGCTAGGCAAGAAGTGTTAGACATAATGATTTCTTATATTTACGCGAACACTACACATTGAAATAATACTAGTTTTTACGGAATTTATCGCGTATATTTAACTTTTTAAATACCCGACGTTTCGAACGCTTTACAGCACTCATGGTCACGGGCGGGACTGAGATGTTCAACGTCCATATGTCTTAGTTAACCGCGGTTAACAAAATTTAACTTGTGTTCCGATCTATACCATAGATAAAAATTTAACAAAAGTTAAATTTTAATCTATGGTAACCGCGGTTAACTAAGACATATGGACGTTGAACATCTCAGTCCCGCCCGTGACCATGAGTGCTGTAAAGCGTTCGAAACGTCTGGTATTTAAAAAGCTAAATATACGCGATAAATTCCGTAAAAACTAGTATTATTTCAAAGTGTTAGACATAACTTTTGCTACCAATAACATGTCCAGGCGGATAAATGACTGGCATGTTAGTAGCGAAAACTCGATGTCTGATCACAAGCACATTAAGTTTGTGATTGGAGCATCACCAACCTTTGAAACTGTTACTTTTAGGGATCTGAAAGCGACCTCCTGGGATATCTATAGAGATAGCCTAAGGAGTAATTTGGAAACGTTTCCTAAAAGCATCAAAACAATTGAAAGTCTGGAGTTAGCGACGGAGACAGTAACCGTAGGTATCCGTGAAGCCTTCGAGGACAGTTGTCCCGTCAAAACCAAGACCTCAACACGAAAAGTTTCTTGGTGGAATTCTAAGCTGAAAGACCTTAGGGAAAAGACCAGGAAACTATTTAATAGGGCTAAGAAAACTAAAGAGTGGGTTATTTATAGTGCAGCCCTGACTGAATATAATAAAGTAATCAGGCAAGCCAAGGGAGCATCATGGAGGAAGCTATGCCAGGAAGTTAAATCTTTGTCTCGCAGTGCAAGACTACACAAGATGCTATCGAAAGCTAAACCTAATCAGATCGGGCTTCTTAAAAAGCCGGATGGTAACTTCACTAATAGTGAAACAGAAACAGAACTTCAGCCTTGAACTCTTTCAGAGCCCTACGAAGGCCTTGCAATGAGGACTGGCGTAGGGCTGCAAAGATAATAAGGCCAAACCTGGTACAGTGGGCTGTTCACTCGTTTGAACCATTTAAATCAAGCGGGGAGGATGGAATAATTCCCATCCAACTACAGAGGGGTATCGACATCCTTCTTCCTTCATCATCATCATCATTACATCCCTTCACAAGTCCACTGCTGAACATAGGCCTCCCCCAAGTAATGCCACAAAGCACGGTCCTGAGCCACCTGCATCCATCGACTTCCTGCATATCTTACCAAGTCGTCACTCCATCTAGTGGGGGGTCGCCCTACACTACGCCTACCGGTACGAGGCTGCCACTCAAGAACCTTTCTTCCCCATCGGTTATCGGTTCTTCGAGCTATATGGCCGGCCCATTGCCACTTCAGCTTACTAATCCTTCTTCCTTATCTGGTGAAAATCTTCAGAGCAAGTTTTGCGTGGGGATATATTAAAGAACGATGGACAATTGTTAAGGTTCTATTAATACCTAAGGCTGGTAGAAAGGACTACGCTTTACCAAAGTCCTTTAGACCTATAAGCCTATCTTCCTTTCTTCTCAAGACATTGGAAAAGGTTATAAATAGATATATAAGGGATGTAGCTCTAGCTACGAGGCCCATACATTACAACCAGCATGCTTACCGCAGAGTCAAATCTACGGAAACAGCCCTGATCAGTGTCACTGACAGGGTCGAAAAAGCACTGGAGGATAAAGAAATAGCTCTTTGTGCCTTTCTAGATATTGAGGGCGCCTTCGACACACACTCATCACTGCTGATTGGGGGCCTGACATCTAAAAATGTTGTCCCCACAACCATCAGATGGCTGAAGTCGATGCTCTCAAACAGAAAGACAAAAATAGCGCTGTTTCAAACTTCGATTGAGGTTGCAACTACAAGAGGCTGCCCACAAGGAGGTGTTTTGTCACCCCTTCTTTGGACTCTTGCAGTTGACCAACTATTGTACAAAATGGCAGGCCTACGCATTGACACATTGGATTATGCTGATGACCTTGTGATCATTGCGAGGGGCTTTTGCCAAAGTACTTTATCGTCAATAACACAAAGAGCCCTAAACACCATAAATAACTGGTGTAGGGATAACAGTTTATCAGTTAATGCTGATAAAACTGTTGTAATACTGTTGCGCGCCTAAGTTGACGACAAAGGGTGGCACTAGCGTCATCTAGTGTCGGGTAACAGAGCGAGGAGAGCTTTCCAGAAAATGACACGACTAATCTTTAAACCAACAGCGCCATCTAATATCGAATTGAAGAACTAAGCTTTCTAGAAGCCTCACACTCGAACTTTCTGCGTCTGGTCGGTCGGCGCCCGTATCTATGGGAATATTCTGGATGTTTCGGCGTAAAAGTGTATTTAAGGGTACACTAGTCGCTTATTCTTCCATACAAACGTAGTCCGGCGATTACTCCACTGTTTGATGGTGTACTTTCAAAATAAAAAATGATTTCAATTTGTCTCATCATTATCTAGCCCTGTATGGAAACAAAAAAGTAAAAAAAAGAGTATGTTTAAAAGATATAAGCGTCGAAAATTCCGAATTTCAACACTATTTTTATTACATCTTTGGGCGGAAATAAATACCATAATAAGAACGAAAATTGCAAAACAGTTACCATACAGGGATAGATTAGTTGTTCAAAAATGCAAATAATTTTATTTTAAACAGATACATTCCATAGATTTTTCGTGACATCCAGACTACCAAAGGTCTGTTTATAAAATTTCGCGCGCCCGTGTTTGTTATAAAACATCTTGCCTTTCGCTACAAATTGTTTCCCCGATCAGTGGGACGGACGGAGGGGGGGGGGGGCGCAGCGCACACTCACACATACTCACTAGGTTAGCCACTGCTATCTATTTATGATTGTAGTACCTACATATCTACATCTTTATTTAGAAAAATTGCTTCCTTTTGTTCGTGTCCATTGCTGAAGCCGGGATGAATATAGCTGCTAAAATGTGCCCATAAGTTTGTTGAAGCACATTTAGTTAAAATTGAAAACAGGTAGGTACATAATAATGAACTTTCGATACAGGTAGTACATTAGGTACCTACTTAACTACTTTAATTTGCTAACTAACGAAAACATCTCATAGATAAGCACGATTATCGAAAATCTTAAAATTATCTATTAATTTAATTAGAATACCTAGGTAATTTTTAGATTTTCGATAATCGTGCTTACGTATAGGAATCTCGTATCCTAATATACCTAATGTAATTTATGTAAGTACATAATAATCTAATGTAATCTCGGAAGCTCGGAAGTCCGATTCCCACTTGGCAAAATATTTGTTTATATGTAACCTTACCTCAGATATACTCATATTTTTTTATATATAATTTACTATACTACTATATAAGCTACTACTAAATAAAATAGTAGTAGCTTTGCTATGGTATTATAGTATATTTTGGATTAGATTTAATTTATTACAGAGTAATACGAACTATATAAAAACTAAGGAGCGCATCAACCTACCTTAGATATTGGGTTATGAATACAGATAAGTACACATAGGGTTTAGTTTCTAAGTTGTACATATTTTATAGCCTTCGTTATGAATAGCATAAACAGGCCAAGCCCCCTAGCCTACAAACGTTTCGTAACGAATCTCTTTCTACAATCGCGCCTTTTATTTGTTTGGACTGACCACCTGACTCGTTCAGTGATGCCATTCCCATACAGTGTTTAGTTTTCAACTAGCGTTATCTATCATAAAATAAATCAAAATTTTATTCATATTTCGCTAATTGTGTCTGTACTGTGAATTTAATTTACAATCGATCTCTACATTGTAGTTTTCTTCCAATTACTTACCCTGTCTAGACATGTTCTTTGGACTTCTGTAAGGAAGTCTGTGCTGTTAGTATTGTTACGAGCTTAGGGTTCGTGACAATAAAAATTGCCGATAAAATTACCTAAATTAACTTAATTTACTTTACACAAATTAAAACTTAAAACACTAATAATTAAACACACTAATTCACTTAATTCCGCTCCGAAGCTTCGCTCGTATCGCCAATTCAATACTGCCTCGATCGCATCTTGCAGCGCCTATTTATTTAAATTAGCAAGGAAGCATCCGGAATATTCAAGTAAATGCGCGCAAAGCGACGAGTGGTCGAGTATAGATTTTCTAGAAACTTATTTCTTCGGATGGCGCTGTCGGTTGAAAGATTTGTGATGTCATTTTCTGCAAAGCTCCCCTCGCTCTCGTTCCTGACACTAGATGGCGCTAGTGTATCGTCGACTTGAGCGCGTAACACTGCCCCCTCCTAAGACATGCTCGTCCCGAGCATTATCAGCCCCATAATAACGCGCCAAGCGATCCACATGGACGATCTTAGGAGTCCCTCTTGCGCCTTTCTGTAACGGCTCCGCAATGTCAAGGGCTGTCCTATCCCGTGGTGCACCAACGTTGTACAATTTCGGTGCTCCTCTACTACGTGTCAGAGGTCCCCGCACGGCCGCACAACTTGTACATGTAAGACACCAATCCTCGACATCGTCACGATAATGGACCCAGTAAAACTGTTCTCGGACCTTCAGTAGAGTTCGTTTAACTCCCAGATGGACTCTTGAACGACCATTATGGCACAGCTGTAGAACATTCGGCACTTTAGCTTTAGGGACAACCATTTGCAAACGACAGCTGTCTCCTCGACCATTGTCCCATTTACGGCACAGGACTCCATCCTGAATCAGCAAGCTGCCCCATTGGGCCCAATAGCTTTTCGTGGTTGAACTCATCGCTGAGACGTCCCTCCACTTAGGCTTGGTAGCACGGGCCTTCATCCATCCCAGAATCGGCTTGATGTCTGGATCTTCCTGCTGTGCATGTCGTAGGCTGTCCTTCCACCCGTTGCTGAGGTGTTCTGTCCTGAGCATCCTCACGGATACCACTTCCTTACTCTCTTGCCTACTACAATGGTTGCAATCTTCAGGGCAAGGTCTTCTTGACGATGCATATGCGTTGCCATGAGATTTCCCGCTGCGATGTCTGATAGTAAAGTCGTATCCTGGCTGCTGGGCGGTGATGTTAGCTGCACTTCCCTTCTGAGATCGTTCACCTTCCCTTTCTAGGGTTCGCTTAGTGCAGCTGGATCGAAGATGGCCATTTTCCCCACAGCCATAGCACCTAGGGCTGAATCCTTTATTATGGTCGCGAACCGTAACTGCTGCAACCTCCCTAGCGCGAGGGGAACGACGATCGGGCCACCGCCAGGCGGTGCCGTTAGCTGCACTACCCTCTCGAGATCGATCAACTCTCCTTTCTACAGTTCGCTTAGGGCAGCTGGAGTGAAGATGGCCCCTTTCCCCACAGCCATAGCACCTAGGGCTGTATCCTTTGTTGCAGTCGCGAACTGTAGCTGCTGCAACCTCCCTGACGGGATGGGAACGATGATCCTGCCGCACGGCTTCCACTTCCAGTGCATGGGCCAAGGCGTCCTTAAGCGTCTCGTGGTGCCCGAGCCTCACAGCAGCTCTGACTTCCAGTTCGCGGCTGCCGTCGATAAATGTCTGCACCAGGTTCCCTTCAATGAGCGCAGGTACAGACCGGTATGCTTTTCGCACCAGCTTCTCCACCTCTAGAGCCCACTGCTGCAGGTTTTCGTTGATGCGCTGCACACGATCTTTAAGCTGCGCACGAAAGACGTGTTCCAGGTGAGCGTCGCCATATCTCGCCTCCAATGCCTCAAGGAGTTGCTCATAAGTCACTTCCTCACCGAGAGCTTCCAGAACTGTTAAGACCTGGTCACGCAGGCCTAGTGTGAGAGCAGTCATGGCCTGACTTTTATTCCAGCCGTTCGCCTTCACAACAGCCTCGAACTGGATTTTGTAGGCTGACCAGGAAGAAGTCCCGTCGAACGGTGGCACTTTGAACCCACGTAGCGAAGGTGTAGTAGCTACTACGGGAGCTGTAGTTCCATCACCCAGTTTGAGGTCGTCCAGCGTTTTCTTCACGTCAGCCACCACGTAATCAACCCGACTGTTCACTTGGTCGATTTGGGTTTTAGCTTCCTTGATATGGGTTTTAACTTCCGACAGGCGGTTGTCATGTTGAGCAACCCTATCCTTCACCTCCCTTATCTCTTTCCCAAAGGTAGCATGAAGGTCCTTCATGAGGAGCATCTGCTCTTCCGACCGACGAGCCTGTTCCGCCTGCTGATCTTCCAACCGACGGGCCTGTTCCTCCTGTCGGCGGGCCTGTTCCTCTTGTCGGCGGGCCTGTTCATCTTGTCCGCCCCGCAGCTGCTCTTCCAACCGACGGACCTGTTCCTGCAACATCAACATCAGAGCACCTAAATCAGGTGCTGCAGATGTAGGAGCTGCTGACGGGCCTGCCGCCGGCGGCTGGCCCTCCGACGTCTGCGGCGTTGCACCACCAAATCTTCTTTGGTCCGTCTTCTGCTGGCGTTGACTTCAGGTACGGACACCCTCCGTTTCCTCCTTAGGTAAAATCGGCATGATTTTATCCCACTTCTGACACCAATTGTTACGAGCTTAGGGTTCGTGACAATAAAAATTGCCGATAAAATTACCTAAATTAACACTTTAATTTACTTTACACAAATTAAAACTTAAAACACTAATAATTAAACACACGTTCGTTCGTATCGCCAATTCAATACTGCCTCGATCGCATCTTGCAGCGTCTATTTATTTAAATTAGCAAAGAAGCATCCGGAATATTCAAGTAAATGCGCGCAAAGCGACGACTGGTCGAGTATAGATTTTCTAGAAACTTAGTTCTTCGGATGGCGCTGTCGGTTGAAAGATTTGTGATGTCATTTTCTGCAAAGCTCCCGTTCGCTCTCGTTCCTGACACTAGATGGCGCTAGTGTATCGTCGACTTGAGCGCGTAACAGTATTCCGTTTATATACGTTACTATTTTGATAGACGTTTGTGCTTGTCCCTGCAAAGACAGAATGCCTATTGTTGATAACTTTCTAAGTACCTACTGAGAGAATATTTCAAACCGTTATTGAATTCAAAAAATCGATAAACAATTTACAAACTAACATTTTTTTTATTTAATTAACCTATATAGAAGCCCCACTCACATCAAAATCGCGCTGTCGAAAAAGCAGTTATCCTGACACTGGCTGACATATACTTCGGGGAGTTGCCTGTGGGCTATTATAGCTAACTAGCTATGGAAGGTAAATACCTATTTAGAATACATAGTACCTACAGTAATATTTGCATAACCTACAGTAAAATACAAAAACATAAAGAAAACATAATCATGTTACACTTTTTTGTGTTTGTTTTAGAAATTGTTATATTTTTTTCAAAAAAAGTTTTTTATGTTACCATTTTTAGTTGAGAGTTATGTTCCTTTAGTGGATACAGGCATGATATTATATTGTGTGATTGCGTAAAGAATGCATAGATAGGCGATAGCAGCAATCGTGGTTGATTTGCTGTCATTTATTGAAGAGTGCCCCCGATTTCTCCAAGATCCCATCATCAGATCCTGATCTGATCATCATCGATTACCGTGGGATTATCTGAAAAACATATCCTTTCAAAAAAAAAAATATTTTCCAAATCGGTTCAGGCTTCAGGCATTTTTGAGAAATCGGCGAACAGAACATACATAAACAAAAACCAACGAATTGAGAACCACCTCCTTTTTTCGAAGTCGGTTAAAAAGTAGGTAAAACAAATCAATGGAATTATTATATAATAACGACATCTACTTAAGTTTACATAAGAACTTTCATAATAACAACTAAGTACATAAATTTGGTTCATAATAATAACGTTTCACACAGCAGATCCTAAGTTATAATAACACCAATTTGTTTTCTCTCTCCTTTCTCTTTTTAAAATACGTTACCCCCACAGTAGGATTTTCTCTAGTATCGTGGAGGCAGTTTACAAACATAAATTGCTCAAGGACAAACATCCAGACCCGGAACAACTATTTGTAGGCCATACAAATATTTGTTCCGTGCGGGATTCGAACCCGCGTCGCCCAGCCTCATTAGCAATGAGCCACTGCGATACGGAGCTCAAATTGGCGTTTGAGTTTATGTTATTATTCAAAAATGGTACGCGATGACGCCGTCTCGCATTGCGTCACTCGAGTGCGTATGTGTGTGCGCACTAGCTTCTTACTGCTCATCACAGCGTCTATCCCTTTCGCACGTGAAGTCGGCTGAGATAGCATGCATTTTTACCCCATCCACCACTTAGGTCGTGCCATCGACTAGGGCAACCTTAAACCAGCTGCGTGCCGCGATCGGGGCAGTGTTGAATTTGGCGAGACAAGCGAAGCTTCGGAGCGAATTAAAGTGAATCAGTGTGATTAATTATTAGTGTTTTTAAGTTTTAATTGGTGTTCGGTGATTAAAGTGTTAATTTTGGTAATTCAATCGGCAGTTTTTATTGTCACGAACCCTAAGCTCGTAACAATACCCTTTACCAAAAAGAGACGGTTGGACAAACTAGTCCAACCAAAACTTAATGGCAAAGAAGTACCATTTTCCACGGAAGTAACTTGTAAAACGTAACTAAGTACTTGGGCGTAACAATCGACCAAAAACTAACGTGAAACTCTCACCAACCAAAAGACGACTGCGGACAGACTAAATAGTCTACAAAGGACTGCCTGCCTAATGGCAACTGGAGCTATGCGATCATCGCCTGGAGCGGCTCTTAATGCACTTCTATGCCTAACGCCCCTTGATCTCTATCTAGACAAGGAGGCGAGGGCTAGTTTGTATAGGATTAACGCCCAGGGCGGTCTGAGCTTGCTCTCCTACGGATTGAGATCCATGCTCGACTCAATTATGGAATCACCGGTCTTATGCATGATCTCAGATATCGTGGGTCCACTACACACTTTTGATAAAAAGTATATAGTGGAATTACCCTCCAGAGAGGACTGGCTGAATGGCCAGGTTATCTGTGAGGTCGGTAGCCTCATATGGCATACCGATGGGTCCAAAATAGGCCTCGACGTAGGTTTTGGAATTTACGGGGAACGCCCCAAATTCAAACTTAGTATGAATTTGGGTAGATTCACCTCAACCTTCCAGGCAGAAATTTTCACCATACTTCGGTGTGCGGAAATCAATCTGCAAAAATACTACGTCAACCATAAAATTTACATAAACTCTGACAGTCAAGCAGCACTGCTAGCGCTGAGATCAAACTTACTGAACTCAAAGCTAGTTGGAGACTGCGTTAACCGTTTAAACGCCCTGGGTTGTAACAACAGGGTCGTTTTAAGATGGGTTCCGGGTCACGAGGGTATTGTAGGCAACGAATTTGCTGACAAACTTGCACGGGAGGGCTCAAAGTGCACACAATTTGGACCCGAGCTATTTTGTGGAATCTCAAGAAGCCTAGCCCGATTGACCCTTGAAACTCTTTATCACAATAAATCACTTAAGATCTGGTCTGACACACCAGGCTTAAAACATTCTAAAACCCTAATCCGGGCTTTTCATCGGAAATTCGCTTCAGAAGCCCTGGGATTAAGTAAAAATAAATTGCGCATTCTGGCAAGAGCCCTAACTGGACACTGTTGTCTTAAAAAGCACATGTCCATCCAGGGACTAAGCAACTCAAGGATGTGTCGGTTCTGTTCCATAACGGAAGAAACGCCTCTACACATCTTAACCGATTGCGGACCCTTAATGCGCAAACGTAACACTCATCTGGGACACTAACTTCTCCGCCCAGAAGAATTGAAATTGCTCACGGCTAAGCAACTCCTTCGATTCATTCACAGAGTACATTATATATACCTGGGATTGAAGACATAGGGCTTAGCAGTGAACTATAGCCATAGCAGCGATCACCACGTCGGAGGTGCGGTTTGCACAGCGCTCAGTTCGCAAAGCACTCCTTTCCCTGGACATCCACAAGTCGAGTGGGCCTGACGGTATCCCCCCAATTGTGCTGAGAACGTATGCTCCTAAGTTGGCACCTACCTCTACCTACTCTCTAGGCCTAGTACCAAATTCTTGGAAGATAGCTTTGGTCCATCCGATCCCTAAAAAAGGCGACCGCTCAGACTCGTTCGACTAGAGGCCCATCGCCATCATCTCCTTCTCCAAAACAATGGAATCCATTGTAAACTGCCTGCTCATGAGGTACCTTGAGAATCACCAGCTGATTAGTGATCGCTAATACGGTTTCCATCGTGTTCGATCAGCTGGTGATCTTCTGGTCTACCTGACTCATAGATGGGTGGCGGCAGTAGAGTCCAAGGGGGAGTCATTGGCCGTTAGTTTGGATATTGCGAAGGAAAGTTGGAAGAAAAATTGTGCAATTGGATCATCAACTTTCTTGCAGATCGGAGCATCAAGGTCGTTGTAGACGGTGCAAGCTCCGATTACAAGCCTATTAATGCTGGTGTTCCACAAGGCTGCGTGCTATCAGTAACGCTGTTTCTTCTGCATATTAATGATATGTTGCAAACCTGCAACATTCATTGCTATGCAGATGACAACACTGGTGATGCTCTGTACACCGGCCGTGCTAATATTTCTCGAGAAAACGTCTCCGAGTACTGGGACAAACTTGTGTCTGAAGTCGAGTCTTTGTTGAACAAAGTCTGGGATTGGGGGCGACTAAATCTAGTCCAGTTTAACCCTCAGAAGACACAAGTTTGCGTGTTAACCGCTAAAAAGAACCCCTTTGTCGTATCTTCTCAGTTTTAAGGCACTCCCCTTGTTGCCTCCAATGCTGCAGCTGCTGCTGACGCCGAGGTCTGTGTAGTCCTGTGTAGTTCCGTGGTCACTTGGAGGGCAAGGCCAAATTGGCCTCTAAAACGATTGGCGTTCTCAGCAGAGCGAGACAGTATTTCATGGCGACACACGAATTTCAATGAAAAGTTTTCATTTTTGAGAAAAATTAGTGATTTGTACTACTAGAACTAGTACGGAAAAAGCCCTTTTCTTCGAAAAAATGTTTTCTTATGATTAACAGACTAATTACGTTCAAGAATGCATACGCTTTCAATGCCATCTTTTTTCTGAAAGAATTTTAATGAAACCTGATGCTGAATCTTTGGAAAGTTCGTTCTTGCAAAAAAATAATTAGAAAAACGTTTAAACAAACTTTGATGTAGCAGTTCGTATGACTTTATGTACACCAACGACAAAATTCTAGCTTAAAACGTGTGAAAAATTATATAAGATCTACCATAAGCCAAAAAAAGCTAAACACCTTAGGGCTTCTGTGCATTGAGTTAGATTATGAACAAGATTTCATGCGACTATATAACTAACTAAAAACTTGTGACTTCTGGGGATTGTATTTGACTAGATTTATTCGCCTCCAATCCGAGACTTTGTTCAGCAATGACTTGACTTCAGACACAAGTTTGTTTCGGTACTCGGTGACGTTTTCCAGATAAATATTGCACGGCCGGTGGATAAGGCATCAATAGTGCTGTAGTCTGCATAGCAGTGGATGTTACCGCCCGCTTAATGGCATACCTAGAACAAAAAGACCTCCTCCGTGACCGGCAATACGGCTTTCGCAGAAATCGGTCAGCTGGGGACTTTCCAGCGTATACCATACACGTATGGGGTGAGGCACTTGAGAACAGTAGGGAATCACTTGCTGTTTCCCTTGATGTTTCGAAAGCCTTTGATAGAGTTTGGCATGCTAGCCTTTTGGATAAGCTTTCTGCGTACGGCTTATCGTCATGGTCTGATTGAATGGGTAATCCGATCCTGTGGCGACTCACACCGGTGTTTATCAAGGGTCCGTTCTCTCCGCAACTCTTTTCCTGCTGCATAGTAATGATCTGGTTATGCCCGGTATCTATGAGTACACAGACAATAGCACAGTTGTGCAGAGATGTATGTAGTATCAGATACCAACCAAGTGCTCGGGGTAGTCGGGATCAAATCCATTCGGAAAGAGAGGAATGGGGCGATGCCAATCTCGTGAGATTCAACGCTTCCAAAATACAAGCGTGTCTTTTTACCGCTAAAAGGAGCCCGCTCACCCGGCTCCTACTTTACGGAATGTATCCTTGGAGTACACTGACTGCCTTCAGCTGTTAGGGGTTGATTTTTCTCCGAACCTCAATTACGGGTGGTTTATCAGTCCAGAGAAAAAGAAGCCGCAAGGAAACTTGGTGTTCTTGCAAGGGTGCGGCGGTACTTCATGCTGGGACAGCTCCTTACCTTATATAAAGTGCAAGTCCGGTCGTACATGGAGTACTGCTGTCACATATGGGCTGGTGCTGCAAAATGCCACCTGACAGCGTTGGACTCAGTGCATTGCTCAGTCTTCAAGGCAAGCGTGAAAAGGCAGGCAGGTGGGATTGTGGCTAAGCACTGGCATATAAAAAGTAAAAAAAAAACAGTTTGCAACATATCATTGATATGTAGAAGAAATAGCGTTGGTGATAGCACACAGACTTATGGAATACCAGCGTTAATAGACTTGTGAGCAGAGCACGCACCGTCTACTACGAACTTGATACTCCGTTCAGCAAGGAAATTGGTGGTCCAATTGCACAATTTTTCGGGAAGCCTGTCAGACCTAACTACTACTAAACTAAACCAACGGTCAATACCTCCCACTTGGACTCTACTGCCTCTGCCATCTATGCGTCAGGTAGACCAGAAGATCACCAGCTCATCGACCACGACGAAAACCATATTGGCGGTCACTAATTAGCTGGTGATACTAAAGGTGCCACATGAGATGGCAGTTTATAATGGACTCAATTAATTTGGAAAACAAGGAGGTGATGGCGATAGGCCTGTAGGTGGACGGGTCTGAGCGGTCGCCTGTTTTAGGGATCGGATGGACCAAAGTTGTCTTCCATGAATTCGGGACTACGCCTTGGGGTAGAAGTACCGGAAAATACGCGTTAAAACCGGTGCCAACTCCAGATCCACTTGACTTGCTGACGTCCAGGAAGAGGAGAGCTTTGTGAACCGAGCGCTGTGTAAGCCGCACATTCTCACTCACACCGCGGGATCGGTCGGCGGTGTGTTCCCCCGTCTTCAAGAGCCGAGTTGGATGCAAGAGAGACTCTTGAAGTCTCTCTGCTCTGTCTTGCTCTGCTTTGTCCTTTGGGCATGGGCCAGTGAATCGTCCTCCCTGTGCAGAGATGGAAGAGATGGTTGACAGAAGTTCTCTTGGACAGCTTTGACGAGAGACCAGAATGAACGGGTTCCCGAAGGAAGGCGAAATTCACGCCAATTCTGCCGATGTGCTGAGAACTTGCCTTGGCTATGGTGCCGAAGCCTCCATAGAAGCCCAGAAGCCGGGCTTGTCTTATCAAAACTGCTCAATCAATAGTATTGTTACGAGCTTAGGGTTCGTGACAAAAAAAACTGCCGATTGAATTACCAAAATTGACACTTTATTTCCCGAACACCAATTAAAACTTAAAACACACTAATAATTAATCGCACTGCTCACTTTAGTTCACTTTATTTCGCTCCGAAGCTTCGCTTGTATTGCCAATTCAATACTACCCCGATCGTGGCTTTCAACGGCTTTAAATAGGGCTCTTCCACCGAAACATCCAAAATATTCCAGCTAATACGCACCCCGACTGACCAGGCGCAGAAAGTTCGAGTGTGGAGCTTAGTTCCTCTGTTCGATAATAGATAGCGCTAGTGCCATCAACTGTGGTGCGCAACACTGCCCTCTCCTAAGACATGCTCGTCCCGAGCATTAGCGGCCTCATAATAATACACCAGTCGATCCACATGGATGATCTTAGGAGTACCTCTTACACCTTTCTGAAATGGCTCCGCAACGTCAAGGGCTGTCCTCTCCCGTGGTGCACCAACATTGTACAATATCAATGCACCTCTACTACGAGTCTGAGGTCTCATTACAGCCGCACAACTTATACATTTGCGATACCAATCCTCGACATCATCACGATAATGGACCCACAAAAACCGTTCTCGGATCTTTAGTAGAGTTCGTTTAACTTCCAGATGGACTCCTGAATAACTATTATGGTACAGCTGTAGAATATCCGGCACTTTAGCTTTAGGGACAACCATTTACAAACGACCGCTGTCTCCTCGACCATTTTCCCATTTACGGCACAGGACTCCATCCTGAATTAGCAAGCTGTCCCATTGGTCCCAATAGCTTTTCGTGGTCGAACTCATCGCTGAGACGTCACTCCATTTGGGCTTTGGTGCACTGGCATTCATCAATTCCAGAATCGGCTTGATGTCCAATTCTTCCTGCTGTGCATGTTGTAAGCTGTCCTTCCACTCGCTGCTGAGGTCTGTCCTGAGCATCCTCACAGATACCACTTCCTTATCCTCTTGCCTAGTACTATTCTTGCAATCATCAGCATCTGTGTCGCCATGCCATTTCCCGTTGCTGTGTCCGATAGTGAAGTCATATTTCTGCTGCTCCTGGGCGGTGCTGTTAGCCGCACTACCCTTTCGAGATCGATCACCTTCCCTTTTTACAGATCGCTTAGGGCAGCTGGGTCGAAGATGGCCCCTTTTCCCACAGCCGCAGCACCTTGGGCTGTAACTTTTGTTGTGGTTGCGAACTGTAGGTGCTGCAAACTCCCTAACGTGAAGAGAACGAAGATCCTGCCGCTGCTGGGCGGTGCCGTTATCTGCACCTACTGCTTGTCCCAATCTCGTTGCCGATTGTCTACAACTTTTTCTAGGTACCTCTCCAATGTCTGATTATATCGTTCTACCATTCCATCAGATTGCGGGTGATGAGAAGTCGTTCTTGTTTTATGAGTACCCATAACTCGGCAAGTTTCCTGGAATATTTGAGACTCAAAATTCCTTCCTTGATCGCTGTGAATCTCTAAAGGTACTCCAAAACGACAGAAGACTTCATGAACTAGATTATCTGCAACTGTTGAAGCTTCTTGATTTGGAATGACGAAGACTTCTGACCACTTAGTGAAGTAATACATCACAACCATGAAATACTTGTTACCACTACCACTTTCCGGAAACGGCCCCACCACGTCAATGGCTATTCTCTCCCATGGTGTACCAACATTGTACAACTTCAACGCACCTGAACTACGAGTCCGAGGTCCCTTTACAGCCGCACTACTTGTACATTTGTGACACCAGTCCTCGACATCGTTTCGATAGTGGATCAAGTAAAACCGTTCTTGGATCTTCAGTAGGGTTCGTTTAACTCCCAGATGGCCTCCTGAACAATCATTATTGTACAGCTGTAGAAAATCCGCTTTCTCCCCAACCATCTTCCCATTTACGGCACAGAACTCCATCCTGAAGCAGCAAGCTGTCCCATTGGGCCCAGTAGCTTTTAGTGGTCGAACTCATCGCTGAGACGTCGCTCCACTTGGGCTTGGGAGCACTGCCCTTCATCCATTCCAGAATCGGCTTGATGTCCGGATCTTCCTGCTGAGGTGGTCTGTCCTGAGCATCCTCACGGATACCACTTCCTTACTCTCTTGCCTAGTACAATGCTTGCAATCTTCAGGACAAGGTCTCCTTGCCAATGCATCTGCGTTGCCATGCGATTTCCCACTGCGGTGTTCAATCACAAAGTCATATTACTGCTGCTGGGTGGTGCTTTTAGCCGCACAACGCTCTCGAGTTTGATCACCTTCCCTTTTTACAGATCGCATAGGGCAGCTGGATCGAAAATGGTAATAATAAGGTGTAATTTTTTTTGCGGATGACAGCGCATACTTCACGTCGTCCAGAAGAGCCCATATCGCCGCTGCCAGGATGCAACGTCTGCTGGACCTGCTGCCACCATGATTGGATGAGTGGAGGATGGCCGTCAATGTTAGCAAGACGACCGCTCTGCTCACTCGCCGCTATAGAAATCTACCACCACCGCTAACCCTCAGAGGCCAGGAGATCGCGATGAGAAGGCCGTGACCTACCTTGGATGCCGGATCGACAGGATGTTGCGCATGACTGCGTACGTCGACCTTGTTATTCGCAAGGCTCGATGTGCGCGGGCGATGCTCCGTCCTGTCCTGACATCCAAGTTACCGAACAAAGTCGAAGTTGACCATATACAAAATGTCCATAAGACCCCTGCTAACATACGCTGCTCCGGCCTGCTATGCACTCCTGAGTCTGTGGTCTCGAACCCTAACTGCTGTAACCTCCCTAACATGAGAGGAACGTTGATCCTGCCGCCACCAGGTGGTGCCGTTAGCTGCACTACCCTCTCGAGATCGATCACCTTCCCTTTCTACAGTTCGCTTAGGGCAGCTCGATCGAAGATGGCCCCTTTCTCCACAGCGACCGCAATAATGGATACAGCAGGCTGTATCCATTATTGCGGTCGCGGACTGTTGCTGCTGCAACCTCCCTGATGCAATGGAAACGATGATCCTGCTACACGGCTTCAACCTAAAGTGCATGGGTCAAGGCTACCTTAAGCGTCACGTGGTGCCCGAGCCACACAGCAGCTCTAACTTCAAGGTCGGGGATGCCGTCGATGAATGTCTGCACCATGATGCGCCGCACGCGATCTTAAAGCTGCGCACGAAAGACGTGTTCCAGGTAAGCGTCGCCATATCTCGCCTCCAATGCCTCAAGGAGCTGCTCATAAGTCACTTCCTCACCGAAAGCTTCCAGAACAGTTAAGGCCTGGTCTCGCAGACCTAGTGTGAGAGCAGTCATGGCCTGACTTTTATTCCAGCCGTTCGCCTTCATAACGGCTTCGAACTGGATTTTGTAGGCCGACCAGGAAGAAGTCCCGTCAAACGGCGGCACTTTGAATCCACGTAGCGAAAGTGTTGTATCTACTACGGGGGCCGTAATTCCATCCCCAAGTTTGAGGTCGTCCAGGGTTTTCTTCATGTCAGCCATAACGTTGTCAACCCGATTGTTCACTTGGTCAATTCGGGTTTCAGCTTTCTCGATTCGGGTTTCAGCTTCCAACCGATGGGCCTGTTCCTCTTGTCCGCCCCGCAGCTGCTCTTCCATTTGGCGAGCCTGTTCTACCTGCTGATCTTCCCACCGATGGGCCTGTTCCTCCTGTCTACGGGCCTGTTCCTCCTGTCTACGGGCCTGTTCCTCCTGTCCACCCCGCAGCTGCTGCAGCATCACCATCAGAGTACCTAAGTCAGGTGCTACAGACGTAGGAGCTGCTTATGGGCCGGCCTCTGTGGCCGGCGGCTGGCCCTCAGACGTCTGCGGTGTTACACCACCAAATCGTCTCTGGTCCGTCTGCTGCTGGCGTTGACTTCGGGTACGGACACCCTCCATTTCGTCCTTAGGTAAAATCGGCATTATTTGATCCCACTTCTGACACCAGTTGTTACGAGCTTATGGTTCGTGACAATAAAAACTGCCGATTGAATTACCAAAATTGACACTTTATTTCCCTTACACCAATTAATACTTAAAACACACTAATAATCAATCACACTGCTCACTTTAGTTCACTTTATTTCGCTCCGAAGCTTCGCTTCTATCGCAAATTCAATACTGCCCCGATCGCGGCTTTCAACGGTTTTAAATAGGGTTCTTCCACCGAAACATCCAGAATGTTCACCCCCGACTGACCAGGCGCAGAATGTTCGAGTGTGGGGCTTTCTAGAAAGCTTAGTAATAAAAATATTAATAACTTCGCAACCTTCCGCTAACTAAATATAATGATGTGTCTTACCTGGATTGAAGAGCACCTTCCGCCCTCCCTCAATTGCATGCACTAACTCCGTCACCACTAGTCCCAGCACCACCACTTCCAACACCACTACTCCCGGCACCACCACGTCCAACACCACTATTCCAGGTAAGACACACCATCGACGATAATACGACACGTGTTTCGCCTCTACCCGAGGCATCCTCAGGCAATGTAGACTCTACGGCGGCTGACCGCTAAGAAACTTAGTTCCTCTGTTAATAGATGGCGTTAGCGCCAACTAGCGTCAACTGTGGCGCACAACTGTATCAATTAATAAAATAACTCGTAAACAGTTCTACACAGGTTCAACACTTGGCAAATTGCTTATAATTCGAAATACACTGATTCGTGTTCTCCGTCTCAAAGCGAACACGCAATTCATGTCAATTTATTCGTCTCTCTCGCACCCGTGGGATTTTCACCGGACTTTCAAGAATCGCTTTCGACGATCGCTCCCTTTCTAACCTGTGGCAAAATGTTCTATAATGAAATATAATTACGATTATTTACATAACAATTTAGTATAGAGTATAGCGTTAAGCCGGGCTTTTGTAATGAAGTTGATCAAAGTGAAGCACGTGGTACCCGAGCCTCACAGCAGTTCTGACTTCCAGGTCGCGGATGCCGTCGATGAATGTCTGCACCAGGTTCCCTTCAATGAGCGCAGGTAAAGACTGGTATGCTTTTCGAACCATCTTCTCCACCTCAAGGGCCCACTGCTGCAGGTTTTCGTTGCTGCGTTGCAGGCGATCTTTAAGCTGCGCGCGAAAGACGTGTTCCAGGTGAGCGTCACCATATCTAGTGAACTTTCACTTCACATTTGTTGAGTGAATGTTTAGTGTTTTTACTCTGTGTAGCTGTATAGCTTGAGCGCGTGAATATTGCGAGTTATAAATTTTAATTTTGTACATAGTTTGTTTGTACTTTGTTCATGCTTTTCTTTTGTTCATGTATTGTATTGTATGTCTATCTTTTTCTTTATTTCTTTCGCTCAGGCAAACCCAAACGGCTTTTAGCAAAGCCACCGAAGGTGACAATTGCTGATATGTCATACAAACTATCTAGCATGCCTTTTGTGTGCTTTGTTAAACACCTCCTTGACAGCATTGAATATGAAACTGAAGAGTGGAGACAGATCAAGATTGGTGTATTTTTATAAAACTGCTAAAAACAACAAAACCATATCTTGGGCTTGCCCTAGTTTCACCACTGCTTGGCTATGACTTTTGGAGCAGCTAGAGGCGGAATTTTACTTCTTTTTAAGAGTGCTAGTGCTTACATACCGAATCATTTATTCGTCAGCCTAGGGCCGGTAGCACTCCTGCTTATAGCGTAATGCTATTTTACAGGAGCGACCGAACCATGTCTGGGATTTGCCTCCGATGGGCACCACAGAGGATGGGATAAGAGTTGCATACCCTGAAGTACCACACCAGGGACAGAATCAGCAACAACGCTGGGATCGTCCGGCAAGAAGAAAACCCAAAGGTAGGATGAAAAAAAAGACCGCATCATACCCAATCGGTCGACCTATAGTGCCAAACACGGCGACGGCCTGCAGAATGCAACCGCGACGTTAACGTGACTGGCACCATATTCCAGACAAGACAATGGTCTAACGAGCCTAAAGGGGCGTCAACGGAAACCTGATATCTGCCCGGATGAGAGGTGAGTAGAAGGTCCAACAGAGAAGGTATATGATCTTTCACATCTGGAATCCGCTTAGGCGAAGTAACCAGTTGTGTTATACCATATGCCAAAATAAAGTCATAAACAGATCTCTTCGCATGATCGGTTAAACGTGAACCGAGCCATTCGGCGTGGTGGCCGTTAAAATCGCCAAGTACCACGATCAATACGGATGGGATCTGCTGTAGCACAGAATCTATAACCATTTGGACGTGGTCGATGAGTCGGTTTGTTTCGGTATTACCGCTATGGGACCTATAGAGGCACCCGTAGACGCGGGGATGGTCGTCGCGGTCTACGTGCAGCCATAGGATGGACAGGTCCGTACCTTCAAGGCTGCCGGGGCGTCGAAAACAGATGCCCTTTCTGACGTATACGCAAAATTCAGCCCGGTGCACAAGGGAGCGTTCTAGTTTGTACCCCGGGTAGGAGAGATATGAATTATCAGCTGAAGAGGACACCTGAGTCTCGGTTAAAAAGAGAAAAGCCGGTTTCGCCGTTGCCGTTCGCGTCCGACAGCGTGAAGTGGATTTCAGACTACGCTATAATATAATAGCATATAGTATACCGTGTGTCCCAGAAAGAATGGATAATCCTGGAGCGCCTAATAGTACGCGCAAATAAAAATATAAAAAATATATATTCTAAGTGGTGCCAAAAATATGAAGCTTTTAAAAAAATATGTTTTTATTGACCTTACTGTACTTTCATGTACACCACTGCCGCAAATTAATGAAATTCGTTGCGTTTTAGGTGTTCTCTTATTCCTCACAGACTATTCTATTTTAAATGCAACTGAGGAGGTGACACAATCCCACTGGCAACAAAATGATGGTTGTCCTGCACATTGTGTGTATCCAAATAAATGGATTGATCGTTTAGATCCCATTTTGTAGCCTCCCTGAATCTAGTTTTAATCAATGTGTAGTGTTCGTGTAAATATAAGAAATCATTATAAGGAAAGACTAACAAACCAAATCTACGTTGTGAAAGTCAATCCAATCAATCAATCATTTTATTCGTTTTCACAGGTAACAACATTGTCAACCATGTCATAATTTTCTAGTTCCTCCGTGAAATGCTTTAACAGCATACGAATTTGTATATCCATACATCATAAAATTAAATATATATGAAAAACAAATAAAAATAACAATTAAATTAAGTAGAAGCAAAATAAAATTATTAAATTATATATTTAAATTATTAGTAAATAGAAATTCATTGACATTATAACAATATTCATCTATAAGAAATTTACTTAGAAGTACCTGGATGACGAATTTTGTTGTTATTTTTAGTACCGAAAGTTTATTTCAAACTATTAGTAGTACCTGGATGATCGAGCTTTGCTCGGTTTTTTTTAAATTACATTTGGATACAAATTACATACTGATGAAACATGAATAATATTTTTTGATCTTATTGACATAATAGAAAAAACTGAACTGGTTATTTGAATAAAAATATGAGTACAATTAGTTTAATTAAAATTTTCGTATTTTTAAAAAATACTGAAAAAAGGATTCGAAATAATAGATTTTCTCACAAAAGAAGGGAACTTCGACAAAAAAGGAAAAAAGTTGGACCGAAGACAGGACGCGAACTAAGGCATTACGATTTCGCAGATATCCACTTGAGCTATTACGATCTTTAACGCACTGTCAAAACTTACCTTCTTATATTGTAGCAGTTTTTCATTGTCTGAAAAAACGGACAAAAAGGCATTTTCTAAAAATAAATCCTAGTTAGATCGATTTATTGCCCCCGTAACTCCCTGGACACTAAATTTTGTGAAAATCGTTGGAGCCGTTTCCGAGATTCCGTTATATATAAATAATGTTATACATTATATATACAAATACAAGAATTGCTCGTTTAAAGGTATAGGATAGATTTAAATTTTTAATAATTATAATTTACACTTTTTTCATAAGGGCTGTTTTAGATATACTTGTCTGGATTTTTTTTTGTTTTCGAGGACGAAGGTTAACCGAAGATGGTTGTACTCTTATATCAAAAGTTCCGGATTACACTTTACAAACATACAAGATTCTAGTATATAAATACAGGGTAATGTTAATATCTTAAGAGATCTAAAGTATGGTATGCAACTTTCTGTAGGCTTTATCTCAAGTATAGCTCGAATGCACTGTTTTTCAGCTTTCATAATTAATTCCCCCTAATGATATGATACCATATCGCAGGGTCGAGGCCACAAAGCCCTGGTACGCTGCTAGAACAGTTTTTTTGTCAGCTATTTTCGACAGTTTATACAGTGCAAATGAAAATTTATACATTCTTTTGCAGACTTCTATTGAATGCGATTCCCATGGCATGTTGCTACCTATAAACAGCCTTAAGAATTTCGCTACCTTTGTTGCAGAAATTGTTTTATTCCCATAACCTATCATTAGATTTGGAGTACTTTTTCTGTGTGTAAATTGCATAATTTTTGTTTTTTCTAGATTAACTTTCAGATTATTTGATTTTAACCATTTAATAATGTTTTAAAAAGTAAAGTTAATATTATTTTGATATTCTGCTACACTGTCACACTGTATAAAAATAGTGCTATCGTCTGCAAGTAGTATCATTGGGTATTTACAAGACTAGATGATATCATTGATGTATATTATAAAGAGCAAAGGACCCAAAACACTTCACTGTGGAACGCCACGCTTAATCGTTCTATTATTAGACGTATATATTTTTTCTTGTCTTGCAGAGATACAGGTCTGACTGATTACGATTTTTTGTGTCCTACCTGTTAAATAGGATTTTATTAAATTGAGAGCATTACCTTTTACACCATAACGGCTTAGTTTTTCCAGCAATATTTTATGATCTACATAGTCAAATGCTTTCGTCATGTCCATAGTGTTACGCGCCTAAGTCGACTACATGTACAAGGCACTAGCGCCATCTGGTGTCGAGTAACAGAGCGAGAAGAGCTTCAGAAAATACATGACTCGTCTTTCAACCAACAGCGCCATCTAGTATCGAACAGAAGAATTAAGTTTTCTGGAAGCCGCACACTCGAATTTTCTGCGCTTGGTCGGTTGGCGCGCGTATTTACTTGAATATTCTGACATGCACAGCAGGAAGATGCAGACATCAAGCCGATTCTGGAATGGATGAAGGCCCGTGCTACCAAGCCTAAGTGGAAGGACGTCTCAGCGATGAGTTCAACCACGAAAAACTATTGGGCCCAATGGGACAGCTTGCTGATTCAGGATGGAGTCCTGTGCCGTAAATGGGACAATGGTCGAGAAGACAGCTGTCGTTTGCAAATGGTTGTCCCTAAAGCTAAAGTGCCGAATGTTCTACAGCTGTGCCATAATGGTCGTTCAAGAGTCCATCTGGGAGTTAAACGAACTCTACTGAAGGTCCGAGAACGGTTTTACTGGGTCTATTATCGTAGTAACGTTACTACGTGCCTGTGGTCCCCTCACAGCCGCACAACTTGTACATGTACGACACCAATCCTCGACATCGTCACAATAATAGACCCAGTAAAACCGTTCTCGGACCTTCAGTAGAGTTAGTACTACTGTACGCACGAAATTGTACAATATTGGTGCACCACGGAATAGGACAGCCCTTGACATTGCGGAGCCGTTACAGGAAGGCGCAAGAGGGACTCCTAAGATCGTCCATGCGGATCGCTTGGCGCGTTATTATGGGTCCGATAATGCTCGGGACGAGCATTGTCTTAGGAGGGGGCAGTGTTACGCGCCTAAGTCGACGTCATGTACAAGGCACTAGCGCCATCTGGTGTCGGGTAACAGAGCGAGAAAAGCTTTCCAGAAAATACATGACTCGTCTTTCAACCAACAGCGCCATCTAGTATCGAACAGAAGAATTAAGTTTTCTGGAAGCCGCACACTCGAATTTTCTGCGCTTGGTCGGTTGGCGCGCGTATTTACTTGAATATTCTGGAATATTCTGGATGTTTTCGTGGAAGAGCCCTATATAATGGTGCTGCAATACGCGATCGGGGAAGTATTGAATTCGGCGAGACAAGCGAAGCTTCGGAACGAAATAAAGTGAATTAGTGTGATTAATTATTAGTGTTTTTAACTTTAATTAGTGTAAAGTGAATTAAAGTGTTAATTTAGGTAATTCTATCGGCAATTTTTATTGTCACGAACCTCAAGCTCGTAACAATATAAAATGCACATGATGGGATCTTTTTATCTAGACAAATCACTGCTCTTTTTACTAAGTCGTATATTGCTGTTGCGGTTGTAGTATTTGCGTGAAATCCTTTTTGTTCTTTGTTTAAAATGTTATCTTTTTGCAAAAATTCGTAAAGCTGACCATGAATAATTTTTTCTAATATTTTGAGAAAATTGATAGCAGTGCAATTGGACGATAACTATTGGCAATATTGTTATCACCTTTTTTAAATAATGGCTTTACAACAGCTGATTTCAAATTGTTTGGAAATATACCTGTAGTAAAGCTTAAATTAATAATATGACTCAAAGGTCTTATTACTCTTGTGCAAACGTCGTCAAAACCAACACTATTAGTATTTTTTGACTATTAATAATTTTACACACCGAGTCAGTGTGTCGGGCTTAAAAATAGAGATTTGTAATTACTATTGAAATTAGATAAATGACTTAAAGTTACATTATTATTACAATTATTGTTGGAATTGTTATTATTAATATTATTTGAAGAAATGTCAGTATTAATAGTACAATTTTCAGTTTCCATGTCATCAATAAAAAAATCATTAAACGCTTTGGTGATGTCAATAGGTTTAGTAAGACATTCATTACCTACTCTTAGCTTCTGTATTGGTTCTTTGGGAATACTTGTTTTAAATTTATATATAACGAACCAAGTTGCTTTCATTTTATTTTTTGACTTATTTATATAGTTGTCATTTTGTGAACGTTGTGTGTGTTTTTTATTATTTTCCTTAATTTTCATGAATATTCTTTTAATAGTGATAGAGCATCTTTGCTTTTATTTCTCCTAAAATGCTAAAGTAAATCCCGCTTTTTTACAACATGTCTTAAGTCCCTTAGATATCCATTTTTGATTGGAATTTAGAGTGTTTTTATAGTTTTATAGGCGAAACGTAGATCATAAAAGTATTTGAATATGTCAAAAAAACCATCATAAGATATATTAG
The DNA here is from genome assembly GCA_036936625.1 of Parnassius smintheus behrii. Classification (NCBI taxonomy): domain Eukaryota; kingdom Metazoa; phylum Arthropoda; class Insecta; order Lepidoptera; family Papilionidae; genus Parnassius; species Parnassius smintheus. Next base: position 40,185,928 of record JAUPFT010000017.1, on the reverse strand, counting down.
GATCCGAAGAATTAAATATATCCTGGAAATTCAGACTATCAATACATCTTTTAAATGTTTGAAGGTTTTCATAGCTAAAATCTTTCCTTTTAATACTCCACGAATTGATTATACATGTTTATTTTACAGGGCATTTTAAAATTTGCGCCATATGATCCGAAAGGCCTAGTTCAATGACTTCACTGTTTGATCCTCTTATATTGTGTACAAAATTGTCAATGCACGTTCCATTTGCAACTCTTGTCTGCTTTTGTATTGCTAGCTTCAGATTATAGCCTAACAGTAGATTTGTAAATTCTCGACTAACAGAAGTATTTTTCAGAATATCAATGTTAAAATCGCCAGAGATAATTATATTTTTATTTTTAGTATTTATCATAGTATTTAGAACGCCTCTAAGAGTATCATAGAACGTATCCAGACAAGATTTATTTGTGTTAGGAACTCTATAAATACATATCAAAATCATGTTATGGTCACACATTTCTACAGCACGGGTCTCTATCATACCATCAATCGAGAATTTCTTAATATTATCAACTACTCTATACTTTAATCCATTTCTTACTAAAATACAATATGCATGATCCACCACGTCTTTTATGTCTTGAAAAACTGGTTGCTAATGTGAAATTAGGTATTGTAAGGAATTCTTTCAATTCTGATATCATATTGATTGACATAGAATGTCAATAACTTTTTTTTGTCTGTCTAACTCATCCAGATTTAATACTAACTCATCACATTTGCTCCATAGTCCCGATATGTTTTGATGTAATATATGTAAGTGACTATAGAAGAAAAAACTGATTTTCATCAGGGACAAAAGAGCTCTCTTTTCTTGTGTCGATTTGCATCTCATCACTCGATTTTTGTAGAGATAATATTTGTTTGGCAATATTTTGCATTAAATTTTGTACACTATTTCGTTTTATTTTACCAGCGAAATGTGAAAACACATCATATGTTAAGTCCAGGTTTGAATCAATGTAATAACCATATTTATTAGTGTTTATGTCCCGATTAAGTACGTAACTGAAAGTCTCTACTCTGTAGTTATATAATGGATTTCCACATATGTATGTTGGTAAAACTACGATTACGTTTGTATTTTTTACTTGTTCCAGTATGGTTTTGATTATTTTCACCAGACCTTTATAGTCTTCTGAGGTATTAAAATCGGATTCTCCGATTATCACAGCACAGTAGTCATGTTTTGTATAGTCCTTTAATTTTTTATGTATATTTTTTAAAATTATCTCTATCCCAGCATTTGTAGTAATAAAGTGACATAACTCATACTGACTTAGAACATGATTTCTGTTTACATTTTGTAGTATTTTATGTCTCTTGTCACTTGTGAGTATATAAAATTTGTGTTTTAATGGTTTATGTAATGATCTAGTATCTTTATCTACATGATTTTTTGTGCAATTATTAATTTCTAAATCACTTTTGGTATTGTTTTGTCTTTCAATTGCTTTTCTAAGCCTACGATTTTTGTACATAGATTTCTTATTTCTTCTTGAGCGAATTTCAGGTTTTGTTGTAATTTTGCGATTGTATTTACAAAAACAAAAATTTGCTCTGTCTTTTTCTTATCTGGAGTCATATTATTAACAAAGCAAGAGGACAAACTCTTGCGCTATTTTTTACAATTTTTTTTAAAGAATATTAATAATGCTATAAACATTACTAATATTCCCCTTAACCACTCGTGGTAAGCTTAAATTGCTTGTGATACGAGTGGTTCACGCCAGTAGTCGAATGGCGGATTCGAACCCACGACCTTTTTGAGTTCGCTGTCCGCGCCCTGCCATTAGGCTACTGTCGCTTAATTTGAGGGGTTTTACATATATTTTTCATAATAAGAAGCTCCTGTGTCAATTTGGTGACCTGTCGTCTTAATTCATTAATTTCCAAAATTGTACCGTCTAATTCAGACTCGCAAATTTAATTTGTAAGTCATCTATTTTCATATTTTGTTTGCTGACAATATCAAGTTCATTTACTAATTCTGAACTGTGTGATAAATCTTCTAAGGATTGGAAACTATTGTTAAATGATTCAACAGGCAATTCCATCGATAGTGATTTTGCTAATAATTTTTCTTTAGGTAGTAGTGTCTGGCCAGTTTTTGGTGAGCTGTTTGGAGATTCTGAGTCAAAAAAGCATTCATATCGTTACTTTCAAGGGTTTCATCTGTCCTTTTTTACGTATTGTGATATTCACAGTATCTTTTTCTAGGGATGGAGAGAGGACTGCATTTTTTTTACTTTTTATGTATTTATTACATCTCCATGATTTTTAAGTCTCATTTGTGAACGGCAGATTCGCGAAGGTATGCCCTAGGGCCCTAGGTGAAAGTTTATCGACCAAGTCATCAACATAATCCTCTGACGAGCATGTATGCGTAACAATATAGATGTAAATGAAGCGAGACAGGTATGTCTGGTTTACGTTAAATGAAAGTCCGTAGTCACTGCCTACCCCTCTGGGTGACAGACGTGAGTGTTTATGTGTATGTGTAGTCTGTAGTAGTATAAAACCTAACCCATAATAAATAATTTTTGCCTGATAAATTTAGACATTTTGATAGATAGGTTCTGCATATTTTCTGAGACTTTGTTGAGATGTGTATATTATTGCCCCATGAAGGAATCACCGACTCTTTGGAGTCGAGTAACTGGTATAACAAGCATCATAGCCTTGCGTTGACTATATTGAAAGATTATCGATTCATATTTATCGATATAATTTGTTTTCAAACGGTTATCACAAATCGACTCACGTGACGAATTCCAACCTCTGGGGTAGGCCGATACCATTTATCACATTGACATACGTTAGGGCACACTGAAATGATCGGGAATAGAATATTTCGGATTGAGTTACAATAAAACCTTTTTTAGAATTTGAATACTGACCTCTTAGAAACTTAATCACATTCAAACAATTAAAAAAAGTTTAAAAACAAAAACTATGTTGGTTTAAAGTTGACACGTCGTTAACAGAAATGGAGCTCACGCGTGAACATTTCCGTGCCATAATATATCACAATTTTCGTCGCGGCTTATCTCAAGATAAATGTCTCAGCGAACTTGTTTCGATTTTTGATGTTGAAGCACCGAGTCAAACGACAATATACCGCTAGTATGCCTAGTTCCAACGCGGTCGTGTGTCGCTCAGCACTGTTTCTTCAACAGTAGCTAGAACAACGGTCACGCCTGAAAACGTCGCAGCTGTGCGAACTATTATATATTATATGACCGTCATGTGACATACGAGCAGATTCGGGCTGTTATCAGTATCGGAATGACTGCAATTCAGTCGATACTACATAATGAACTGTGTGTAAGAAAGCTAGTTTCCCACTGGGTTTCCCACAATATGTCCGAAGACCAAAATGCGGCTCGTGTAGATTGGTGCCGGAATACTCTGCAACGCTTCAACGGAGGGAAGTCAAATGCCGTTTATAATATCGTCTCAGGTGACGAATCATGAATTTATTCATACGAACCTGAAAGAAAACATCAGTCAGCAGTTTGGGTCTTCAAAGACGAGGTCAAACCAACGAAAGTGGTTCGCTCCCGCAGCGTGTCAAAGAAAATTATCGCTACGTTTGTCTCGAAAAAGGGGTATGTTGCTACAATTCCTTTACAGGAACGCAGAACGGTTACGGTTAGTGGTATATAACGGTTTGATTGCCAGAAATGATAGCCGAACTCCGAAAAAATAACCCGAAACATCGCATCACCTTACATCACGATAATGCGAGCTCCCATACAGCTCTGAAGACAAATGATTTTTTGAAGCAGGAAAACGTTGAGCTGATGAGCCATCCTCCGTACAGTTCTGACCTGAGCCCAAACGATTTTTTTACATTTCCTAGAATGAAAGATTTATTACGCGGTCAACGGTTTGAAGACCCCGAAGCAGCTGTGGAAGCGTACAAATCAGCCATTTTGTCAACATCAACTTCAGACTAGAATTACTATTTTAATGATTGGTTTGTACGAATGGAAAAGTGCATTAAGTTGAATGGAGATACGTTCGAAAAACAATAAAATACAATTTAGCTATACCGTGCATGTGGTGTTTCTTATTCCCGATCATTTCAGTGTACCCTCGTAGTAAGGTACATTCTAATAATGTACTCATCCTCGCCTAACCGCAGTTCTTAAACAACAAAGTCATCAACATAATCCTTTGACAAACAAATTTTCTCATGATTATCATGACTGCGTGAAAAATATCGATCGCTGTAGAAATAGAAAATATTCCAAAAACCAAATTTGATACATACTTGACCAAGGTAAATTGTTATTATTTTTATAATTACAGATTTTCATTACAACATATTGTTTCGCTAAAAGTACGTAGGATTTATATATAAATATACTTAAACGTCTTGGACTTTATGGAGTGACCTGACTATCTGACTACTAACTCACGAAATTACCGTAAGGTACCGGTAGCTCTCTGTTTTACTCAAAAGCCCAATCTATGAAGTTTATCATGAAGGTTAGAAAACAGGAGAACGATCGCCGTAGAAAATAGTGTCCCAGAAATATGGACACCATCAGTGAGGCGCTGTGACCACTAAGTGCAGTCAATAAAAGTCATTTTCAGTCTATTTTTCCGATCAGATGCTCAACCACTTGCACATCCACGCATAATAAAATATTTCTCCATTTTTTAATGTTTCTTTTTATCAAAAATTACAAAATTACGGAGCATGAAAATTTTCTACGAAAAAATGAAATGAAAATTTGTACATTATTCAACTAACTTCACCTACTTGTACTCATAAACAGCTAACTTCGCAGTCAATATTCACCGACGTCAGCGCCGCTATGTATTCTACAATTTTCAAGGACAGGCGGGCTATGCTTTAGTACGTAGTGATCGTTCTCGTTCTCCTGTTCTCTAATCTTCATGGAGTTTATATTTATACTATATCTATGGTTAGAACTAACTCGCATTCTTAATTTAAAAATAAATTGAATGCAACGTTAATTTTGGCGGGAAACTGTTATCTTGAAATGACAAATGACAATTGCTTGTGATGGGATTCTTCGAGTCTGTCAATTTTATTGAGCGAGCAGGTGTTTATATTTTTCTACTAGAAATGTTGATTTTAAAACTTTAAAATGATTTCCTAAATGATCTTTATTCTTTGATTCAAAATGTTTGTAGAGGACATAAGAAATGATTTCTATAATACACTTCTAGGCAACGTAAGTGTGATATTAAAAAAATAAAAATATAAAACACAGTAAATTTGTTTTGATCAAATTTGTTATGTTTTAGAGAGTTCTGTTGCTGGTGCATTACGACGTCGATGCAATTTGCGCTTGTAAAATACTACAAGGTCTGTTTAAATGTGATAATATATCATATACATTGGTGCCAGTGGGGGGTATATCTGAGCTTAAAACTGCTTATGAAGAAAACAATGAAGAAATCAAATATGTGGTGTTAATAAACTGTGGTGGTACAATTGATCTAGTGGATATCTTGCAACCCGATGAAGAAGTAGTGTTTTTTGTTCTAGACTCTCATAAACCAACTGATATTTGCAATGTCTACAGTGATGGACAGGTAAGTGATTATTTTATATAACTACTCCGTTTACCAGATTGTGTTGTTTTTTATATTTAAAGTACAAATTTTTCTTATATTTTGTTAGACTATTGGATGTAATAATGTTTATTGTCTAAATACCGTCCAAACCTGTATGCGGCTTATGCTTACTCACAAATAAGTGTGTGTTCTTAAAAAGGCAGTGGATTATGAAATTCTAACATGAGAAGAAGTAATTGTATGATGTAACTGGTTGAAGAGCAATCAAAAAATTAAAGAGTAAATGAACTTATTTAAGTTTTATGGATGAACAACAAAGATTATATCTTAGGAATTTTGGGTAAAAATAAAAAAGAAAAACAAACAAAATTAACTCAAATGTAAAATCTTCTTAATTGGTAGGTGTTCTTGATTAGTTGATTGGTAGGTATAATCTGCGTTTCAAGTCTAGGGATTGCCTTAATGAAAGCCCACCTCTGATAGGAGACAGTCCAATAAAGAAAATCAGCCTCCTCCTTCCCAATCTTAAGTACTTTACTAATAATACTACCACTGCTAACTGCTGTTGTCATCCAGAGGAGTAGGCAGAGACTACGGACTTCCATTTAGCATGATCCTGACACCTCTCGCCTAATCCATATTCCTATGAGTACATCCTTCTTCATATCTATATACCTATGCGTACATGCTTGTTGGTTAAGGGTACTTTTAATTTGGCCCATTTTCAATATATCACCAATTTGTTTGATAAACTTTCGCCTAGGGCATCCTTTGCTGTTCACTTCTGTAACATAAATTTGCTTTGTCACTTTTCCCCATTCATCATTTTATATGACCAAACCACTGCAGCATTCCTTTCTTAATCCTGGTCTACAACATTAGCTTGCAAATCACATTGTTCTCCTATCACACAATTTCTCACCCTGTCATTCATATTTAGTTACGAAAATAATAGAAACAAAAGATTAACTTACAGCCGATTAAAAGTCGACTGCTGAACATAGGCCTCCCCTTGGATTTCCTCATAAGGAGATATTTACCATGGTAGCCACACTTGGCATGCGGGTCGGTAACTGCATTTTGTTATTTTTATTTGGCTGTTATCACAAAAAGAGGCAGATGTCATCTTCTTTTTCAGTTTCTCTCTATTGCCTCATATGACACCTATGGCATGATAGCGGATAGTGGATATTGTTACACCACATATGCATAAGACATGTCTTATACATGCAGTGAGTTTGTTTTGCATAACCACTCAAGCCTCCAAGCTGCGCGAGTGACTCTCGCCCCACCTCTCCGCATATTAAATGTCTCTTTTTTATTACTACAATGCAAGACACACTTAGCAAAAACGATTACTTCTGTAACACTACTATAGCTACATTCAAATAAAAAATATTCACGAAAAGCTCAAAAAAATCAGAATTACATTTTGTTAAAACAAAATTGGTCAAAATAAAAATAAAGTATGAAAATAAAGCTTAAAGTTGGGAATATCAAAAAAATTATCGTATTTATTTTTTATTTTGAGTTTTACAAGAAAAGTATAATAGTTACTGGAGACAATTATTTTATATTATAATAGTATATGACATACCCCTTAAAATAACATCAATATCTCAATATTATTTATTTGGTATAGATAAATATATAACATTTACTCAATATAAATATTCACTCCCCGACACAATCATGAATTGCATTAGTTGCATTTTAATAATTTCTAGACACATCTCAACATATTTCTTTTATAAATGGCTATTATCTTATTTTATATTTAGCATTTCTTTAACAAAAACAACCGATTAAGCTTTATTGATTTGAATATAATAAGATTTCCGGGTTTTACCTTTTATGTGCACTCATGTGTTAATGGGGCTCACACAAGTTGAGAAAACGCAACTAACTGCATCATTTATAACGCGTCATCGCTCCCGCCCTTGTCTGATTTGGATATTGAATTATACAAGCATATAGTAAAAAGTATAGACATTTGCAATAACGCTATATATCGTGATTACCTGTGAAGTTTATAAGTGTGAAGAAAGCCAGCAGCCATCGAGATCAACTACTAATTTTTGGTTTGGCATTTTGGTTTTGGCCAAACTGCTGGTTTGAATCCATTAAGTAATTTTATGAGGTGTGGCTATTAAATTATATTGAGTAGTGGACTGTATATTTAGCGCGGTGCGAGCGGTGAAAGGAATTTAATTTATTCGTGATACTGCAAATGCCCTAAATTCGGGATATAGGAAGGACGTGAAGGAATGTATGGGCACCCATGTGGACTTCCGCTGATCTGCCTCGTGTCTCTATAGCTACCGGTTTTCTTCACAATTATAAATTTTACAGATAATCACGAAATATAGTGCCATTGCACAGATAAAATTCACTCTCATGAATGACAAGTTTCAAATAGAACCATCCACACCATCTCTTATTTTTCTACTGTATTATCAACATCAGTTTTTATTGCTGTACACATTTAAAGCAAACTATGTTGTTCGGGGACTGTAGTCACCATGGACAGTTGACGGAAGAATTTTTTGGGGACTACAGTCACCGTGGACGCTTGAGTGAATAAATAAGCATCTGGATTAGGGATAGTGATTTTTTCCAAAAAAAGATCGATTTTTAAATCAATCCAAATAAAAATCTGATGTATCAACTCAAAAAAAATTGGAGCTCTAAAAGATTGATTTCTCAAAAATCGATATTTTTTCCATTTGCTTTCAAAGTTTATATTTACAATACCAAAAGATACAATAAAATACAGATTACAAACATAATTAATTTTTTATTTCTTTATTCCATTAAGAAACTGAGCACACGGCAGTTTTGCGAGTTTTTGAACAGAAACCTGTACATTTAACTAATTGTAAAAAATGTTATTGTAGTTCTTATAAGAACAAAAAGATTCGATCTCGAGTTTCTAGGGTGAAATATTGATTCACTGGTTCGATTCAGCACTATATATTGATGAAAAAATTAATCTTTTTGTCGCAAGAAATAGATTCTTCAATTAATCAATCTCAGATCGTCATGCCTAATCTGAATCATGATCGGACGTTATAAAAAGTAGTTTATATTAGTCTCAGGTTTAAACTAGAATCCATTTAAGTAAAGAAGTCCTGTGGAAAATATACAAACTAAAATGTAAAGTATAGAAATTGACAACAAATGTCATATTTCATGAAGACTGTGTCACCGCAGCTAAAAGACTTCTTTAATGACAAATAATTCTTTAAACGAAGACAAAAACTACATTTGTATGTATGGTTTTGCAAATCCTTAATGCACAAATGTAAAACTCATCTGGGAAGTAACATACTTAGCCCAAAAGAAGTGAAATTGCTCACAGTTAAACTATAGGGTTTAGGCAGTGATACTGGTCTTATTAGACCTGCATAGCTGCTCTCACTTAATTTTCTATTGTCTTTTCAGTTCACTAAAATGTAAATTTTGCTAGGTCTAAGCTAAGCAGTAAACTTTCACAGGTTTTTTAATTCATTTAATACATACAAGTATCCCACCTGTAATACTTGAGAGGGTAGGCAGAGTCCGAAGGGCATTAGGCTACCTTAAGTTTAGCAAAAATAAGTGCTTAAATGCAAAATAGTGAAAAGAAATGATAGGATGTTAGCTCACCGCCTTTTACAATAATTTTGGCAAATAACACAGTTGGCACATTCTTTTTTGTTATCTCTCACATTGCTAGCTATAAGTCTCAACCAACTACCAACATGGGACATTGTTTCAATATGTAGCGGCGCTGTCGTCGCGCTACTAGCACACCGAAACACACCGAAGCCTAAATCGCGCTATTAACATTCCGAATCATAGACAGTATATGTAAAACATCTCTGAACTATCACACGGAGTGTTGGCCGCTCCCCGGGCAGAACACCTTGCCCGGCGGGAGATCTCCCCTTTTCCTTCCACGGCCACAGTGGTGACCCCGACGTGATATGAACACGCAAACAAACAACCTTCGGAAACTTCAAGCTTCATCATCGTCATATAATACCCCACCCATTCGTTCCCGAGCAGATATCGTCTGCAGTCTTCATATTCTGCAAGCCATCTAGCTTCACAAGGTTCATCGCAGCACTGGAATAATAATGCTTCCTGTTCCTTCAAGCTACTCTGTGTGCTACAGTGTTCGGCATGGCTCTGAGCCTTACCGCTCGCCTCTGCTTCACGGCACTCTCGCAGATTACTTGCCTTCTTCTCGACTCACTGCAGACTACAAGGCAATCTCCTGGCACTTGCACATTCGTCGACAACGAGACTTCACTATCGACCTCCGGTCTGAGCAGAGGGGTGATGTAGCGGCGCTGTCGTCGCGCCACTAGCACACCGAAACACACCGAAGCCTAAATCGCGCTATTAACATTCCGAATCATAGACAGTATATAAAGAACTTCTCCGAACTATAACTCGGAGTGTTGTCCGCTCCCCGGGCAGAGCACCTTGCACGGCGGGAGATCTCCCCTTTTCCTCCTACGGCCACAAATATATTTTTAAAGTTGTCCATGGCCACCATAGGCATTATCACCTCTTTATTATACTGACTTGCGTACTATTCTCATTGGAACAAAATCAGTGGCTTGGCATTAGGGTTTGGGAATTCCTGACAATTTCAAAGTCCCGGGATATGAGACAGCCTACATTCAAACACCCGGCAATTCCCGAGACGGACTTCGAGACTTTTAAGAATTTTTTTAAAGAGGGGTAAGCCTTTTTTGAAGAATTTAACTGAGTTAATTTCCAATGAAACGTATTACAAAAAGGCAATTTCTTTGTAAAAATCAACATTTATTAAACGGAAAATTAAATCTGATTAACTTTAACATTAACTTTAGCCTTAATATTTGCTTTGTTTATTTCATTTAATCACACACACATTCACTTTTAATCACACACAGTTAAATCTAATAATTATAAATCGAACTTAGTTGAAAATCCTACTAATTCTTAATAACTTTACTGTTATCTAGTAATTCTAGTATCTACTCTTTGGTCACAATCACAACATTGTTAAATCTCATAATCACAGATTTGTTTCATAATTAAATAATCTAAATATAAATAATAACTTTCACTTATAAATCAGTCTTTTAAATAATCAACTAACGCATTAATTAGATTCCTTTGCTGATTTAATAAAATAAGCTTTTAAAAAAATCAGAGCATTAACAGCTTTGTCTGACAATCTATTTCTGATTTTTGTAATTATGTCACAGGACAAGGAGAATACTCTCACATTTTCAACAGATGTCAGTTTAATTGTGTTTAAGGCTTATACAGTAGTTCCAAATTTTCTGTATGTTTGCCGGTTGCTTGAAACAACTGAAACTCTTTTTTTAATGTTGCCCGTTTTTTTTTTCAGAATTTCAGGTACATTTTCTTGAATATTTTTTAGTGCTTGTTCCATTTGATTTACAAAATACTCGTCAAGCTCGTTGTGTACTTGAGAGCTACTATAGTACTAGGTTTAGCGCCCACTATTTACACATCTAGTGTCCGGATACTAGGCATATTTTCAAAAAGTCTATAAAGGCTTTTCAAAAATATTCCCATTTAAGTAAGTAGTGAGGCGTTTTGTCGGTATATAGCTTCGACTGCTATCTTGATTGGTTGCAACAAATCAACAATTGACTACAAAAGAAGAAGATTGTCTTCATTCCAACTGTCTAACATGTTTAAATTTTAAATCCATCAACACTTTCTTCACACAATTGTTTAGCTTCAAAAACCGTTCCGCCATCACAATGATGGAATTCCACTTTGTTTTAACATCCAGTGGTAAACTAAGTTCAAAAGAAGCACCACACCACACTCACATCATAAATGTCACGGATACGATCATAATCTAAATGTCACGGAACAACTAAACGCATTTATTGTTGTGTGCTCAGTAGTTACGTAATATACCAAGTAATTATTCATTAAACTAACAGATGGCTCTAGGCTCCTTCAATTATTTGAAAATAAAAATGATTACATAACAATTTCGACAATCTTGGCTGGTCTCAACTCTCGACCTTAAAGTGCAGGGACTCGAGACAACTAAAATTAAGAAAAGTCCCGGGATTTCAAGACACAAGATGTCCCGAGACCCAAACCCTACTTGGCATGTAGGTAAAATGGTGGTATATTAAAGAAAAAATCCCTATTTTGCTTTTAGGTCAGGTTAGTGTATAAGGACGAGGAGGAAAACATTCCAAACTTTGATGATATATTTAGAGATGACGATGAAGATGAAGAGGTAAGTTTTGTCTCAATTCCGCTAAAACTTTTTCTCTGATAATTTTACAGCCCTAAGAGAATATTCAGTTTGCACATAATTTAAAAAACCAGCTTTGAACAATAACTTGCTGTCATTCTGTGCTTAAAACACTTACTATATACTGAAAAAGACAAGCACAGATTAGACTGATTATACTTATAAAAAATTGATGAAATTGTCATTCCATATACCCTGTTTTTGGCTATGTTTGTATATTTTTCTTTAATATTTTAATTTCATTGATTTTGCTGGATGTCGACTATTACATCGTGGTTATGACTGGGTAGTTTTAGTATATTATTAAGGTCTTAGTTTTTGAAAATTTTAATTGTAAAAAAACAAAACATGATAGTGAGAGATATAGAATGTATTGTATAAAAATATTTGCTCTCATTATGCATACTGGAAACAGAGAAATATGTTAATGCCGTCCAGTTAATAACATTTTTAACTCTTTATTCATATCAATGAGGGTATCCATGACTCTCTGCCACCGGGGCGGTGCTACATAAAAATGAGGTGTAATATTTTTGACAAATTTCACAGCGGGGAAGTAAATTTGTTAGAAAAATGTAAAAGTTAATTTTCCTTTCTATAGGTACTATTAGTTATATTTTATATTAATTAGATTAAAAATAAATAAATAAAAACAAAATTCATAAAAGTAGAAAAAATTAAAAATGCGCAAAAAATTAAAGAGCAAACCACTGAAGCATTGTTTTGTGCATTAATGTAATACTCTAGAAGCTGATAAACTTTTACGTAAAACTGATTTCTAAATTAAATGACATTGTGGCATTACTTGGAGGAGGCCTATGTTCAGCAGTGGACTTGTGAAGGGCTGTAATGATGATGATAATGATGTGTAATATAAAAACTTAACTTTGAGTGTCAACTGGCAACAACAGTTCATAATCTGTCATCAATCTCATTGTACCACTCATCTATCATATCATTATTCCATTACAACCTATAAAAGTCCAACGCTGAACATAGGTCTCCCCCATGGATTGCTTCATAGAAGGTATTTTTACCATACATGCCATGCTCGGCAGGGGGCTGGCAACCACAGTGTTTTTATTAATTTGATAATATAATATAATATTACTAAACTCACTGGACGATGTAGTGGATATTCTTACTCAGCCACTGCACATTATTCATAATATGTATAATATAACTATACTGATATTAAAAGTTCTATGCTAATAATGACTTTATATCAATAAATTATATTTATAAACCTTGTTTAATATATTATATTAATAAAAATTTTCATACCACTGTGAATAGAATAGAATAGAATTTTTTTTATTCAATATAGATTACAAGTAATTCTTATTGAAAGTCAATATTTTGCATTACCACTGGTTCGAAAAAAAACCTCTGTCCTGGGAAGAAATATTTTATGTTACCACTGGTTCGAAAAAAACCTCTATCCTCTGGGAAGAACCAGCAAGAAACCCAGCGGGACTTTTTTAAAATAAATTTTACAATGTCAAGGGTCACAAGATATTTACAAAATTTATTTTAGAAACAGCTTGGAAGTGACCACCTCATTCCCAGTGGTTATTATCAACCAGGTATTCATTTATATCATAATAACCAATTTTATGCAGTTTTTGTTTAATTAAATATTTAAACTTAGTAATAGAGAGACCTTTTATATTTTCTGGGACTTTGTTGTAATAGCGTATACATTGCCCCAAGAATGAATTACTGACTCTGTGGAATCGAGGAACTGGTAGCACATATCAATCACTATAATTTTATTATAAAATCGTGTTCACGAATGTTACAACTCCAATTATTCTCGTAGGTATCATGCAAAGTAAGTATGAGGAATTCCAGCAAAATCGTTAAAATCGCGTAAAAATTTTCGTTTACGCTTATGAGATTTGACTCTACTCTCTCTACAAGCTAAATAGTTTAAAGATATGGACGCTATGTTAGGGAACCAGTGGGAAACGTTGCATGGGCCAGCCATTCGATTATTTTTTTTCAAATCTGCATTTCGATCTTTATTAGCTGCTGTAAAGTTACTGCTTCCATGAAGTTTCGTTTTTGTGTATTTCTATATAATTTTCTAAAAGGAAAAGGCTCTTTAAATAAGGCCTGTCATAAAAAAGGGATGACGATTAATATATCTTATTTCAGAATGAAGAAGTAGAAAGTGCGCGGGAAGGTATAGAAGCTGTGGTAGAACGTAGACGCGCTCGCAAAGCTTGGGAAGAGCGAAGACATACCCTCATGTTCAATTACACACAGTTCTCTTACTATGGAAAGCCGGTTAGTGAGATTTGTTGAAAATACTCATTAATTTTTTATAATAATTATCTAAAGACCTCCTAATTGATTTCGTTTTGTGTACATTGAACAGCTCCATAATATCACATGGAGCGTAAACCGTTCCTGGGCTGAACACTGCTTAGTGGGACATTTTCCATTTTCCTTCATATCCTATTATTCAAATATACATATACGTACACACATACATTCATATAAACATAGTACATACAGGTCAAACTTAATAGAGTGTTAAAAACAAGATAATGCGGTAACTTTCAGAGTGCGTGTGTACTGTTAGAACTGGCGGCTCGTGCGTCGCGGCTGTCACAGGCGGTGCTGTGGGCAAGTGCGGTGGCCACTGCAGCACATTCAGCGCTTCACGCGCGTTCTCCTGCCCGTTGCCTGCTGGATGCTGAAGCGCTGCATCGCTACGTAGCCGCGGCGCAGCGCCACGACGACTCCACTGCAAACCGGGTAAGTTGCAGTGCTGTTTGACCGACGCAGCGCTTGCACCGCTGAACACGTACGCTTTTGGCCGCCGCACAACGCGATGGCGAATCCGCTTCAAACTGTCTGTGGCCGCCGTAGCGCATGCAGCGCTGAACGTGTGCGCTTCTGCTCGCTGACCACTGGACGCTGAAGTGCTGCACTGCTATATAGCCGCGGCACAACGTCTCTGTGTGACTCACTGCACGACTGTTGTTAACTAGGTTAGTTGCAGTGCTGTCTGTGGCCGCCGTAGCGCACGTAAAACTAGACGCTTGTTCACCTGCCCGCTGCCTGCGGGATGCTTAAGCGCCGCATCGCTACGTGGACGCAGCACAGTGCCATGATGACTTCGCTGCAAACTGGGTGAGAACCAGTGTTGTGACTGAATTGTCTGACTATATAATATACTATAGGGTTAGAAATTGTGTGATAACAGAAAAGTGTGGCTTGCAAAGCAAAGGGGACAATCATTTTTGGGCCCACTAGAAATATTAACGACGTTTAATGTGGTATTTACACCAAAAAAAAGACACCAAATTATAATAGTAAATGGTCTATAGATTTTTCGAAAATGTAAACGGAAACAAGAAATCTGAAAAAAAATTAGTTGTTTTGACATTCGTGTTCTGATCATTGGCTAAGGTAATGTAATATTTATAAAATTATTGTCTTAGAGATGTCCCGTGATAACTCGGTAAAAATCGACTCGAGTTGAAATTCATCGAGCTCGATTTTGAGCTCGAGTTAAACAATTCAAATTAGATGAACGAAGCTGTGTCAATATTTCACAAATTATTTTTATAATTGTTCTTCCATACAACACAATTATTATTACTACACTTAATAGGTTTAATTATTTTTGGTATGCGTATCGACATGTTCATAAAATAATATCACTCTAACGTTATGACGTAAGTTTTAATGTTATTAATAATTTGACTATCCAAAGTATATATAATCAATTTATATCATATATAACATAAATTGATACAACATTATATACATATTACCTAATATCAATTTATTTATTACATAATATATCAATAAATTGCTCGAATTAGTAAGTCGATTTCATCACTAAATTGTAGACAAACACTGCATTGGCCGTAAGATAAAGATGCGATTCGAGTAGAGTTTTGTGACTCGAGCCACTCGGGTTAATTTACGAGTATGTATGTATGTCATTCTAGTTGTACACTAGTTTTTGAGTAAACCAACTATTTACAGAAAAGTTTATCACTAGAGTTGAGATCAGCGATTACTTTAGTTAAACCATTTTTAAATATGTACCTTTATAAATAAGTAATATGTGGCAACATGAAATTAAAACTATAAATCAATATCATAAATAAAACTAAGTTCAGGTTTGTTTACAACATGCCAGATGCAAGTTTGAATTTGGATGCAACTTGTGATGTCACCCGCAGCGACTTATAATATATACAAGTAAATTAATATCTATACAGCACCCTCTGAATCTATACATTGCGCCGAGTTAACTCGGTAAAATTTATTTTCTATCGATTATCGAGTTGGACAAATTCACTCGATTCACTCGAGTGACATAAAACATAGTTGGAGTCGCATCATTATGGTAAGAACAAAATGGAGTTTTTTATTTACAAGCATTATTAACTAATGTTTAAGAAAATATGGATATTATCAATTATCAGAAAGGTTAGCCAAATATTAATTGACAGAAGTACGTATGTTTTTCTCTTTTTTGTTTTTGTGGTAAAATTCGCAAATAGAATATAAGAGTTTATTAATTTACAATATAATAGAATAGCTAGGTTGTGAAAATCTATTATTAAGTTTGTATATTTTACCTCAAACAAATACAAATAATAAACAGGTCTTAGAACCTTATTAGTTTGTTATAAGTGACCAAGTATTAAGTTTATTTTATTAGTAAAATCTAAATTAAATAATAAATAGAATAAATGCACAAAAGAAGTTATTATAATGTTAAAAGAAAATTAGAATCTTTGGGCCGAGGGACTTAAAGAGGGTTTTGAAGAGCAATTCATATAACTGCATTTGTGTACAAATAGGTACCTTATGTATTCAGCAAGTTGCTTAATACTAAATGGCTTTTTTGTTAAGCCAGACACAGATCCTGGATTTATACCAGCCACAGTAGATAGGCAATATAAATGTTACATATATTTATGTGTAAAAAATGTAGTAATTATTTGTACTAGAAGCAAATATAAAGTTTAATAATAATAGTTTGCATAAAAAAAGTGTAATGGTTGTTTCTATTATGCTTAGACAGCTGCGTTGTTCACTGTGCAGAAAGGAATATTATTTTGTCATCTAGAATCAGATATACTTAATATAACAATAATATCTTTGTCTACTATGTAAGTACATGAAACCGGTAAAAATAAAATGTGAGACAACTTTTACATGGTTGAATATCATTGACGTTAATCAATAATTACTGCTTCTGTATTTGATCAGCTGGAGCTGATTAATGCTGTATAATTTATAATAATTTCTTTATTATTTAACATATGAAAAGGCAGATATAAGAAAATGCTCACAGAAATATGTAAATACTGTTTATTGACATTGAAGGCATAGTCTTATCTCATATCTCTTATTATTAAAAATGTCCTTTTAATTCCTATATAATATAGAAAAAAAAATAATATATTGATAAGAATTATTATTTAGTTAAGACACCTTTACAATTGTCATTAACTTCTTTTCAGGTGGATCGCTTAGAACAAATCTGTATGCCGTGCAGGCTTGCAGAAAAAAAAAGTGTATGGATATTGAAGACAACAGTCTTATATCATATATCTTATAATTGAAAATTCCTTCTGATTGCTTACAATATCATAAATGTACATGTTACCATCAAGTTATTTTCAAAAAACCTTCAGAAATATATCTAACACTAAAATGTTTCTACCTATGTCCGTTATAGACAAAACATAAGAAACCTTCCAACCTGTTTGTGTGTGTTTGGATGGATCCCTAGATGGTTTATATTTACATTTGGACTCGGTAGATGGCACTGTTGTCGAGATCCATTAATCACCAGTGCACAGCTGAGGCGCATCGCTAGTAATAAATACATTTAAATTAAGCCTGTGTTTTTGTAATCCTTACACAAACAGTTTAAAACATCTTACTTCCTCACTATTTATCATTGTGTAATAACATAGATAAGGCATGTTAATTCCTAGTCATTGTATTATGATGTATACTACTTACTAATCAACCAAAACATTTTAAAATAATGTCTTGACCCCGCTGCTGTCTATATATGTCAGTCAATCATCAAAGTTCAAAAAATGTATTAAATTAAGTTTGTATAAAAGGGGTTATTATAGTATAAAGGAATTTATGGCTGACAATAACCCGTGGGTAAGGTGATCGCTACCAAGCTATTTCTAATTTGTTCTGTGTTGTTAATTATGACATACATGATTGTAAGCTGGCTTTTTTTTTAAAAGACCCACTGGGTATTTTGCTGGTTCTCTTCAAGTCAGAGGTTTTTTTCCGAACCAGTGGTAAATTAAAAAAGTGACTTTCAATAAGTATTATTTATAATCTAAATTGAATAAAAGGTTTCTGTTTCTGTACCTACTACTGTTAATAGAATACTTAAATAAATTATGATATACAATAATAAATAGAACTACCTACATTATATTTTCTTTTTTGTAATACAATTAGTTTAAAACGTATCTTACTGTGTGTTGGTAATATCATAAATATAAATAGACATTATCCCTTAGCCATCTTGGTATTTAGAATTACACTCACAACCAATCAATACATGTCAAAGTTAGAATCCATACGACATTTGTGCATAGACAGGCACTATGTTTTGCCCGAACTAGTGAAAGGTTTTACATCGATTATAAAATATTTATAAATGCTGAATATACCTACAGCTTAGTTTTATATGTACTATTATTCAAGACATTATCCCTTAGCCATCTTGGTATTTAGAATTACACTCACAACCAATCAATACATGTCAAAGTTAGAATCGATACGACATTTGTGCATAGACAGGCACTAGTCAGTAATCTATGACAGGCACTATGTTTTGCCCGAACTAGTGAAAGGTTTTACATCGATTTTAAAATATTTATAAATGCTGAATATACCTACAGCTTAGTTTTATATGTACTATTATTCAAGTGTGCACTATTTTAACTTATAATACCGATGAATACTACTAGAAAATCGCTTTCAGTTTGTTTTTAGGTTATTGTTAGATTCATATTTTATTTGTTAATTTCTTAGGACTCCGTTTAGATGCAGTAAAACTAATAATTTTATCGTAATCTATGGATTATAAGGAATAAATCGACTTGCATTTCATTGATAATCTTTAAAATTTGTAGTGGGCCCATTCTCCATAGAAAAATTGATTGTCTCCTTTGCGATATATTGAAGATGTATGCATAGATGACATGAGGAGATCTAGATATATAAAATGTAAAAGGAACGAAAGGGGTGTGCCAGGTTTGTGTCAAATAGAAGTTCATAGTTTTGGCCTTCCCCTCAGGCAGGGTGACTGGCGTGAGACTATAAGCGAAGTATAAGGTGGTTCCCTACTAGATGGAGTGACAGCTTGGTGCAGGCAGCTTAGGACTATATTCTGTGGAATTGAACATGGAGGAGGTTTATGTTAAGCAGTTGACTTGTAAGGGGCTTCAATGAAGAATAATAATGATGGAATGGTTAACAGTAGTGGCAGATCTACAGAATGGATTTTGCGAGCCCTTCCTCGAGTTTCTTTCTTTTAAAACTGTTCATAATTTTTCTTGTAGACTGCTTGCGTGGTAATGGAGAAAGATGCTTGGTTGCCACTATATCGAGAGTGGACTTTAGAAGCTGCGTTGAGCCATGCTGCTATGCTGGCTCCGAAGCTAAAGCTGTACGCACGTTCCGGTTCCTCCAGGCTTCGTCAGTTGCTAGCTGATATGGGGTAAGTGCTATACCATCAAAAGCACGCAGCCTGTAATGACGTTATAAAATGAGACAACCTTTATGTTTCAAGTCCCGTTTATTACTGTCTTAAGTTTGTAATAGGTGTTACATTAGTGGATACCGCGAGCCACATTATAACAGTCTATCAAAAGTCCACTGCTGAACATAGGCCTCCTTGTAGATTGCTTAATAGGGGGGATACTTGCCTTAGTTTCTATGCTTTACAGGCGGGTTAACATGGTTTTGTATGTAGTAGATCGACGCTGCAGCTATATTATGGTTGTAGAACCGATGGGTCGGCTCGACCGGAGAAGATCCACGCTCTCATAGAATACCAGCGTAAAATAGCAGCTTAATACTGCTGTGTTTCGTATGGTGATTGTATAGATCTGGAGACCTTTTTTACTGGAAACGAGGCATTTCATCTTAGTCCTCAGGGGTGACAACGCATCTACGTTTTGATTCCTAATGGAGGATAAATGTACATGTCTATGGGCCACAGCATCCACTTACCGTCAGGAGGACTGTATGATCGCTTGTCACCCTAATTCTATAATAAAAAAATTGGAATAAAATACCATGAAATATACATGGAAATGAAGCAAGATTATGAAAAGAAAAGCCGTGATAGCTCAGGGGCTAAGCGCTATTTGCAGCTGGAATTGAAACAGGCAACAGCATATTTCTTATAATAACACAAAGTAATAAAAATAGATTCACAAACCGCATGCCAAGCGTCAACAGTAGCTTATGACAAATATACCCCTCTAGGAGGCAATATATCGGGGAGGCCATTAAACAACATTCGACTTTGTTAGGCTATAAAGATGATGATAATGAATATACAGAATGGGTCCCACATATATGCAATAAATGAAACCATATACTTGTTATTGCCTTTGCTGAGGATGTACAAAAAATGAACGTAATCGGTCCAGTAATTAGGTCAAAAAGTAGAGTTTTAATTTTGAGCAAATTTGAACACTCTATAGAATTGGGTCACTAAGTCAATTATTTAATGAACTTGAATGAATCCTTGAACATTAAAAAGCGACGTTGCCACGCAGTGCAAACTATTGGTATTGCGACATATCGACAGCGGTGTCTTTTGTCGGCGTGCCACCCGCGTGCAACGTTGTCACTCTTCCAAGGGGTCAAGGTACGTTGTCTAAACAGAGTGTTCACTTTTACTGAATTTATTTTAATATTTATTTTGTTTGAAAATTTCACTTTTTTATTTTACGGGATTTTAATTTAATATTTAATTTTTCTACACTTCTACGGACTAGGATTACTTGTGGTTTCATTTATTGCATATATGTGGGACCCATTCTGTATAACATATATACGTGGTAGAGTAGTAACATATATACGAGTTTATACGTGGTAGAGCCATGCTGCAGTTATATTAGTAGGTAGTATAGTTGTAGCACGAATGGGTCGGCTCGATCGGGGAAGGACCACGCTCTCACAGAATACCAGCGTGAAATAGTAGCTTAATGCTGCTGTATTTCGTATGGTGAGTGTAGAGAACCGGAGACCCTTTTTACTGGAAACGAGGCATTCCATCTTAGTCCTCACGGGTGACAACGCATCTGCATTTTGATTTGTAATCGAGGATAGATGTAGATGTCTATGGGCCACAGCAACCACTTACCATCAGGTGGACTGTGTGCTCGCTTGTCACCCTATCCTATTAAAAAAATATATTCAAAAGTTAAATACCAAAAATATTTCAGCTGTGTATTATTACAGCATTTTTGTTGCAGTTTTCCTCTTCAGCAAGCCCGGCAAGCGTATCGCTCCATGGACGTAGAGCTGCGTAGGTCTCTGCTAACGGCTCTAGAGACAGCGGCTCCAAAGCACAAGCTGCCCGTGCCCACGAAGGCTACGTTCATATTACAGAGGCCGCACTTGCCTCCGCTCGCTGCTTTAGACACTGTTTACGTTATCATGGCGCATATAGAACATGTGAGTGTTATTTATTGATACGCTATTGTTATTTTTTTAATAAATAATGGCATTGAATAAATAATAGTACTACATACAGAAGTTGCACTCTTTTGATGTTGACTGCTTGCCGACGTTTTGATAGCATACATAAATATTATTAATTAGCTAAATCGTGCAAGCAAGCTAAATAAAACTGTTGCTGCGCGCGAGTGACCGTTTTACTATGCATCTTTTACCCTTCCTACTTCACGGAGGACTTTGCGTGGTTACTAAGGCCTGTCAATAAAGAGTAAAAAAATACTTTGCGAAAGAGTAAGTAAGTTACTTAGGTAAGGTACCTATTCTCATTATGATCGACTGAGTATATTTACGCTGCTATACGAGTTTTGTGACGCCCAACGTGATGCTTGGCTCGGAAGAAATAGGTAGGTAGTGTAAACAACAAATAACCTGAAATACGATTAAAATTAGTGAGAATTGCCTAGTTTGAAGAGCGGTGCACTAATCCCGTCACCACTAACCCCAGCACCACTACTCCCAACACCACCACACTGGAAAAGTTTCACACGAGGCATTCTCAGGCGATGTAGATTGCGGTGGTTGACTTAGCTTTCAAATACGGTTGACCCTTCAGGCAATCCCTGGAACTTCCCGCTAATTTCAAACGTAAGGTGCTCAAAATTACACTTAAGACGTTTTTAAAAAGCCACGTTTTTTATTTTCTCAAAATTAAATATTTCACTAACAAATCAACCGGTTTTGACGAACTGGACGGCGAACGAATTTCGAAGTTATAAGAAACAAGTGGTAAAATTAAAAATTTTGTACCACCGACTTCAATACCACCGAATCAATGTATTCGAAATCAATTAAATACGCATTATTAAAGATAACGCACCTTCATTCTAATAAAAAAATCATCAAAATGAGTACACATAAAAAAACGTACAGTGAAATTGAATACCTCCTCTTTGAAGTTGGTAAAAACACACACACACACACATACAAGCAATGTCACATCCTCATATATAAACGACTTTTATTTAATTTTTTATTTACTACTCTGTGTAAAAAGTATCGGGAATATGTCAATAAAAAGACCCGCGTAAAAGAGGTCGTTCTAATTTTTTTACTTCGTGTTGGTAGCACTGTACTGATTTAGCGCGCAAAGTTGGAGCGTGATCTGTCATTTAATTTGTTTTAAACTAGGTACACTTTTTGTTGGTCATAGTTTTGAGTTCTCGGCGATTTTTACAATGGAAAATATTGTTGAACAAAGAGTGTGCCTTAAATTTTGTGTTTCGAATGATATTTCATGTGGTGAATCACTAAAAATGTTGCGAAATACCCACGGCGAATCGTGTATATCGAAAACAAGGGCTTATGAATGGTATAAGGCTTTTAAAGAAGGCCGAGAAGTAGTAGTAGACTTGCCTCGTTCTGGTAGACCTTCACCCGCACGACCAAAGAAAACATCGACAAAATCAAGAAGCTAGTGCTCGAAAATCGACGTATGAGTCTGAGAGAGTTGGCTAGTGAGGTGAACATATCTTTTAAGTCCGTCCACAACATTCTCATTGACATTTTAGGCATGAAGCGCGTCGCCGCTCGACTAGTTCCAAAAGAGCTCAATTTTGTTCAAAGAGCGCAGCGAAAGCATGTCGCTGAAGACATGGTTTCCCGAGCTTCTACGGATCCGACCTTTATGAAACGATATAATAACTGGCGACGAGACATGGGTTTATGAGTACGACATGCAAACAAGCCAACAGTCTTCAGAATGGCGTCTCGAAAACGAGCCGAAACCCAAAAAACCGCGGCAAAGTCGCTCCAAAATCAAGGTGATGCTGACAGTTTTTTTTTGACTACCGTGGTGTGGTTCACTCCGAATTCCTTCCAAAGGGAGAAACAGTGAATAAAGAATATTATTTAGGCGTCATGAAGCGTTTGCGTGAGAGTATCCGCCGAAAACGTCCAGATTTGTGGCAACACAACTCATGGATGCTGCACCATGATAATGCACCATCACACACAGCCATTATAGTGAAAGAGTTTTTAGCGAAAAATTCAACAAAAGTTCTCGACCAAGCACCGTATTCACCTGATATGGCTCCGTCTGACTTTTTTTTTATTTCGCAAGTTAAAATTACCACTTCGAGG
This sequence comes from Parnassius smintheus behrii, assembly GCA_036936625.1. Classification (NCBI taxonomy): domain Eukaryota; kingdom Metazoa; phylum Arthropoda; class Insecta; order Lepidoptera; family Papilionidae; genus Parnassius; species Parnassius smintheus. The sequence continues at coordinate 40,162,197 of JAUPFT010000017.1, read as the reverse complement.
AAAACGTTTTGAGTCGATAGAAGCCATAACAAAAAATTCGCTGAATGAGCTAAAGTCCATACCGCAAATAGCCTATGAAAAATGTATGGAAGACTGGGTGAAGCGTTGGAGATGTTGTATTGCAAGCGATGGGGCCTGCTTTGAAGGCGATAAAATAAATTTAGAAGAATAATTTGTATTTTTTTGTTTTATTAACAAATTCCCGATATTTAGTACACAGAAGGTATTTATAGAAATAGAACGGCTTCCTAGGATCTCAAAACGTCGAGATCTGATGATAACTCAATTTTCGAAAACTTGGAAACCAATAACATCCCGATTTTTTAAAAATCGTTGAAGTTTTGTAAATCATCGTTGATATACCAAGTTATACTCTAAGTAGTATTTTTTTCATTAATGATTAATTAATTTTACAAGCATATCAATTTAAAGGATACGGCCATTAAAGGTTAGTAGTTTTTTTATCCTTTTACAAATTACAAACAATTCATTCTGATCTTGTCTTCTGGGGGTTGGAGGTGTAAGATGACCGTGAAATGAAGCACCAAATGTTTAGTTGATTAATTCACACTGCACATTTAAATAAAACTAGTTTTTGTCGGGTAACGTAAACTTATTTTGTGTTCTCGACGTTTCGAGCACTTTGTAGCACCCATGGTTCACGTATCAATTTCTCTTTAATAAAATAAAATAAAGATTAAAATAAGTCAATATATGCTATAAAATCCTAAAAACTGGTTTTATTTAAAAATATTTACCATAGTTGACACTGATTTTATATCTTTCTCCTTTTTGCAGTGGTTTTGAAAAAGGGTGCTCAGGACTTTTATTAAAACATTCTACCTTTATTAAAACATTCATCCTAGATTTAAAATCAATGTGCAGAAGTACTGTTTCCTTGAGGACTGAGATAATGTATTGTAAACAGTAAAAAGGGTCCCCAGTTTTCATTCCTTTCCATACTATAAACGCTTTTATACGTGGTAGAGCCACGGTGTTACGGTTGTAGCACGAAAGGGTCGGTTCGACCGGGGAAGGACCATGCTCTCACAGAACACCAGCGTAAACTAGCAGCTTGATGCTGCGGTGTTTGGTGAGTGTAGAGAACCGGAGACCCGTTTTAGTGGAATCGAGGCATTCCATCTTAGTCCTTAGGGGAGACAACGCATCTGCATTTTGATTCTTAATCAATAAAGATTAAATGTAGATGTCTATGGGCCACAGCAACCACTTACCATTGACTGTGTGCTCGTTTGTCACCCTAATTCTGTTAAAAAAATAAGCACAACAACATTTTGCTTTTAGTATTCTATGTAAGCGTGGTTTTTCTTACTGCATAATATGCTGCAGCGTTACTTGTTTGTCTCTCTCTCTAATATTATTTTAATACTGGTGCATTTCGTATGGTGTGCGTAGAAAACCGGACTCTTTTTTACTGGTAACAATTCCATCTTAGTCCTCAATGGTTACAATCCATCTGCGTTTTAATTCTTAATCGAGAATAGAATGTAGATGCCTATGGGCTATGGTATCCACTTACCATCAGATGGACTGTGTGCTCGTAAAGAAACACCGGCTGTTGGGTTTTTCTGGCTTTTTACAATAACTTTATTACTACACAAAAGCTATATGTTTTCCTAGGAGACAATGCCAAAAGCAGAAGGCTTCCAGCAAGCTCTGGCAGCACTGGAGGTGTCGGGAGACAACGAGGCGTGGCGCCGTGGCGCCGCTGCTGCTAGAAGATGTCTGCAAGCCGTCGCCAGTCTCGTTCACACCACGCTGTCTTCTAGAAGATTGATGTTGGCCGGTCCATTCAGCTATTTTATAGTGCAAGAGGTATTATTTATTTTTAAAGTATTGTGTGATAATTTTTATTTGTAAAATAATTCGTTCTATGTCTTATCACATGAATGCCTCGGTCAAGAAAATCTGATACCATTTTGAAAATGCCACATTTTATAAAGACCTATACTCTGACAAGCAACGTAAACTTAAGATAGACTTTGAACTGAGATTACTAAGTCGCTAGACAAGTGTAACAATCATGATAAATCCTTAATAAGGTATATCAATTAGACATGTGTCAATCATGTATACCGGTACATTCAGATCAATCATTCAAATGGATATCGGGCTCCAGTACTCCGTGAGTCTGTGAGATCCATTGGGAAACGAAAATTTTCTATTTGGCTTTGTAATAGCGCCATCTAGTAATAAAGTCATTTTATCGAACTAAAATTTATTTACTTTCTAGGTGGTAAGTACAATCGACGCTAGATGGCATAAACACAAAAACTTCAAGTGATTCAATTGATTTAATTTGATTTGATTGATAACTTTATTCAATATTATTATATATTTTAAATATTTAATAATTTTTTTATTTTTAAATTCCATTCCTAACAATGCACAATCTCATCTTATTTTGCATGTCTAAAAATAAGGATTGTAATATTTATTTGCTATAAAAGTAAACTTTTATCTTATACTTATATAAGGAGGTTGATAATTATCATATTAAATAAATCATTTGCCATGAAATACTTTTGAAGTGTTATTTTTAGTAAACCCTACGAAATGATATTTTAAACGATGTAACAAATAAATTTAATAAAATGTAAAATACTTTTTTATTTAGGTAACAATATTATAATAAAAAACCTTAAATAATAAATACTCCTGATACTCTGCAGTCTGCATTGTATATTAGATTCGCCTGTTCATTCATATCATTCGGGATTTAGTCGGTTTTCGGCTCATTCACAATTCACACGAGTCACAAGTTCAAAAGGTTGCGTCAATTGCTTGTGTGGTTGTACCAGTACATTCAAAAACAGATGTATGAACCATCAATACTTTTAAGTGTCAGCTCAAACGAACGAATTGTTCATGATTGACACATGGCTAATATCACAATGTCCAGATATGGACCATATGCAGATGTTGTTAGATGAATTTTCCACATCAATTGTCCGTCCTGTCAATACTCACTGACTGCGTGAGTTTGACTAATACTATTTTACACATTTTATCAAGTACTTTGTATATTTACTATGCTCTTTGGGGGCCATTTTTGTAATTACTCACAAATGTTTATTTTATACCATGTGTTTAGAGGTGAAAGTATATATCAGGGAAACCTGCATGTTTGAAGAATCATAAGTGTTCACTCACTGACATGTATTGAGTAGCGCGGCGAAGTCCTGCCAGCCCTAAAAACAAACACGTAGAGATAACAGAAATATCATCAATCAATAAGCACTTATTATATATGACTTATGAATGATAATAATGATTGTTTTGTGTTGATAATTGTAACATACATGATTGTAAGCTGTTATTTTCATTTGAAAATAGTCCCGCTGGGTCTCTTACTGGTTCTTCCCAGGAAAAAGATTTTTTTTCCGAACCAGTGGTAAATTAAAAAAAGTGACTTTCAATAAGTATTATTTGTAATCAATATTGAATAAAAAAGTTTCTGTTTCTGTAGCTATAGAACACATATTCTGCGTATATATGCAATGTTATGCTACTTTAAATTAAATGTTATTATTAACAGTATGAGATGTTATTGATGCTGCAATACTTTGTTTATTCAAATTATGAATTTTAACATTTATCTCATAAACATGGTGTTTAGTTTTATTTCTGACCGATAGCTGATAAAAAAAACACATTAAATACAAAGCAACTGATGGTAAAGAAAAGGTGCTTCGTTGTATTTTTATAACATAGGGGTGAAAAGGACCACAGCATTACGCCCAGAAATTTTTTTTTCTTTTTTTTTTTAAAAACGTTACCCCTACACTAGGATTTTCTCCTGTATCGCGGGGGCAGTTTACAAACATAAATTGCACAAGGACAAACATAACAAACACAGACCCGGAACAATTATTTGTAGGCTATACAAATACTTGTTCCGTGCGGGATTCGAACCCGCAACTCCCAGTGCAGTCACTCATTGCTAAGCCACTACGCCACGGAGTCGTCCTTGTTTTTTGAATTGAGGTTTCGGAATGATTTAAGTCTGGTGTGTGTGTGCTGTGTACTGTGTAGTGCGATTGTAAGAACATTCACTAACTCATGACATCCCCTGGGTGTCAAACAGGCGATAGAGGGAAACAAATCAGGAGGTAGACAACAGTGTCTTCCTAATAACGATTAAAAATAAAAAACTGCGATTACCAACCCACTTGCCATGCGTGGCAACTATGGCAAATATCCCCCCATGAGGCAATCTATGGGAGAGGTCTATGTTCAGCAGTGGACTTCAATAGGCTGTAACGGTGTGCGGTAAGGAGTTTCAAATGTCAATCGGGCCATGCTTTAAGAGATTCCATAAAATTGCTCAGATCTGGTCGGCCTGCTCATGTCACGGTCATGTATTGCCATATAATAACCACTTGACCTAGAATCCATCTTAAGGCAACCCCGTTGTTGCGTCTTGATGCATTTACATGATTTATTCAGTCTCCCACTACCACTGAAATAACTCTTAAACTGTTTCAAACTATTTTAAGTTTCCCGCGCGTTCCTCTGTTCTACACAGGTCATGACCTCGTAGCACATATGTAACGTCAACACTTGGCAGTTTGCTTTCCATTCGAAATACACTGATACGTGTTCTCTCTGTCTCAAAGCGAACACGCAATGGACTGTCAAAGTTAATGAAAGCAATGAGTTCATTTGAGCGATTAATCGTCCCTCTCGCACGCGTGGGCTTTTTACCGGGCTTTCGAGAAGACAATCGCTCCCTTTCTAACCTGTGGCAAAATGTTCTAAAATGAAATATAAACTACGAAATGTGTATATAGCAATTACTATGGAACCAAAAGCCGTGCTTTGCTCTGAAATTGTTTCCGAGTGCGTGAGCGCGCGGGCTATACGTTTGCAAGCACTTCACATTTCAATGTCTATGTTTTTTTTGTTGTGTCTTGAAACTTTATGCTTCTTTTTAAAGATTTTTAGTGAAAATGAAGGATAAGTGTTCCTTGTGATGAATTGAAGTGTGCTAAAGTGCTATTCGGCGAGGAAAGGGTAAAATCTTTAAACGTTGTTGAGAAAATACACAAGGTCAAGAGCGTCTTTCGGACTTATCAATTATTCCAATTGAAAAACAGTTATTGGTACAATTAAAACGTTCACCAACATTTTACGCGGTAGTAATCAAATTTTTCCTTAAGAAAGAGAGACCATTCAATTTAGAATATAAATATTTTTTTTAATTTTGTACATTGTTTGTACTTTGTTCATGTATAGTATTGTATGTAAACATATTTTTCTTTCGTTCAAGCAAACCTAAACTGCTTTTTTCAAAGCCACCGAAGCTATGCAGTTGCTGATATGTCATACAATCTATCTAGCAGTAGTATGCCTTCTGTGTGCTTTGTTAAACACGTCCTCGACAGCACTGAATATGAAACTAAAGAGTGGAGACAGATCAAGATTGGTGTATTTTTATAAAACTGCTAAAAACAACAAACCCATATCTTGGGCTTGCCCTAGTTTGGAGCCCTAGCTTCGCCACTGCCAGATGGGAACCCTGAGATACGCCAGATTCTGCGTAGCACGTTTGCGATTCATAAGCCCCTAAGCCGCCAACAACTGTGTTCTTTTCCAACTGTGTTCTATGAAGGATGAGCCAAGCAAGTAATGACACACACACACACACACACACACACACACACACACACGCACGCACGCACGCACGCACGCACGCACGCACGCACGCACGCACGCACGCACGCACGCACGCACGCACACACACACACACACACACACACACACACACACACACACACACACTAATCAAATAAAAAAATATATTAGTAATCTTAAAATTATATTAGCAATTATAATATATAAGTAGTAGTAATTATGTAGACCGATTTTGTAAGTAATCATAAATGTTAAACTTTGTATTTGTAAGTAATACTTACCTTGTAGTCATATAATCCGAAAGAGCGATAACTTTCTAATACATTTATTTATTTACTTAAAAGGAATGTTATCAAACTTTGTTGGTGAACCTGGAAATGTTACAGAAATAAAACATTTTGATTTTGAAAAAAAAATTAATTCCTGTGGCTTCGAGTTTGCTCAGTAACAGGGCGTGGTTTACTTTATCGAAGGCGATAGAACAGTATAAATGACGTCCAGTTGGCGTCCCTTATCAATCTCATGCGATATGTGCGAAATAAATGAGGCGAGGTCCGTTCCAAACATACATACATACTCACGCCTGTCACCCAGAGGGGTAGGCAGAGACTACGGACCTCCATTTGGCACGATCCTGACATACCTCTTTCGCCTCCTTTACATCCATATATCTACGCATACATGCTCGTCGGTTAGGGTACTTCTAATGTGGCCCATTTTCAAAATATCGCCAATTTGGTCGATAAACTTTCTTCGAGGACGTCCCTTCCCAAATCTCTCGTTCACATCTACCATATAAATTTGCTTTTTTTTTAACTGCCTCGTTGGTCTAGTGGTTGTACTTGTGCGACTGCTGATCATGAGGTCCTGGGTTAGAATCCCGGGTCGGGCGAAAAAATCATTTATTGAGTTTTTCTGTCAAGAAATTTTTAGTAGCTGCCCGGAGTCAGGAAGTTGGCGGTGTCTCACCCCCGTGCCTCGGGAAGCACGTGAAGCCGTTGGTCCTGCGCCTGATCTCTCTCCCGGTCGTGTCGGTTTACCGTACCATCGGATTACGAGAGTGAGGGAATAGAGAGTGCACCTGTGCTTGCGCATACACTTGGGCACTATAATCGTGTCCTGCGCCGATGGCTAGCCTCCGTTAAGGTAGGCCACCGTGGCCGAAATTCGGTCTGGAGGACATTATAAATTTGCTTTGTCACTCTTTCCTCATTCATTATTTCTACATGACCAAACCAAACCTAACGAAAACAAACAAAATTGAAATAAGCCATTAGCACTAATAAAATTTATTAAAGCTCATCTTAATTTTATGTGTTTATGTTTATGTAGTTGTTAGGCCCTATAAAATTACAATTTCTTTGATTGGATCAAGAGGTATGGCCTAGGTTAAAATCATCTATTATGACATCATGTACATAATTAAAAATATTACTATTACTGTCTAAAATTATGAGAGTAAATCTAAGTTGACTAGAGGAAGAATGTAGACATCACTGAATGCAATTTTACAAACAGTGTTATTAGAGTTAATATTAAGGATATATACCATAGATCTTCATAGTCAGATTTCCAACTTGGAATTCGATTGGACTGAATGTCATTGGGTACTGTGAGTGTGATCATTACTGTATTGTTATCAGACTTATGATTAGAAGTGGAGCACTGACTCTATATTAAATAGAGTATCTATTATCTATGATGAATTCATTATTATTCACATTTGTATTTAGCCAGGTATCTGTAAATACAAGGACTTTTTGTCTGTGGAATATTTAACAAAACATTGTTTGTTTTGTTTCTAAGGCATCTTAAATTTTGATAATATATTCATAAGAATATTTCTGTAGGTTGCTTGAACATTGAAAATAAGAAAAAAGCTATTTCATGTTCTTTAGGCTGTCCACATTCCGAATAAGTAGTATGCCTACAATTATCCTTGATTAAGAATCAAAATGTAGATGTGTCACCCCTGAGAATAAAAAGCGAATGCATTATTACAAGTAAAAATTGTCTCCGATTCTCTACACTTACCACAGGAAACACAAGAGTTTTAATCTGCTATTTTACGCTGGTATACTGTGCTCGCGTAGGACCACGCTTCGAACTGGCCCATTTGTGCTACAAGCATAATATTACTTTTGTTCATCCTCCAGATGTTCCATGTAGATCAAATACTAGAACACTGTTAAGATTTCCGTCTTTCACAACAATGCTCTATTGTCATTCTTTTACTATTAACGCAGTACGATTGTGGAATTCACTTCCCTTTAGGATTCGTGTGTCTATGTCGTAATGTAATTAAAAATCTAATATATTGATATATTTTTTGTTATAAGTAATATATTTAATATATTATATGTATGTATGTATGTATGTATATATATATATATATATATATATATATATATATATATATATATATATATATATATAATCATTCTCTAGCCCATTTCTCACTATCTGGGGTCGGCGCAGTAAATCTTCTTGTTCCATTCCTCTCTATCAGCTGTCATTTCCATACTTACTCCTTTCATTCTCATATCACTCTTCACACAATCGATCCATCTTTTATTCGGCCTTCCTCTGCCCGTGTGTACATGTATATACAATGTGTCCGGTTTCCGATGTCCGATATTTTAAGGGGTTAAAATACAATTAATTTTATCGACAAATCAGGGATCAATGCAGCACTTTAAAAAAAATTGTTGGCGAAACATAGATGCTTGTATTAATTTAACAATATCTACCCAAGTAGAAGACTTTCAAAAACAAAATTGGTCTCAAATGTTAGTTAATAGTGTAGACAATAAATCTAGATTCAAAATATTATTTTTTAATTTTTCAGTATTAGTAAAAAACATTTTTGAAAAATAAATTAGACAACAAATTGATGTTGTTTTTCAGATTCTTAGCTTTAAAAAAAACCGTCGTGTTAACCAATTTTTTTACTTGTTTTTATTATAATACAGGATATTTGCTATAAATGCACATTTAAATCTTAACTCTGAGTTAGATAGTTTAGGAGCTATGATAATTTGAATGTAACTGTTCAAAGTGCCTCTATCCCGATATTAGATAACTAAACACCCATTCCAGTGAGTAAGATAAAATTCTTCAATAATTCAAGGAATAGTAAGCAAGCACAATAGCATCCTTTGTGTGAGCAGGTAAAAAACGCTGTGCACAACAGTGCGAGCGAGACAGAATAACTCTACTACTAACTGTCTCCAGGTAAAATGGGTGCAGTGTGCGCTTGTGCCGTCGAGCAGTCGTCCCTCGCTCTGCGTTGTGATAACATTCCTGGTTTTAAGTAAATCTACTTACTGTACATAATTATTGTTTGTTGTTTGACTTTGTTACGTTTTTGTTTTGTTGTTGAACTGTTACAGCGATATGCTGGCTTGAGTACTCGTTCATTGTAATAAACAAAAAGTAACAGTTTAACAACAAAACAAAAACGTAACAAAGTCTAACAACAAATAATAATTATGTACAGTAAGTAGATTTACTTAAACCCAGGAATGTTATCACAACGAAGAGAGAAAAAATCATTGATCCCTGATTTGTCGATAAAATTAATTGTATTTTAACCCCTTAAAGTATCGGACATCGGAAACCGGACACCCTGTATATATATATATATATATATATATATATATATATATATATATATATATATATACACATATATATATATATGTGTGTTTGTGTGTGTGTGTATGTATGTGTATGTATGTGTATGTATGTATGTATGTATGTATATATGGAGGTTTCAATATTTGTATTGTAGATTTTAATAAAGTGCACACTTTGACTACCTCTATTTCCTTCAACTATCCTTCAATAGGCCTGTGGGAAGAAATTTCACTATGGCATAAGCAGTGCCTTTGTACATAATTTTGTTTTTACCATTTTCCTATCGAAGTATGTGTGTACATAACTGTTAAATAAATAAATAAATAGCTGCAGCGTTTAAACTGAATTGATACTAGTGTACATAGTAGTTAGATGATTGAATAGATATGTAACATGGTGGTTGTGTGCAGGGTACTCCTGAAGCCAGTGTAGTGCGCGGGCCGCTGTGGCTGGGCGAAGCGGCGCGCTGGGTGGCCGGCGGCGCTGCGCGCCCGCTGCTGGCCAGCGCGCCCGCCTCCGCCCCCGCAACCGTCCCCGCTCCCGTCTGCCTGCTGCTGGGCCTGCCGCCGCGATTCGACCACGAGCCCAGGAAGTACGCCCATTCTTGCAAATAACCACACACTCTTGAAAACACATTCATTCCTGAATAAAACTAAATTTACGGATTTATCGCGTTTAATTAACTACTTTTACTTATTTTTAATTCCCGACGTTTCGGGTGCTTTACAACACTCATGGTCACGGGGGGACTGATATGTTTAGTGTTCACGTGAATTTAAGAAATTATCATTCATTCCTTTTATTATCCTATACTATTAAACGAGCAATTCTTGTATATATATATATATATATATATATATATATATATATATATATATATATATATATATATATATATATATATATATATATATATAATCGGGATCTCGGAAACGGCTCCAACGATTTTCATAAAATTTAGTGTCCAGGGAGTTTCGGGGATAATAAATCGATCTAGCTATGATTTATTTTTAGAAAATGTCTTTTTGTCCGTGTTTTTAGGCAATGAAAAACTGCTACAATATCGTTAGAATAAGAAGGTAAATTTTGACAGATTGTTAGTGATTATAAATAGCTTAATTGGTATAAAGGTCGGTCACAGAATCTTAAAACCCCGGTTCAAGCCCAGACCGACCGACCGACTTTTTTTAATTTTTTTTCATGTTCCTTTCTTTTTTGAGAAAATCTATTTTTTCGAGCCCTTTTTTTAGTATTTTTTAAAAACACGAAAATTTAAATTAAAATAATTGCACTCATGATTTTTTATTCAAATAACCAGTTCCGTTTTTTCTGTCATGTCGCTAAGATCAAAAAATATTATTTATATTTCATCAGTATGTAATTTGTATCTAAATATAATTTCCAAAACACACGAATTAAAAAAAATCGAGCGAAAAATACCAAGCAAAGCTCGGTCAACCGGGTACTATACAAATAAACTAAACAATGCTTGGGTATTAAAATATCTCTCGAAATTTACTCTTAACGCTTGTTTTTTTTTATTTATAGAATATAGGTGACCAACGAGCACACAGTCCACCTGATGGTAAATGGATGCTGTGACCCATAGACATCTACATTTATCCTTGATTAACAATTAAAATACAGATGCTTTGTCACCCTCGAAAATTACGATAGAATGCCCCGTTTCTAGTTATATAGGTCGACGGTTCTCTACACTCACCATATAAAACACAACAGTACTAAGCTGCTCCCTTAACGTTGGTATTCTGTAAAAACATGGTCCTACCCTTATCAAATAAATATTACAACCAACGAACCAGTCACCTTAAAGCACCCTAGTCGAAAGACTACAGGGTGTTAGTGTAAACACCGTTATCCTTGAAACCAGTGGTTTGGTTTCACTTATAGGACGTAAATTCAATGAAAAATAACAACATTTTTTTAGTAAAATCTCAAATTTTCGTTAATTCCTCAATTTTTGCCTGTCCTAAGCCAGGATGAAAGTATGAAGGAAAAGTTACATCACAGGTTATGTGTACCTATTGTGTTTTTATTGGAATGTTGGTAGGTAGCTAGCGCGAGCGGTGATCTGTACAGTGATTACGTCACTCGGGCGCATAGGGTATCCATGAATTTACGGACGGTGTCGGACAGAAACTTTTTTAAATTTTATGAAAGAAAACAGCGTTTTTTTTTTTAAATTAAAAATAAATATTTTTAAATTAAAGCCAACTACCTATGGTTTTAGTGACAACGTTGTTTACACTTACACCTTGTATATTTAGAAAGTCATTCGTTCATTACATCCAGTCAAAAGATTACCGTGTAGCGACGGTGTATCACTGGGTGCGTTTGGCAGAAAAAAGCGCTAGCAAGCGCTTACAAGCGCTAAAATAGTTTTCGGCCAGGACACGATTGCTACTTCAGTAGCGCTGACACAATCCGCCATTTTGCTTATTTAATTTGTTTGTTTTGAAGTAGAAATTATAAGTTGTTTTGTGCAATATTAGTTTTAAGTAATATAATGACATGAATAGATATATACATGTTATTAAAAATCATGATTGGTAAGTTTTTAATATGAATACTTTACAAACATATATTTAAATTAGGTTAGATTCCCCGGTTAAAACTAACGTCGTGTCCTAGAGCAAAATAGCTACTTACGATTTGACAGCGCTTACCGCTTACGATCGCCATTTTGCTTACAAGCGCTTGCTAGCGCTTTTTTCTGCCAAACGCACCCAATATCCACTGCCATATATCATGCCGTGGGTGTCGTAAGAGGCGACAGAGCTAAAGAAATCAGGAGACGGACAACAACATCTTCCTAATTACAACTAAAAATAAAAATAAACTACAGCTGCCAACCAAGTGTGGCAACTATGTCTAATATCCCTTCTATAAAGCAATCTACGGAAGAGGCCGTGGGATATTTGCCATAGTTTCCACTAAGGAGTGTAGAAGTAACAGTGTAGAGTACAGATTGTGTATTAAAAAGTGTCCATAGAGAAAACTGTTAAATAAGTGTGGCGCCACTATAGCTACGGACTAAATTTTAAAGAACGCACCAAAAATTATTAGTGCGATAGACGATTTTTTCGAGGTTATATTTACTAAATAAAATTATTTTAGATTTTAGAGCTACTGAGCAGTTTGGCAGCACACTGAAACCGTCGACAACTGCTAAGTTCATTTCATCCCAGTAGCTACTCCAGCGCTGTTGTGGAGAGTTTTTAAACTGTTATTTATTGCTTACAGATGGCCACTTTTTCAACTATTTTACTATGGGAATTGGTACTTCTACACTCCGTAGTTTCCACCTTGCCAAGCGGGTTGACAGCCACAGTTTTTTATTCTTAGATATTATTAGGAGAACGCTACTGCCCATCGCCTGATTTAGTCCCCACTATTAACTCTTAAGAGGATAGAGTAAGTCAGCTCAAATTCTAATTTCGCCCCCACTTCCCCGCGCGTCGTATGCTATGTACCGACATGTTTGTAATCACTAATACTGTAAGTAGAAAGGTCGTTAGACACTTATTTCATTAGGTTTATCATATTTATGCCTGTTTCTTAACGCCAAGCCAGCCGCTTCTTATTTTTATCACGGTTATTTCCCATTTTAATTTTACGTCGTACTGTTGCGTAATGTATATTCTGATCGTAAGCGACACAACTTCTCCCTTCAAAAGCCTAAGCGATACTAACGGAACGACAGGAATCAAGCTCAAGACGCCGATAGTTTAGGTAATTTCTTTTTACAGTGAAAATAATGGTATTTTAAAAAAAGTAAATAACATAAGCACTGCTTTATAGTTAGTTCAGTTAGTATGCAAAGTTTCATGATCTTATTTAAAGTATTTTATGAATAACAGCGGTTTATTGTTTATTTTGGAGGTAACTTTGGATTTTTTTTCTAACGAGAAAATTTTACGAAATCGTGTTTTCATCTAACATAATCATTAACATTAATCCTCAACTTTACCATATATTTATTTCAAAATTAATGCTGCAATATTTTCGGCATAACGAAGGTTCTTGCTAAGCCGTTTGACATTATATTTCCCCTTAAGCAAGGTTTAGACGAAGCCAGTGCTGGCTTGGTATTGGGCTCGTATAAACAGTTTTTCAAGACAAGCCAGCGCTGGCTGCCAGCACTGGCGCGAATAGAGCGCCTACCTATTTTTCAAGCCAGTGACCCCCCCCCCCCCCACGCGCACGCCGGAATAAATAATTTGTAATATAATAATTTAACTAGTGATATTGTATAAATTCCTATATTTGATGTATTTCCCCGCCCTAAAACCCTCTCATAAATGAGGGGAGGCCTGTGCTCAGCAGTGGGACGTATATAGGCTGTAACTTTACTTTTATGCAACGATTTACAAGAATAATCTAGGAATGAAATGAATCCATTTGGCCTCGTCTAAACAACACGGGCCAGGCCAGCGCTGGCGTGTCTGAGGACTGGCGCCAGCGTTACTGGCTTCGTCTAAACCTTGCTTTACACCTTATTACACTGCCACTATACGGCATGTAATAAATAACTTACGATAAATACCAATGTGCGAATTTTGTTAATCTTTCTTCGCTTTACTAATTATGTTATTCAAAGACAGTCTCGAACTTGAACTCCAACTCCATAGTGTTTTAATTTGAGTCTATAGATATTAGTTTTACAGACTTTGACATGAAGTACGAATTTAAACTTGAGATTATCTCTTAAGGGAAAATATAACCTCAAATGGCTTAGAAAGATCCTCCGTTATGCCGAAAATATTGCAGCATTAATTTTGAAATAAATATATGGTAAAGTTGAGGATTAATGTTAAAGACGAAAACATGATTCCGTAAAACTTTCTCGGCATACCGGATGATCTTGCTAAGCCATTTGAGGTTATATTTCCCCTTAAAAGTAGAAGAGACAATAAAAGTAAGGGGGACAGAAAAGCACACAGTGCACCTGGTTTATAGACCCTGTGGCTTATAGACACTAACATACATAGTCGCAAAAATGTTTATTTTTAATTTTTTTGCTATTATCATCATCACGGATGGTCGTATGAGGAAGCTCAAAGGTGCTCAGCGTGCTATGGAGAGGGCTATGCTCAGAGTTTCTCTGCGTGATAAACTTAGAAATGAGGATATCCGCAGTAGAACCAGAGTAACCGACATGGCCCAACGGATTAGTAAGCTGAAGTGGCAATGGGCCGGCCACATAGCTCGAAGAACCGATAACCGATGGGGAAGAAAGGTTCTCGAATGGCAGCCTCGTACCGGTGGGCGTGGTATAGGGCGACCCCCCACTAGATGGAGTGACGACCTGGTAATACATGCAGGAAGTCGATGGACGCAGCTGGCTCTGGACCGTGCTCTGTGGCATTCCCTAGGGGAGGCTTATGTTCAGCAGTGGACTTGTGGCTGTAATGATGATGATCATCATCACAGCCTATTATAGTCCACTACTGCACTTAGGCCTCCCCAGTAAATTACCCTATAGGGAGGAGATATTTGTCATAGTTGACTTGCTTGGCAAGCAGGTTGGCAAACGCAGTTATTGTTATTTAAAGTTAATGATTTCTTATGTTTACCCGAACACTACATATTTAAATAAAACAAAGTTTTACGGATTATATCGCGAATATTAATGTTATTAACCTTAGTAGTAAATAACTTAGTTATTTGGAGTAACTTAGTTTCATTTATTTTGAGTGATTATCAGAAGGAGGCTGCTGCTCATCTAATTCAGTTTTCCTCTGTCGCCTCTTACTGCACCCACGAGATAGTAGATTCTTAAGAGACACTTTTTTACGTGGTAGAGCCATGCTGCAGCTATATTAATTGTATAGTTGTAGCATGAATGGGTAGGCTCGACCGGGGAAGGACCACGCTCTCACAGAATACCGGCGTGAAATAGCAGCTCAATGCTGCTGTGTGTGTATGGTGAGTGTAGAGAACCGGAGACCCTTTTTACTGGTAACGAGGCATCCCATCTTAGTCCTCACGGGTGACAACGCATCTTCATTTTGATTCTTAAACGAAGATAGATGCAGATATCTATGGGCCACAGCAACCACTTACCATCGGGTGGACTGACTCGTTTGTCACGGTTTTTCTATTTAAAAAAACCATGTTACAATAGAAATTATATTATTTAATTAAAGTTTCGTATCCTCAGTTTATTCGGCGCGGCGTTTGAACAAGCGGCAACCAAGAGTGGGGTGTCAGTGTCACTGGACTATGTGGACAGCTCCGTCATCACTCTACCGACCTCACAACGGGCGCAGTTCCTCGACGCACTCACAGCTCTACTCGCGTGACATTCGTTTACAAGCGTTTCTGTCACCTTCGGTTTACTTTTCAAGTTTCTGTAATGGAAATGTGGTTGTGAAAGTAATTCAATTTTCAAAAAGACTACTTCATGGTAAAAATTAAAACGATTTATGTAATACTAATATCATTCTTGTATCAATGACTTTACAACTATAAATTGTTTTTTTTTTAAATTCCGATGTGTGTCTAATGCTTAAATGAAACAGTGGCCTTTGCCTCCACAATCAAAATAAAAAGTTATATATTTTTTCCTATTTCAATTAATTAATATTGATTCACACTGTAATTTCTCTATTTCGCATGTGATAAATGTTTTTAAAATTTTATTGCCAAATATTTTAATTATGCAATCAATGATCACATCCATAGACAATATAAATTATAAAATATTAATTGAACTGACTGTAATTATAATTTTAGTGTATGATTTTTAATGTTATTTATTTGTAATTAAAATACGAAAGAAATGACAAAACTTTGTTTTTATTTACTCATATTGTAACAATAAAAAGCTAAAATTTTAATTGAATGATTGATTGAAATGTATCTGCAATATTGCTTAATAACTGGCTTCTAGGAATATGTGCATGCTATAAGCTTAAGACATGATATAATGAATGACCATTGATATTGTATGACCTGAATAGAGAGTTTTACCATTAAATAAAAATTACCTATTATTTTTTTTAATCAATATCCGGAATCCATCTTTACCTGAATTCCGGATATTGATACATAACGAATAATAACTATTTATAAGAATTTTGTCAGACAAACAAACATACGGCTGTCCGGGCTGATCTTCGATATCGCTGTACCGATCTTGTGAAACTTTTCGAATAGATAAAGGGTAAATTCAGGAGTTATATAGTCTATATTTTATCCAAAAAATATGTAGGTTTTGACTAAAGTCGAAACAAAAAACGATAAAATAAATGTTTTTGACGAGTATCTTACAAACTATTAAGGAATATGTGTACAAATGCAATAATAAAAATTTAATATATATATATATATATATATATATATATATATATATATATATATATATATATATATATAAAATTTTATGTACATAATATATGTGAGAATTAGCGAAAAATGGGCAGTGGTTTTTCAATAGTTAAAATACAAAGAACACTTTTAGATAATTTTGTTTAGGTTCTATGCTGATGAAATCGCAGGTAGAAGCTAGTTTGCTACTTAATAATAAATTTCAAAGAAAATACATTATATAATTTGAATTATTTTTGTATAATTGTCGCGTATTCGTGGCGTAAGTGAATCCACAGGAAAACATCATGATAACAACTTAATGAGGCGACCTGTTATTGAATATGAATTTTAAATGTCTGAAAAATAATATTAATTGACTAAGAGTGTGTGCACAAGTGAATTATAGGGCGGTCCTCATTAGATAGAGTGATGTCCTGGTAAGTGATGTTTGTGTTTGTGTGTGAACGTTTGTGGCGGCGCTGTCATCGCGCCACTTTGGGTTATACAATTCTTATATTTTTATTACACACAAAATGTAAGAATATTGGTATTATGTAAGTATTAGGCCTAAGATTAACTTAAGAATTTAATTTTATTCTAGACATATATTTTTATCAGAATAAATCTTAAATTAGTAGTTCACCTCGAATTCTTATTATCCTTTTTTCACCTTTTGATTCGGGTTAAAAAGAGGTTTAATTTATTTATATATTATAGTATTTGAGTAGAGTGCTTATACATGAAATTCAGCAGGCACCAATTATAGGTAACGCAAGAACAAATATTTTTGACTACAAATCGGATTAGTTAAGTAAAAAATTCTAGCGGTATTGTTTACGCTACTTATTCTCCAAATAACCACTCATAAGCTTAAAATACTTGTGCTAAGTTTTATGGCAGTTACAGTCGAATGGCGGTTGGCGGCGACTTTTTGAATTTCCCATTATGTATCATATATACCTTTAAACGAGCAATTCCTGTATATATATATATATATATATATATATATATATATATATATATATATATATATATATATATATATATATATATAGATAGATAATCGAAATCTCGGAAACGGCTCCAACGATTTTCATGAAATTTGGTATACAGGGGTTTTAGGGGCAATAAATCGATCTGACTATGACTCAAGTTTAGTAAATATCGTTTTATCCATATTTTTTAGGCAATTAAAAACTGCTACAATATAATTAGAAAACAAAAGTAAATTTTACATACATAAACACTCACGCCTGTCACCCAGAGGGGTAGGCAGAGACTACAGACTTCCATTTGGCACGATCCTGACATACCTCTCTCGCCTCCATCACATCCATACACCTACGCATACATGCTCGTCAGTTAAGGGTACTAAAAAGTAAATTTTGTCGGTGCCTAAAAGGTTATAATAACAGCTGAAATGGGATGTAGGGTGGTGCTGAAGTCATATATATTATTTAAAACACGAAAAGGAATGATCAAGAAGATCAAAAATTTTATTCATATTTCATCAGTTTGTAATTTGTATCTAAATATAATTTACAAAAAACACCACTCCAGGTACTTATTCTTAACCATTAGGCTAAAGTTGCTTTCATTGGATTTCTAAGGCTACGTGCAAAAATTTACCGTAAGTAATGTGTCGATATTTGACAGCAAAATACCTACAAGTAAAATAACTGATTAAAAAACAATAATTGGAAATAAGGTACAAAGATAAACATATTTTATTATTTATACACGCAGGCGCATTAAAATACATTGTTTTTTATTTAATATCGTGCAAGTAACATAGATAAAGATTATTTATAGCCCACATTACGCCCCGGGGAACGGGTTTGATGGGTTGACCTTGACATTTTAGACAAGAAAGAGTTCCGATGTATAGCATTTGTCATGGGCAAATGTGACATAAATTTAAAACTTGCCACCGATAAATTTCGTTATCATGTTTAAGGCCCATTTAGGCTGATCATGTGGGACCATATGTCCTGCATTACGGATCAGTACATCCGTTAGGTTACCAGCCTTCTTAACATAACCGGCTATATCACCATCTACCACCCATATATGACGAGAAGCGTGCTTATACTCTTCCGCGGCTGAGAAGTTCAGCTTCTTTAAGAAATTTTCTGTTAACGGGTATGCTACGATTATGTCAAGTTGCCCATTGTAAAACATCGTTTTGTAATGTGAAAGAAGCTTTTCAATGGTCGGAGCGACTGATTTTAATAAATCGTAAACTAAATGTAATTGTACTTCTTCTCCAGAATGAAAGGGCAAACCCCCCACGTGAATGCTGCGTCTTACTTTTTCGTTATGAATTAGATTAATAAAAACTGTCATGTCCTCATCGTCCTTCGCTTTCATGAAATTATAGTAGTAATCAAATCCGGTAAAAGATTTAAAATATGAAACATTCGTTAGTTCACCATCCATTAATTCATCCATTAATATATCAGCTTGCGCCCAGTTTCCTTTATTTATTTCCGCAGCAATCCTAGATTGAATATCTATGAAAACATTTCGTTGAGTTTCATCTAATAAACCATGCTGATATAAATAATTTCCGTAATCCATTTGGTTAACTGGATCACAGTATGCATTTCCTAGTGCTAAGCCTTGTAAGTTTATTTTCTTTTCCTTGGCTTCATTATTTTTACGATGTATGTACATAGCTAATGATGGTATATATTTGCCTGCATATGATTCACCAGCGATATAAAAATCATTATTCCTCAGACTGGGAAACAACGTAAGGAACTGTTGCAATGCTTCATAAAGGTCTTTTGCTATACAATTCTCATCACTACAGTAACCTTGATCTTTTTCGGTAAAACTGAATCCAGTGCCAACAGGGTTATCAATAAAAATAACATGATTATTTAGCGCCCAATGATGTTTTCTTAACCCTAATCCACCTTCTTTGGCTTCAAGCGGACCAACTTCAGTAAATAAGCCAAAAAGTGAACTTCCTCCTGGACCACCTTGCAACCAAAGGATTAAAGGACTTTTTCCATTTTTCGAAAATGGCGGGAAGTACCAAAAATACAAATTTGAATTATAAATGTCATTAACGGTAAAAAATCCGGCGTGACTTTCGAATCCTATTTTTTCAGTGAGTAATACTCGTGACATATTTTGCGCCAATGAGATATTTCCATTTTTTATGTAAGGTGAGAGAAATAGAGGATCACCAGCAGCTTTAGGCTCTTTCGCTTCTAATTTCAAACGTGGATAGATGAATGGAAAAATTGTACATGTGCCTAAAGGTGAAAAGTAAACAAATAATATAAAATAGAGAGCAGTTACCATGTTTTAACACTAAAGGAATAATATTTGTCAATTTATATTAAGAGGAAATGTTGCAGAATCATTGCTTGTCAGTTCTATCGAAATGTCATTCACAATTTCAGATATCACAATGGGTGCGTTTGGCAGAAAAAAAAGCGCTAGCAAGCGCTTGTAAGCAAAATGGCGATCGTAAGTGGTAAGCGCTGTCAAATCGTAAGTAGCTATTTTCCTCCAGGACACGATGTTAGTTTTGACCAGGGAACCTAACCTAATTTAAATATATGTTTGTAAAGTATTCATATTAAAAACTTACCAATCATGATTTTTTAATAACATGTATATGTCTATTCATGTCATTATATTACTTAAAACTAATATTGCACAAAACAACTTATAATTTCTACTTCAAAACAAACAAATTAAATAAGCAAAACGGCGGATTGTGTCAGCGCTACTGAAGTAGCAATCGTGTCCTGGCCGAAAACTATTTTAGCGCTTGTAAGCGCTTGCTAGCGCTTTTTTCTGCCAAACGCACCCAATGTAATATGGGTATGTTCCGAAATGTTTCCAGTACACTGGCGAATGCAAATGACGTCACTAATTGACGGCATATTCCACCATATTTGTTTTATCCACAGAACACCTAATATAGCGGAATAGAAATGCCTTTGTTTCAATTTACTTGCGGTACCACTGCCGCCGCTAGTCTCCCCACTCCTTGCAGGTAGTTAACACACTCAACTCATATACGCTAGTGCTTGACAAAAAACTATCAATAAAATATCGACACGGAATAATGTGGGTAATAAATATGTGATAAAATAAAACAGTAAAATGATATATTATGAAACGTAAATATAATAAAATAAACTTAATGCTATAAAAAAAACGTAAAGTAGAAAAAATAATTAATTACAAGGAGTTAAACTTTATAGTAAAATAGAAAAAAATTAAGACATTTTCATCATTTCAAAAACAAAATATTTATTGAAATATTTATTTATTTATTGTCCTGTAAAATGCGAATATTTGTTTAAAAGTTGTCTTTTTGATACTTTTTGTGCTGAGGTTTTCATCAAATGGTGAAGGCGAATATCTGTATACTTTTCTATAGTCCATACCATTAATTGCAGTAACAAGGAATACTAAAGCCTCTTTAGCTTCACACAAATTATCCCCACCATCGTTTAAATTGTTTCCGAAATTGACATAACCATGCATACGTTTCCCATCGCAATCGATGGAATCACCATCTCATCCAACACCAAATTACATAATATTGGATATTGTGTAGATTGAACTTTAGATTTTATAGCATCAAGGGACTCTGTGGTAAAACCAGGTTCTGCGTCAAAAGATTGATACCATTTTTTAATGGTTCTGAGATGAGGCAAGCAGGTCTCAAACTTGCGCCTTACGTAAAGATATGCCTTCGGCGAATAAAAATGTAGCGTCATCGCAAAACTCCGAAGGCTCGGTGAGTATTTTTCGCGTGTTAATTTTTTAGATTTTTATTTCTTCTCAATCTTTTAAATAACTCTTTTGTGTTAACGTTGGTGTTTTCTAAAAAAAAAGGCTTGGTCGCTATTAATTAGTCTATTTGATTGTAATTCCTTTATTATTTCTTGCAACTCTATAATTTTTTTTTTATATCTCCGGTTTTTACCTTGTAAACTTTTTATTTTCGATCGTTGAGTTTTTATAACATTTTCCTTTTCGTTTATAATACGTTGCATTTTTCGTTTTCTGGGAGTTTCCATTATGTCCGGATCTAACTGTATCGCTCGCTTAGCAGATTTGGATGACATAGAAGGTGACGGAGATTTTCATGGTGTTACATTAACTTGGATATCTGAGACCTGAAATAACATGTTTGGTAACTTAATAGTTACTTTGCGAAAAGTAGCAAGGTGACAATTATAGAATTAAAACATAATGATTAACAAACATTTTTCCATTCATCATTCTCAAAAAGGGGTTTTAAAGTGGTACGACACGCACATTAGCGCCGCAAATAGAAATGATTTTAGTTATATTTAGAACATCAATCGACTTTTTCGAGTATTTTGTGAGCAGTTACAATGAAGTAACAAGTTACAGTAACAAAAACAAACCAATCATTTGCGAGCTGAAACTATCATAAATGGATAGAATTTTGTTTGTTTTGACTTTTTTTTGTAGGATAAGGGTGACAAACGAGCACACAGTCCACCTGATGGTAAGTGGTTGCTTTGGCATAGACATCTACTTCTATCCTCTATTACAAATCAAAATGTAGATGCGTTGTCACCCGTGAGGCCTAAGATGGAATGCCTCATTTCCAGTAAAAAGGGCCTCCGGCCACCTGCACTCACCAAGCGGAACGCAGAGGTAAACCGCTACTTCACGCTAGTTTTCTGTGAGGTCGTGGTACCACCCCGGTTCGAATCGGCCCATCCGTGCGACAGCAAGACTGACTTCATTTCAGTATAATTACACAAAATGTCGTAAAGCGTTTCGTTTTCGAATTATAAAGTATCAAAAATGTACTAGTGGCGCCACATAATTTCTTAACTGTTTTGCATAATAGAACCACTTTGTATTTTACTAAAATACTTTATTTATTTAGAAGATTTTTTTCATTTTCAAAAGTTGTCCAAATGTGAATAGTCGGATAAGCATGATCCAAAAGAACACGGCGTTTTCTTGTAGGATTAAAATCCTTTTCTTGAAAGTGTGCTGAACATATTTTGCTATGTTTAGAAGGAAACCAATTTTTTTCCCTGTCGCCACAATCCATTTTTCCTTAACTTCTGGGTTTATCGGAAAACTAAAAAAATATAAGAATATTGATTGAATAAGAAAAAATATTTATTGTTAAATAAAAACTTACGCTTTTTATTTAACAGCAAAATTTATTTCTAAAAATCCGTGCTAGAATTGATTATACAAGGCATAGAATATCGATAGCGTCGATAAACTAAAATCTAAGCACATCCTTAATTGGCGTCTGGGACCAGCGGCCATACTACGATGCGTTGAAGGGCAAAGTATCGTTCAATAAAATCGATTTAAAAATGTATTATTTTACTCACCAATGATAAGAAATTCCTTTAGAAGAACAATAACCCTTTCCTGAACAGTTTAAACAGTTCGAAACACCGCAATAGACCATTTTTAACCACTTGCACCACGACTAACACGTGATGACGGTTTGTTTCGAACTGAGTCACGAAATTCTAGCAGTTGGCTTTTAAGCCATATACACGGCGCGCGTTCCCGGCTCGTATAACATTTCTACTAGCTATTAAGTGTTCTGTGGTTTTATCGAATCACCAGAATGGCGTCGATTTATGACGTCATTTGCATTGGTCAGTGTACTGGGTTGTATTTCGGAACATACCCTAAATAGATACTTACATATTTTTGTACAGAGGAATTCTCACGATATTTTTTGCTTAATAAAATCTGCGTAACATTGTTTACAATCTAATTAATGCGCCGAACCGAAGGAAACAAGAAGGAGTTTTATGTTACCTCTAATATCAAAGACAAAGAGTATAAAATTACTACGTTTTATTTTATCCAATATAGTTCTGTAGTTTTTCTACACTATAGATATTATAAATAAAACATCTTTAAAATTAAGTACAATATCTTTGCCTAGCACATTTTATTGGTTTGAGCTATGCTTTTTAGGCCATAGACTTGGATAGTAATAGAAGACACAGTGTGCAAGTGAGAAGAAAATGTCTTATGGCAATACGAGTATAGCAAAATAGAAAAGGATAGGAATTCTCATGACTGTGTAACTGATTTTGAATGACTGGTCGGCACAAGTAAGCACGCAAGAAATAAGCTCCTAGACATGGAGTGTAGAGGTAAGGAGGACAATCTCCCATAGGAGAATAGTTGAAAATGTGTCCATCTGTAAGCAGTAAATAACAGTTTAAAAACTCTCCCCAACAGCGCTCGAGTAGCTACAGGATATTATAAATCACCGTAAAATACGTTGAGAGTGATTTTGAAAATAAAAATTTTGAAAGCAATAAAGTAATTATTGTAAAAAGGATTATGGTGAAAGTCTGTTCAATAAAAAGTTCATAAAAAGTTCTTTAAAATTTAGACTGCAGCTACAGTGGCGCCACCCTTATTTAACGCTACGGACACTTTTTAGAGTCTGTACTCCTTACCTCTACACTCCATAATCCTAGATATTTTGTAAAGTTTTAGAGTTCTCTATCTGGTCTGTGGAGTATAATAGCTGTTATTTTCAGTAAGTAATTGTTTTCGAAAATTGTTACTTGTTCTGTGAGTGACTGTGGTGTTAAAGTTACAACCTATATACGTCTCACTCCTGGGCACAGGGCTGCCACTCATTTCTGAAAGGGTTTTAAGGCAAGGAATTGTCCGTCGCACTGCGTGGTGGCGATCTACACATGTCTTCGAAATATTTTTTTCTTATTTCCCAGACATGCAGGTTTCCTCACGATGTTTTACTGTGGTGTTAATAATAGAAATAATCCTAATGATTTCTTATATTTACGCGAACACTACACATGATTAAAACTACTATTACGGATTTTATCGCGTTTATTTTTACTTTTTATTTTTAATTCCCGACGTTTCGGGCGCTTTCCAGCACCCATGGTCACGGGGGACTGAGATGACTGACGTCCCGATGTCATTGTTAAACCCGGAGTACCTTCAGCTTTTTTTTTAATAAAAACTTTTTTAACAAACCATAAACAATAATTAAAAAAGCTGAAGGTACTCCGGGTTTAACAATGACATCGGGACGTCAGTCATCTCAGTCCCCCGTGACCATGGGTGCTGGAAAGCGCCCGAAACGTCGGGAATTAAAAATAAAAAGTAAAAATAAACGCGATAAAATCCGTAAAAGTAGTTTTAATCAGAAATAATCCTGATAATTGCACATTTTACAGGTATTCTCAAAACGTCGTCAATAATAAGTTACAAATATAGATTTTTTTAAAATTAATTTGTTGATTTTGATATTTGGCAAATAAAAAGATAATTTGCATGAATTTGGTAAATACATTTTTATACAGAATAATTTACATTTACGCTAGGGATGGTGTCAACTATATCAAAATTAATATCGATATTTATTTTGAATGTTTATAATGAATCGATAGACTGCACACAAAATAAGAAGAGGAATGAAAATAAATTATCGGTTTGCGTTCTAAAAATGCAATTTTATTTTACCGTTTGTCAAACAGATTCCCTCCGGCACTCCCCTTGTTGCCTCAGCCAGTATCGGAATCCTCAGCATCGACATATCGAGTGAAGTGCAGTTTCGTGGTCACTTGGAAGAGAAGGCCAAATTGGCCTCTAAAAAGCTTGGCATGCTCAGCAGAGCGGGACAGTATTTCATGCCGGTACAACGCCTGCAACTTTACAAGGCGCAGGTTCGACCGCACATGGAATACTGTTCCCATCTCTGGGCGGGGGCTTCCCAGTGCCAGCTCCTTTTACTTGACGACATCCAGCGCAGAGAAGCTCGAATCGTCGAAAAGTAACTCGAAAAGTAACCATTGATAAAATATAACATTAGCTATTCCTTAAAATAAATATGTACATACTAAAAAAATTACAGTTATTTGTGTATTATTGTCAGTTTTAAATTATTAGTTTCTTATCGAAATCATTCTAAATTGAAAGGACAATTTCATTTCTGACATTTTGTATTTGTCAGAGTCTAACAGAGCCTATATTAAACTACTATACTATTAAATACCGACAAAATTGTAACCTATAGATGGTAAATAAACGTGTTGAGTATTTTGTTTTTACCACTTTATACTTAAGTACCACCCATAGCAGATCAGGGGCCCCTCGATAGAATTTGCTACAGGTCCCGCACTTGCTTAAATAATGGCCCGGCACTGGTATCAACAGGTTGTTATGGTATTACGTCTACTTCTCTGGAAGCAGTCTGCTGCATAACTACCTACAATAAACTGTTCAATATTAATGTATGTGAGCATTGAGGGACTATGCCGGGACTTCGTGAAATGTATTGGTAAGGATTTAGTAGTAGTCCTAGAACAATTGTAGAACAAATCCTAGAATTTGTAAAGAATGCATAAAAAGTTATAGCCATTAAAGTTGACACAGTCTATCAGCAAGATCTCAAAAAGTATCTTAGAAATGAAGTTAATGTGGTTAGATTACAGATATTTAGTAAAGAATTTGTAAAGCTTATTTTTATAATAGACAAGACATAAAGTGTTAAAGATAAAAAATAAGAAATATTTATATTGTGGTCCCTCAGTTCACACAATTGTTTTTATAAATTTCTGAAAATTTCTTAATTAAATTGTTTAAGTCGTACTTACTTTTTTGTTGTTTTAGGACTACAACTAAATCCTTAGCAATTCGTTTCGTGAATCCCTGGCATAGTCCTTCGTGCTCACATACATATACTCTTTAATAGATTTCCATATTATTGTCAAATAATCATAATAAATACCTGTATTGACTGATATAATTAAATAAAAAAATTTCACAAATCTTTAACGTATTGTTATAGCGCTTCATTTGTTTATTTTACAAAAGTAATTAAAAAGTACCTACATAGTATTCAATCTTGTACGATAGTACGGAACCCTTCATGCGCGAGTCTGACTCGCACTTGACCGGTTTTATTAAAAAAATTGTCTGTCTGTCTGTGCGGGCTAATCTTCATAATGCTTAATGCATAATGCTTCATAATGAATAGCAGAATGAAACTTAACGAACAGATATAGAGTCAATGCTAGCAGTGATATATGCCATAATTTATCCGAAAAACTTTCATCAGATGAGACGCATGCTTGTTTGCCCCTCTTCTATAACAAAATTGATCATTACCTTAAAATCTAAATAATTCCACAATTAGATATGTGTTAATCATTCATTTCTCGTGTACGAATAATTCCAGTACATTTCGTGACGCGTACCGGTACATTCGGATCGATCATTCAAATGGATATTTTGGGCTCCAGTGTTCTAGACTAAAAAAGAATTCATTCATCTTTCGGAATTCGGTCGGTTATCGACTCATTCACAATTCATACCAATCACGAGCTAAAAAGGTTCCGTCAATTGTTTGTGATTGGTTATAACGCAACCATGGAGGTTAGAGAGTAGAAGAACGATCGCTATAGAAAATAGTGTCCCATAAATATGGACAAAATAAGTGAGGCGCTGCGATCGCTAAGTTGTCTCAATAAAAGTAATTTTCAGTCTATTTTCCCGATCAGATGCTAAACCACTTGCACATCCACGCACAATACAATAATGCACCATTTTGTAATGTTTCTTTTTGTCAAAAGTTAAAAAATTACGGAGCACGATTATTTTCTCACCAATGCCGCGAAGAAAATTTGTACATTATTCAACTAACTTCAACTACTTGTACTCATAAACAGCTAACTTCGCAGTACTACTTACCGACGGCAGTTCAGGGACAGGTTGACACATCGACGCCACATAAATATGTCCAGACGAAGCCGGGGCTGGCCGCTAGTACCTAGTACATAACTCTGCACGTAAATATATACCTAAAAAATACACTTGATTTTAGCCGACTTCAAAAAATGAGGAGGTTCTCAATCCCTGTCGAATTATATATATATATATATATATATATATATATATATATATATATATATATATATATATATATATATATATATATATATATATATGTAGTTTATTAAACGATTGTATGTGTACAAAATATATGGAGCAAAAATCCAGTCCTAAGGGTAGAAAAATAGAGGATAATAATAAAGTCTAAAATGTAACTATTTACACGACTTATAGTTGTTACTTTAACCCTCCGTGGCACACGTGAAACAGAGTTTAAACGTTGAACACGTGGGGTTCACGCAGACCCCATCCGTTTTAGCGCTGGTCACGTTGCTGAATCGCATCTTTGCCGCTTACTTTGTGTATAGAACCTCCAAAGAAGATAATAGGGTATCTATAGTTAAATATAAGAGTGTAAAGTCACTTCATTGGAAGTCACAGGACGTAAGTTTACGGTTTTTTGCTCAGTTGTTCTATGAGTATGAGCAAGTAACTCTGTTCAGAATACCAGAATTTTATATCAAATCTGGTGAATCACACTTATACCAAATCTGAAAAAGGGGTAACAAAATATAAAAAACAGATAAAATTAATAAAATATTTTAATGATACCAATAAAATCGAGAAAATCAACACAATAAATTCGAATTTTACATAAAAAGAGATAAAGTAACTTTATAGTTCTAGAATGTCAGTGCTTCTATTTCTATGGTATCAGTGGGTCCAGTGAATCTCTCTGAACTCGGGGCATTTGCCATTCTTTTGCTAATTTCTTCATTAGTGTGAAGCACTATCGTCTTAACGAGATCTTCACTAAAAATTGTTTGAAAAAAACAGTGCAGCGTTAAATGCTCGAGCACCCTCTTTTGCACATGGAAGATGAGTAATGATGTTTCTTACTGGAGTTCTACTAGTTCTCCTTCCCATAGGGGTCTTCGACCAGATGGTCTCTCGATCTTTTCCCAGAAGAAATTCTCTATTATCGTTGGAGTCCGAATCTATTGGAATCTGGCGTAGAAATTGATCTGCTTTATGAACTCATCGGCAACGTTGTCATCATTTAGGAAAGAGTCCTCTTCATTTTCTTCGGTAGACCACTCTTCGATTAGTTCTTCTCCCTCCTGTCGCTCCAGCTCAGCCCTAATCTATTCCTCGTTCGAAGAATCATTTTTGTTACAATGAAGTACACGTGGGGTCCGTATGGACCCCAATCACGTTTTTCAACAAAAGAACCGAAATTATTGTGGATGACTTACCCTGAGGACCGAAGCGCTCTGCCCCGCGTCTCGAGCAATACTGAGTGGGAAGGTACTCGAGGCGACGGCTCCTAGATGCTAGGAGGTGCCACTATGGAAGAAAAATGATGCGTTTGGGGTACGCGTAAACCCCACGTGTGCTACGGAGGGTTAAGTATTAAGCTCATGATACTTGCTTTATTCCTAAGTCCATTCAAAAGGGCCAAAATTAAAATTGTATTAAGTGAAAGCCGACTTCAAAAAACTAAAAGTACCTAATAAAATTATTTCTAAATTAACTTCAATTTGTTACTGTTAATATTTTAAAATTAACAATCACAAAGGCTGTGGCCACAATATCGGGTAGAATAATAGGTATATTCTATCAGATATTGTGGCCGCAGCCTTTTAAAATATTAATAATAACAAATTGTTCCTTTGCAAGCTTTCAACATGATCATTTCCGATAAGAAGGTTAAGGTGATGCGATTACTGTTTTCGCTTTCCATCTATATGCTCATTCCAATCCAGTCATTCGTTATTCACTAATCGCCTCATAAAGGCGATATTCACAACATGTCTCAATATTCAGTATTATTTTTAATACAGTTGTTAGTTTCGGTACACTGCTTTATTCACCGGTATCCGAAGTTAAATCTTGAAGATCAAGATGATGGGGATTCTGGATCACCCTTATTTCTCACACCTTATATCGAAAGTGGTAATATTACAATTGGTAGACAGCTAGCCCGAGTGCCTTTTACGGAAAGTTTACGCATAAAAAGTTATGCCGGCTTTTTCACTGTGGACAAGAAATATGAATCAAATCAATTTTTTTGGTACTTCCCAGCAATGGTACCTAATAAAAAAGATGCTCCAGTAATAGTATGGTTACAAGGTGGACCTGGCGCTACCTCGTTGTATGGTCTTTTTACTGAGAATGGGCCACTGAGAGTAAGAAATGGAAAATTTGAACGTCGTAAGTATAATTGGGCACTTAGCCATCACATTATTTATATTGATAACCCAGTTGGTACTGGCTTCAGTTTTACCAAAGACCCTAAAGGCTATTGTACCAATGAGACACAGATTGGTGAACAACTTTATGCTACTATAATTCAGTTCTTCCAGTTGTTCCCAGAACTGCAGCCAAATAAATTTTTCATCACTGGAGAATCCTATGCCGGCAAATATGTTCCAGCCTTTGCTTATACAATTCATAAAAAGAATCCTGAGGCAAAAATTAAAATCAATTTGAAAGCTATTGCGATTGGCAATGGTCTTAGTGATCCTGAACACCAACTTGTATACAGCAAATATTTGTATCAAATTGGTCTTTTAGATTGGAATCAGGCCAAAATTTTTGCAGACTATGAGAGCAAAGCAGTTAACTTTATAGAACAAAGGAAATGGGAGCAAGCATTTGAGACTTTTGACACTCTTTTGAATGGAGATTTAATCGATGGTCAAAGCATATTCTTTAACATGACAGGATTTAAATTCTACTTCAACTTTTTGCATACAAAAGATTATATGGACTTTGAAGACTTTGGACCAATGATACAGAAGAGTATTGTGAGGAGAGCTATACATGTTGGTAATTTGACATTCCATGATGGTCATGATGTTGAAAAACATTTAAAGCAAGATATAATGCAATCAGTAGCTCCATTGATATCCGAGCTTCTTGACCATTACTATGTTGTTGTATACAATGGACAGCTAGATATAATTGTCGCATATCCCTTAACTCTCAACTATCTAAAGAATCTCAATTTCACTGGATCTGAGGATTATAAAACTGCCAAGAGGTATCAGTGGATTGTAGATGGGGAGTTGGCAGGATATGTGAAGCAGGCTGGTAAATTGGTAGAGATCATGGTGAGAAATGCTGGACACATGGTCCCCGGAGATCAGCCTAAGTGGGCTTTAGATATGATCACTCGTTTGACTCATGAAAAAACCTTTTATTAATTTTCTAAAATAATTTTGTTTAATCAGATGTAAACTAAATGATACAAAGTAATTTTTTGATGTAAAACATGATATTGAAACGTAATACAGCTAAATAAAAGAATAACAATGTGTTTGTTGTTTTTATCGTAACAAAAACTGTGTAATCACGGTGTAAGAATGTCCACTCCCTCTAGTCCTTAAGATGTGAGGTGATAGAGGGGAACTAATCAGTAGATAGCAGCACTCAATAACTTTAAAAAATATAAGCTGTGTAGTATATAACCCATCTAACCCGCATGGCAAATATCTCTAATGACGCAATCTACATTCAGCAGTGGACTTTCATAGGCTGTAATGATGGAATCACTTTTGCATACGTACATCTTGATAATGTGTACTGGCAGTGTAAGATATACATTACCTCATATCATCCTGAGGGTGTGATAAGCAAGCAAAAAACAGAGGGAAGCAAACCAGATGGGCAGCAGCATCTTTCTGATAATAGCCGAATAAAAAACCAAGCATGGCAATGTTTGTCAACCTGCTTCCAAGCATGGCAAATATCCTCCATATGAGGCCTACGTTCAACAGTGAACTTTTGAAAGGCTGTAATGGTAAAAAAGTACCTACTGTGTGTGCTATGCTGCCCACTTCCCAATTTTATACTATTGAACACTTCAAATTGTGTTCCAAAAGAATGATATAAAAAAATTACTCTTTAAATTAAATAATGGTGATATTAAATATGGTACTGAAGGAATTTAAATAAAGTGCAAACATTAAAACAACCTCACCATAGAACTGGATAGAAAATTCTTTTTAATTATGTTAATGGTAAATTCAAATAAAAAAGGCAGTGATATAGTATGAAATGTCACTTTAATTACTTTATTGTTAAACTTTAGCCTAAATTTACTCATAGTCACACATCAGACCTGTCAATGTACAAACCGCTTATACTATATGTAATCATAAATCTTATATCGAGTTAAAACCTATAACAGTATGAAGGACAGCATCAATAGAGCTTTCTAGACTTAACTAACATAGTTAATTGGTATAAAAGGAATGAAAACACAAATGCTTAATATCTATCGTCCTTCAATATATGTAGACAATTCTATTTCTTCAGGTAGCTCAGTTATGTTCACATCAAATCTGTCTTGAACTTCATTAAGGATTTTTGCATCATTTTCATCTGATACCATAGTAATAGCCAGGCCCTTTGTCCCAAATCTTCCAGCACGAGCCACACGATGTAGATAAGTATCTGAATCTTCAGGCATGTCATAGTTGAAGACAATGTTGACCCTCTCAATATCCATTCCACGGCCGAACAAGTTGGTTGCTACTAGAATTCTCTTTTGGAAATCCTTAAACTGCTGGTAGCGGGAGAGTCGTTCATCCTGTGTCATGTTGCGGTGAATACCAATGGCTGGGAAATTTTGATCTGTGAGCAATTGTGCAAGAGCTATGCAGCGCTGCACTGATTTTACAAATATCACTACTTGATTAAACTCTAGAACATCAAGGAGTTCAAAAAGTTTCTTATTCTTCTCATTCTCTTTTAGTTTAACATAATGTTGCTGGAGACCATGCAATGTTAATTTGGCTTCATCATCTACATAAACTTCCATGGGATCTTGCATAAATTTCTTACAAACTGGCCGTATTTCCTTACTCAACGTAGCTGAGAACATCATCACCTGCTTTCCGTGGGGAGTGTTTCTGAAAATCTCCTGTACATCTCGTCTCATGTCTAATGATTCTAACATCTTATCACATTCATCAAGAATAAAATGCTTCAAGTGTTTTAAGTTCAGTTTCTTGCTGTTGACTAAAGCAAGAATTCTGCCAGGAGTCCCAACAACAATATGAGGGCATGCTGTCTTTAATACCTCTTCGTCTTTTTGTATAGGCATTCCACCAAAGAAAACCGACACCCGAACTCCTGACATGTACTTGGAAAAACGCTCATATTCTTTACTGATTTGAAACGCTAACTCTCGTGTATGGCACATGACCAAAACATAAACATGATTTTCCGATGGTTCCAGTTGTTGAAGCGTTGCAAGGACAAATACAGCGGTTTTTCCCATACCGGATTTGGCTTGGCACAAGATGTCCATACCCAGTACCGCTTGAGGAATACATTCATGTTGGACTTCTGAAGGGTGTTCGAAACCACAATCAACTATAGCTCTTAATATTTCAGGCTTTAAAAGAAAATCTCTAAAACCAGAGCTGTGAATAGATACGTAAGATCCCTTAACCTCTTTTTTTGGCGCCGCTTCTGTAGCTCCATCTGCGGTTTGCTGATCTGCCTGCTCTTCGTCTTCGTAGTCAAGAAGATCGTCGTTGTCAGCCATTATTTATAAAATTAGAGAGATTTAAAATATTCAACAATTAATAGAAATTGTTTCACGTGAAAATTACTTTGAAAGATTTTTTTCACAATAATGGCGTCTATTAGCCAAAGCAAAAGAAACCATAGACATTAGACAATAATACCAACAGCATCACCAAGAGACCAGAGAGATTTGTGTTGTTCTTGTTACGATTTGGCAATTAAGTCGGGCAAAGTTTATAAACCATACAGTCTAATCTTATGTCTATTTTTTTGCACATTGCGAACATTCGTCAATCAAATTTGAAGAATCGGAACGAACTGCAACTTAACTGAGGAAAGAATTCACTACGTTGCGCAGCTTAATTGCAACATCTGCTAATTCACCGCCATCACAGAATGTAAATACGATACATGGTAACCGTAATAATAGTCATATTTAACCGATTATCGCGACTTCGTGATACGATACCGTCTGTTAGCTTGTTGATGACCATGAAACTAAGGCGACCTCGGTAGTTGTTGCATCACCCCTCAGTCTTTGACTGAACCTATGAGCACTCCTCCGTCGAAGCCAACCTTGCGTCAAGGGAAGACGTTTGCAGATGTTGCCCGAAAATCTTCACGTCCGGGATACTCTTGTGATCGAAAAGTTATTGTGGTAATCCAATGCATGATGCATAATGACATGTTTACTTTTGTTTAGAAGACACGTCGGTCGAGGCCCGTCTTTAACCTGCGTGGGACCGCCAAAATAAACGCAAGTACAACCCTACGTGTTGTAGAGCCCACCATAAAGCTTATCACCATAACCCACCATATCTCCCGTTTGGACAAAAGTACGAGAGAAGACGTCCTACGTTTCGTGGAAGAACAAAGCCGATGCCTCATAGAGGATCCGATCTCTTAACATTTTCAGCGTCTGAAGTCTAATATGTCAACCAACTTCAAATCCTACGTACTCCAGGTTCTTGCAAAATACAAAGAGATATTCCTTGCACCCGATTTGTGGCCTTCTGGGTATTGTTCCACCAGTACAGGCACGCGCAGACGAAGAAAGTTCCCAAAATAGTGTTGTGTTTATGTTTTTTATATATATTTAGGTTAAGGTACATATCGCTATGGGCCAATGTTCTTAATTTTTATGTCCTTGATGCCTGTTTGCAAGTATGTTGTTATACAATATAACAACATACTTGCAAACAAGAAGCTTAACTTGCAAAGTTATTATGGGGTGTTCAATTAATACGTGACGCAATTTGGGGAATGGAGGGGGGGGGGGGGGATCTTGTAAAACATTACGGTGCGTTACAGGGGCCGGAGGTAGGTTGGAATAATATGTTACGTAAGATTGTTTTTCTTTATTAAAAAAAATCGAAAATAGCTTTCAGGATCCAGCAGAACCTAATCTGGCGTGGCGTGGTATAGCGCTCACGTCCTTTAATCGCAATATTTCTTGCAAGGATTAAATGAGCTTTAATCTGTCTTTTTGGATACTTTCCTGCCATCCTGCCCAATCCTTCAAAACCCAATCAAGCTCGTGGTACCTAGTCAGCTAGACAAAGAATCATGCAAGTTAACCACTATTCACGACTTCTTGTGACGTCTTTTGATCTATCGCTACTTCTAGAAGGGTTTAAGCAGATGCCTTACGATTTAATTTGCCCATCAGTACCACCCGAACTCAAGAACAGAATATGTATAACCTGTGGGATCTATTTCACAACCCACAAGAATGTGTTAAAATGCGTAGTCGTTACGTGCATGACAAGACTGCTTAAGACCATCGTGAAAGTATATATAGTACGGCTACAGCGACTTCCTGCCAGAAGGGCAAATGAGCTTCTCTGCATTGCCCGCCGCTATGAAACATCCGAGGATGCTTATTAACTCGACGAAGGCGAAGTTGATGCAAGTGGTTTAGAACCACAGTAGACAGAGGAGCAGTAACTCCAGTTGAATTGTTTTTGAAGTGAAAACTTCTTCAGCATCGTTGTGATTTGATATTTAATGAAATGAAAAAGCGACAGTAAAAGTAGACAGACAAATAAATTCATAAGATTTAACGTGGGAGAAAATGAGATAGGAAGCATTATAGCTCAATGCTCACGAGAAATAAGTCGTAAACGCCGCCGCAACGGCGTCGCTTACGCGTTTTGTTCAACAAGGTACGAAGGTGTCATGTGCCTTTGGAATAAACAAGCAACCGGGCTAGCATGGGCAAGAGACAAACATTTTATCCACTGACAAGAGATGAAATTATTTTATCCCTATGCCAGAGTTTTATCCACCCCGCGATCGTGGGCATATGGTGGATATAATATCCACAGTAGATAAAATAGAAAATAAACTTATCCCGTATCCCCGCGCGTACAAGGAAGCAAATGTACATGACATTACATGACATGTACATCTATCCTCGATTACGAATCAAAATTCAGATGCTTTGTCACCCGTGAGGACTAAGATGGAATGTCTCGTTTCCAGTAAAAAGGGTCTGGTTCTCTACACTCACCATACGAACAGCGACACAGCAGCATTAAGCTACTATTTTATGCTGGTATTCTATAAGAGCGAGGTCCCTTCCCGGTCGAGCCGACCCATTCGTGCTACAACTATACTACTAACATACCTGCAGCATGGCTCTACCACATATAAAAAAACATGTTCGGATTAAAATATGTCATTTAAATAAAATATATACCTTTAAACGAGCAATTCTTGTAATATATATATGTAATCGGAATCTCGGAAACGGCTCCAACAAGTTCTGTGGTTGCGTCCCGTCTTGGGTCCGACTTTTTTTTCCTTTTTTTTCAAATTCCCTTCTTTTGTGAGAAAATCTATTACTTCGAGCCCTTTTTTTCAGTAATTTTTAAAAATAAGAAAAATTTTAGTTAAACTAATTGCACTCATGATTTTCATTCAAATAACCAGTTCAGTTTTTTCTATTATGTCAATAAGATCAAAAAATATTTTTCATGTAATTTGTATCTAAATGTAACTTAAAAAAAAACCGAGCAAAGCTCGGTCATCCGGGTACTAAGTTATATATATATATATATATATATATATATATATATATATATATATATATATATATATATATATATATATATATTAACACCCACGCCTGTCACCCAGAGGGGTAGGCAGAGACTACAGACTTCCATTTGGCACGATCCTGACACACCTCTCTCGCCTCCTTCACATCCATATACCTACACATACATGCTCGTCGGTTAAGGGTACTCCTAATTTGGCCCGTTTTCAATAAATCGCTAATTTGGTCAATAAATTTTTGCCTAGGACGTCCCTTTCCGACTCTGCCGTTCACTTCTGCAACATAAATTTTTCTTTGTCATTCTTTCCTCATTTATTCTTTCCACATGACCAAACCACCGAAGCATTCATTTCTTAATCCTGGTCACAACATCATCTTGCAAACCACACTCTTCTCTTAATATAGTAAGTAATAAAACAAATGAGTCCAAGTAATATTAATTTGAATAAAAAAAGAACCTTCAAAACCGGTAGTTGGTAGTTTCGTGCGTTTCCCATCTGTATGGTTCACTTTTCATAATCTGTGATTTTCATATAGAAATGGCAGCCACGTGGCAGCGCAAGTAAGCAATAAAAATTAACAATTACAATTGACCATATTGAAAAATAAAACATTGGGTGCGTTTGGCAGAAAAAAGCGCTAGCAAGCGCTTGCAAGCAAAATAGCGATCGTAAGCAGTTAGCGCTATCAAATCGTAAGTAGCTGTTTTCCTCTAGAACACGAAGTTAGTTTTAACCGGGAAACCTGACCTAATTTAAATATATGTTTGTAAAGTATTCATATTAAAAACTTACTCATCATGAATTTTCAATAACATGTATATGTTTATTCATGTCATTATATTAATTAAACCAATATTGCACAAAACAAGTTATAAACTCTACTTCAAAACAAACAAATTAAATAAGCAAAATGGCGGATTGTGTCAGCGCTACTGAAGTAGCAATCGTGTCCTGGCCGAAAACTATATTAGCGCGTGCAAGCGCTCGCTAGCGCTTTTTTCTGTCAAACGCACCCAATCATTAAAAATTCATGATTTCTTAAATTCAGGCCATCTAGCGTCTATTTTACGTACCACTTTGGGTGCCATCAGTCTTCATATACATCAGTTCTTTGATAAAGCGAATGAAGTAGGTGGCGCTATTATAGTTTTACTCGAAAGAAAATATAATATCTATGGGTCTATTATATATACCTATTAAATTGATTGTTACGTTTATTTACTATAAAATTAAATTTTCTTATATTTTATGCCTCACTCATAGTTTAAATTATTATATTAAATTAATCATTTGCCGTAAAGTATTTGTATTTAATATTTCATTTCATTTGAAGGTTTTTTTAAATACCTACTTATTTGAATTCTGGCTGATTTTATTTTAAATTTTTTGTTAAGAATATGATTTTATTTTTAATAAAATGTTTTATTTCTGTTAGATTTCCGTTTTTAATTGCATTGCCAAAGGTTAAAATAAATATTTTATTTTATGTTAAGAGTTTATTAGTAAAAAAGCTAAAATAGGATAATGCATGAAAAGAACAAAGGTGGATGAAGATAGATGTATATATATATGTAAGGACAGAGTCAAGTCAGGAAAACGGCCTAACTAAATGTAATATTTGTAGTACAAGTCTATTTGGACAAATTTGAGCCCATTTTAACATATATTAAAGCAAATGTTTATTACATTACGTGTGATTGTTTATTAAATAATAATACGAATAAAGAAAATAAATAATATATGCATGTATTGCGAGCTAGAAATCTCTTGTTTTGTTTATTATTACTGCAAACTCGTTAAAAACAATGACAGGTGAAAGGTATTTTAGCGACTTTCCGGTACTTCGTACTTTGCGTAACATAATTGTGACGTTTAGGTAAAACTAATAGTCTCTTGGGTGTTACGTAACGTTTAGGGAGGGGGAGGAGGAGGCTACGGTAAAACGAAATAAGATAATAATAATAATATAATAAACGAAGATAACGCTCCCTTACGAAATATAAAACAATTTCAACCATCATCATTATTACAGTTCTTCTCATCCATTCCATCCAGTCCATTGCTGAACATAGGCCTCCCCCAAGGAATGACACAAATCACAGTCCTGTACTGCATCAATCGAATTCCTACATGTATTACCAGGTCGTCGCTCCATCTAGTGGAGTGACGCCCTACATTTCGTCTACCGGTACGAGGATGCCACTCGAGAACTATTCTTACCCGTCTGCCGGTTTATGGAGCTATATGGCCCGCCCATTGCCTCGTCAGCTTACCGATCCGTTGGACTATGTCGGTTACTCCGGTTCTACTGCGGATATCCTCATTTTTAAGTCTATCGCGCAGAGAAACCCCGACCATAGCCCTCTCCATAGCTCGCTGAGCGACGTTGTGCTTTCCCATAAGGCCAGCAGTGAAGGATATTCATAAATCATCACTAGCAACATGCTCTGTTTGTATAATCTTGTTTTGAAGTTTTGAAGCATGCCTGACGAGAAGATGTATCGTGATCTCCCGAACGCTGCCCAGCCGAATTGAATCCGTTAATTGACTTCTCGATCGAAGTTGGACTTACCCAGTCGGACTATTTGTCCCAGATAAACATACACGTCAACAACTTTGAGCGTAGTGCTCCCAACAACTTCCGGCACTAATCACGATGCTCAATGACCTCAATAGTGTCTCCCAACGGATAGCCTTACCGTTACCTATTTACTACCTATACTATCGTTACAGTAAATTAAAGTCTACTGCTGTACATAGGCCTTCGCCATAGATTGCCTCATTGGCAATATATATTTGCCATAGTTGCCATGTTTGGCAAGCGGGTTGGCAACCACAGTTTTTTATTTTGTTATCAGGAAGACGCTGCTTCTTCTCTTTTACGACACCCGCGGAATGATATGGGATAGTGGATATTTCAACACGGCCACTACACGTTAAGATAGATCTTAATTATAATAAATTTAAAGTAACTTTTTATAGAAGAAAGGGCAAACGAGCATGCGGCTTACCTGAATTTCTCTAAAAAATGTTTTTAAAGAAACAGCGTTCTTAGATATATGTTAAAGATTAACAGTACCTGGTTGACCGAGCTTTGCTCGGTATTTTTCGCTCGGTTTTTTTTTATTCGCGTGTTTTGGAAATTATATTTCGATACAAATTACATACTGATGAAATATAAATAATATTTTTTGATCTTAGCGACATAACAGAAAAAACGGAACTGGTTATTTGAATAAAATCATGAGTGCAATTATTTTAATTTAAATTTTCGTGTTTTTAAAAAATACTAAAAAAGGGCTCGAAAAAATAGATTTTCTCAAAAAAGAAAGGAACTTGAAAAAAAAATTTTAAAAAGTCGGTCGGTCGGTCTGGGCTCGAACCGGGGTTCTACGATTTTGTGACCGCCCATTATAACAATGAAGCTATTTATAATCACTCACAATCTATCAAAATTTACCTTCTTATTCTAACGATATTGTAGCAGTTTTTCATTGCCCAAAAACACGGACAAAAAACATTTTCTAAAAATAAATCCTAGCTAGATCGATTTTTTATCCCCGAAACTCCCTGGACACTAAATTTTATGAAAATCGTTGGAGCCGTTTCTGAGATCCCGATTATATATATATATATATATATATATATATATATATATATATATATATATATATATATATATATATATATATATATATATATATACAAGAATTGCTCGTTTAATAGTATAGGATATTATATTTGGCACTGTCATAAACTGTATAGATTTTGCAAAAGAATTGTTTCAGACAAACCTATTTGGAACTTGACAGCGCCCTATCCTAGCGGTTGTGGCGGATCCATACATATATATCCATACATACGATAGTAGGCTATTCAAATTTTGCCACGCCTGCCGACTTCTACCTACAATTTGATAGCCTAGTTCTCAATCACATTAATTACAATTTTTTTGTCAATAAAATTGTCACTTTATTATTTGTGCACTATCGTCCTAATTACACCACCTTATTGCCGTCATTTGTTTTTTTTTTAATATAGAAAAGGGTGACAAATGATCACACAGTCCACTTGATATTAAGTGGATGCTGTGGCCCATAGAAATCTACATTTATCCTCGATTAAGAAGCAAAACGCAGATGCGTTGGCACCCCTGAGGACTACGATGGAATGCCTCGTTTCCAGTAAAAAAGGATCTCCGGATCTCTACACTCACCATACGAAACACAGCAGTATTAAGCT
The DNA here is from genome assembly GCA_036936625.1 of Parnassius smintheus behrii. Lineage (NCBI taxonomy): Eukaryota > Metazoa > Arthropoda > Insecta > Lepidoptera > Papilionidae > Parnassius > Parnassius smintheus. The sequence goes on along the minus strand of JAUPFT010000017.1, from coordinate 40,121,844 downwards.
GCTATTTTACGCTGGTATTCTGTGAGAGCGTGGTCGAGCCGCCCCATTCGTGCTACAACCATAATATAGCTGCAGCGTTGCCCTACCACGTATAAAATTGTATGACTGTGAACTAGAGGATCGATGTGTCAGTTCCTAAATTATTTTAACAATCCGAAGATTTAGTTAAGATTGCACAGAAACTATTTCTATAGTTTCTGTGTATATTTCTGAGCTAATAAAACCTCAATCATGCACAATAAGGCGGCGTAAGGTATGATGTAATATTACTTACATTCTGTAAACGAAATTAATTTTATTTCTTTCGCTTACGGTTCAAAAACAACATAGTCAATTATCTGTTAACAATGCGCTGATGATGAATGTCAATAAATTAAGTTATGAAAGTTTTGCAATATTGTTTTGCTTGATTTTTTATTTGCAATATCATTAATTATTTCGTCGTTCGTTATTCATTAGCCGATTCTATGCTCAAAAGGCTAAGGTGTTTAGCTTTTTTGGCTTATGGTAGATTCTAGATAATTATTTACCCGCTTGAAGCAAGAAAAACTTCTCACACTCGTTGCTGGTGTAATGAACCCATGCGAACTGCAGTATCAAAGTTTGAATAAAATAGAGTTTTCAATGAACCAGCATCAGGTTTCACTAAAATTTTTTCAGAAGAAAGGTTGCATTGAAAATGTATGAATTTTTGAATAAGGAAGAAATGTATCCCTAGCTTATAGTCAAGTTTTTTCGTAACTGGTATCTAATGATGACAATTCTCTCATTTTGCTCAAAAATGAAAACTTTATATTGAATTCTGATACTCTGAGTCTATTAATGTGTAAGAGAAATAAATATGTTAATCGTGAAGATATCACTCGTAGTTGTGCTCATTTCTTCATGGGGTGTTTGAAATGATAATCGCTCTCGGTTGTCTTTTTCTTTATGTATTTTGTATACTGCTTCGCTACGCTTATTTTCATCATATTTTCTGAGCAATACTTAAAAATAATGTCGTTCAGTTACGAAAAACTTGCAAGGAGATTCGTATAGGTCGATAACAGCGAGTCAAATGTATGGAAAAAACCTGAATACGAACAGCCACTTTATTTTTTCTTTCTAAAAAAACACTCTACAGAGCAAACATTACCTCCATTTTCAGATTAAAAGCCCTTGATTGATTCCAAAGTTTTAAGGACTTCGTGCTAAGAATCTCTAAAACTTCCACATCTCTTTAGCGTTTTCCCTTTCTCGATTTCAGTCATAATTAACTACCCGCAATAAAAATCAATGATTTTAAAAATCGGGAAGTTATCGGTTTCACTCTTGTTTTCGAAAATCGAGGTTTTATCAGCTGCGTAGTGGTGGTTGAGAATATCCACTACCCCATATCTTCCCGTGGGTGTCGTAAGAGGCGACAGAGGGAGACAAGCAGGAGATGGGCAGCAGCATCTTCCTAATAACAACAATAATATTATAAAAAACTGCGGTTGCCAACCCGCTCGCCAAGCGTGGCAACTATGGCAAATATCCCCTATGAGTAACGACTCAAACAAACGGCCCCCAGTCCCCGGCGGCCCCGCTATTCTTGGCTACGGTGGCGACCATGGTAACGGCGGGGCAGGGGGTGCTAAGAATCTCCGGTGGAGGTTCGGTTGCCACCTACGACGACTCGACCTGGCAACATACAACGCACGCACCCTGAGAACTGACGAGAACATACTGGAGTTGGAAGAAGAGGTAGACAAGTTGCGCTGGCATATTATTGGATTATTCGAGGTCCGAAGAGAGGGGGAGGACACGGTAATCCTCGAGTCCGGCAACTTGTTCTATCACCGGGAGGGCGACCATCTATCCCAAGGAGGTGTCGGATTTATCGTCCACTAGTCTCTCATCAACAAAGTTGTAAAGATTGGGAGTGTGTCGATGAGGGTCGCGTACCTGATACTCAGAATCACCAAACGGTATTCGCTTAAGGTCATACAGGTTTACGCACCAACCTCGGCACATACCGATGAGGAGGTGGAGGAATTGTATGAGGATATTTCTAGAGCCATGCGTTCCTCCAAATCGTACTACACGGTGTTGATGGGAGACTTTAACGCAAAATTAGGCACAAGAGAAAGCGGTGAGCTGAAGTTAGGGAAATTTGGAGTAGGGCATCGGAACCGTAGAGGCCAGCAACTGGCCGACTTTATGGAGAAAGAGGGACTCTTTATGATGAACTCTTTCTTCCAGAAGCGGCCCCACAGGAAGTGGACCTAGTCGAGTCCCGATGATTCGACAAAAAATTACATTGACTTCATTATGACGACCAGACGCCAACTGTTCAGTGATGTCTCAGTGATCGCTAGGAAGAAAACTGGCAGCGATCACCGAATGGTTGGAGGCACACTGAACCTAAACGTTATGTTGGAGAGGTCTCGTCTAATGAAGTCAACGATCCGTCCCCCTCGTGCTCTGATCCAGAATCCCGAAACATTTCAGCTCGAGTTACGTAACCGCTTTCAGTGCCTAGAAGATTGCAATGCAGTGGATGATATGAATGACAAGCTTGTGGAAACTGTCCATGCGGTCAGAGCTAAGTTCTGCAAGACCCGCCGCAGAAGAACACAAAAACTCTCCGATCACTTTTAATCTCATGGCTGTTAGACGGGAGATGAGGCTGCAATCGTCAACAGATTTGACAGCATACAGGCAACTAAACAGACAGATCTCCAAATGCATGCGGCGAGATTTACGCAACTTTAATTCTGCTCGTATTGAAGAAGCGATCGAGCGGAATCAGGGCTCCAAAGTCTTTGCCAGAGGTCTGTCTGCCAGTAAGAGCCAACTGTCAAAGCTGAAGACTGAGTGTAGCAGCATCGTTTCCGGGACACCTGAGATTCTGAGATTGAGAGGTGCTATGGGCAGCTGTACACATCATCGTTGGAGCCACACGCAAGAGTGAGTAATGATCCAAGAGCAAATCTTATCCGATACTATTCCGATGATATCCCGGACGTCAGTCTGAGCGAGATTAGAATGGCTCTCCAGCACTTTAAAAACGGCAAGTCCCCAGGCGAGGATGGAATTACAGCGAAGCTTCTGAAAGCGGGTGGAAAACCGGTACTTGAAGTCCTTGAGGGTCTCTTTAATTCAGTCCTCCATGGTGGCACTACTCCGGAAGCGTGGAGCAGAAGTGCGGTGGTCTTGTTCTTCAAGAAAGGTGACAACGCCCTCTTGTAGAACTACAGACCGATTTCCCTTCTGAGCCGCGTCTACGTGCTGTTTTCGAGAGTCATTACGAATCGTCTCGCACGCAGACTCGACGACTTCCAGCCTCCCGAACAAGCCTGTTTCCGAAAAGGCTTCAGTACCATTGACCACATACATACCCTTCGGCAAATTGTACAGAAGTCCGAAGAGTACAATCTGCCACTTTGCCTGGCGTATGTGGACTATGAGAAAGCCTTTGATTCCGTCGAAATTTGGGCGGTGTTTCAGTCTCTTCAGCGGTTCCAAGTTGACAAGTTGACTGTCGGTATATCGAAGTAATGAAGTGTTTGTACAGTAGTGCTACGATGGCTATCCGAGTACAGAACCAGAGTACGAAACGTATCCAACTGCAGAGAGGTGTAAGACAGGGTGACGTTATTTCCACGAAACACTTCACCGCTGCATTGGAAAACGTTTTCAAGCTACTGGACTGGAAAGAATAAGGTATTAACATCAATGGCGAGTAGATCACTCACCTTCGAGTTTCCGACGAAATGGTCCTTATGGCAGAATCGCTGGAGAACTTAAGCACTATGCTCAATGACCTTAATAGTGCCTCCCAACGGATAGGTCTTAAGATGAACATGGACGAAACAAAGATCATGTTTAATGTCCATGTCACACCTATGCCGGTAGCTGTTGGGAGCACTATGCTCGAAGTTGTTGACGGGTACGTTTACCTGGGACAAATAGTCCGACTAGGTGAGTCCAACTTTGACCGAGAGGTTAATCGACGGATTCAACTCGGCTGGGCAGCTTTCGGGAAATTACGACACATCTTCACGTCAGGTATACCTCAAAACCTGAAAACTAAGCTGTACAACCAGTACGTGTTGCCAGTGATGACCTACGGAACCGCGACGTGGTCCTTCACTGTTGGCCGTATGAGGACGCTCAAAGTCGCTCAGTGAGCTATGCTAGGAGTTTCTCTGTGTGATATACTTAGAAATGAGGATATCCGCAGTAGAACCAGAGTGACCGACATAGCCCAACGGATTAGTAAGCTGAAGTGGCAATGGGCCGGCCATATAGCTCGGAGAACCGACAACCGTTGGGGAAAAAAGGTTCTCGAGTGGCAGCCTCGTACCGGTAGGCGAAGTGTAGGGCGACCGCCCACTAGATGGAGTGACCACCTGGTGCAGGAAGTCGATGGATGCAGGTGGCTCAGGACCGTGCATTGTGGCACACCTTGGGGGAGGCCTATGTTCAGCAGTGGACATGTGAAGGGCTGTAATGATGATGATGATGATGATCAGATGTACCTGCCTGTATGTAAGCGTGTGCGTGAGTGCTTGCGTGCGTGCGTGCGTGCTTGCGTGCGCACATACATACATACATACGCGTACGTACATACATACATATATATATATGTATGTATGTTTGTATATACGTGTGTGTGTATGTATATGCATTTATGTATTAATGTGTATTAATCTACCAGACCCTCCAAAATACTCAACTTATCTGTAGGCTTGTGACTTTATAAATTTTTTTTTATTATTGTTGCTAAAATAAATCGTCGATTGCCAACAATTACATCAAAATTAGTTCATCTGTTCGAAAGTTATCGTTGTCAAAAATTTCAGTGTTTTTTTTATAACTTCGTAATTTCTGCTTTAATCGACGACGAAAATAATGATTTAATATAACTTTTAGTGAGTAAAAATGTTTGTCGAGCGTTTTGAATTCGAAAATATCGGAAAATTCCAGGGATGGTCCACTGATTTTTTTTGCTAGCGTTGTGTCGAATATACAAAAAAAAATACGTAGATTTCTTGCAACATGAAGAAGCGATAATCTTATGTGTTGTGTGTGTGACTGTGTGACACTGTGACAATTCAACAGTCGCAGTTGCAACTAAATTTAAAGAGTGGGCAGAGCAAGAAACGAAAAAATTGTTTTGATTTTAGAGATAATGGCAGAAAATATTTCATCAGCTTTCCTTTTAAAATTTAAAGCTCTCATTTCCGTAAGACATAAAAAAACTTTTTGCCTCAAATTTGCTGCCCCATAAATCTGCCGCCCTGGGCTTCAGCCTACTCAGTCTCCTGGTAAATTCGCTACTGCCTAGCGGATAGTTGATATCGATAGTATCTCAAGGCGTCTGACGTAAACGGCCAGCAGTAAACGACCACGTTTTGATTCGAAAGTTATCACAGGCTCGCAAGACGCACGGGGTTGTGTTTTAAAGTTTTGAAGTATTTTATCGGACAAAACATTTTGTCGCTATTTCCCGACCTTTTTCTTCTTACATAAGTAGGTGTAATTGACTTGCAGGCCAAAACAATTACATAAATGGTGGTTTCTATTTATAGAAATAAATACACATGAATAAGATTGTGAAAATTTATTATAAAAAACATTCGAATCACAGATCGAAAATTAATTTAACATAAACATCATAATAAAGTATAGATATTATGCTTAGAGCAGAACTCATAAGTGCCTGTACTACCTAAAACTAACGTTGTCACAGACAAAAATACTAAGAAAAGACAAACAAAACAGTTTCTATAATATTCATTATGCATTCTACAGTTACATTGTTCTAATAAATGTAAAGATTTTATAAGTAACTATTGATTAATAAACTAAAAATATAATATAAAAAAAATAAAATATTATCTACAAATATCTCAAACGTTTTAGTTTGATATTTCTATAAAGACCTTTTTTTCTTAAAACGGTTAAATAGTTTTTATGTGACTGTAAGGAATTTCTTATTATTGGGAACAGATGGTAAAGATTTGTCAAATAATTTTGTATTATAATTTATTATTAGCAAATAAAGGCATTTTTGTAAGTAACGAAGCATTACACTTATAACAGATTCAGACACCACAGATCAGATCACACAGCATAGAATCGCATGTCCAAGCAAGCCATATAGTTAAATGAAAGGGTATGATTTCTACTTATTAACCATACAAGTGGTAAAATAAGAAAAAATGTGCAACCGACTTCAATATAATTAAAATGAGAACAACAGTCAAGTACGCATTATTAAGGATAACTTAAAAACTACTCGTCAGATATTGATTAAATTCATATGGGACCACACGAGAAGTACCAGCTCTTAGATAATAACAGAACTATCGAAATCGGTTCACCCATAGAAAAGTTCTGAGGTAACATATATAAAAAAACATACAGTCGAATTGAATACCTCTTCCTTTTTGAAGTCTTACCGACTTCCTGAAGTCCGACCGAAAGGAGCAAAATTAAGTTCTATTAAAATTAGAGTGATAGTTTTGTGTGAAATACAACCTAATAAAACGTGCTGATACCTAAGTTAAAAAAACTTTGTTTGTTTGCTCGCGCTAATTTTCGGAAGGGCTATAGGTACTGATTGTAGTGAACGGGGCAAACGAGCATGCGGCTCACCTGATGTTAAGTGACTACCGCTGCCCATGAACAACCGCAACACCAGGAGAATTGCGGGTGCGTTGCCGGCCCTTTAGAAAGGAGTAAGCTCTTTTCTTGAAGATAGGTAGCAATGCCAGGAGTGATCTAGGATTTTTTGTAGAATGAGAGTGACAAACGAGCACACAGTCCACGTGATGGTATGTGGTTGCTGTGGCCCATAGACATCTACATCTATCCTCGATTACGAAGCAAAATGCAGATGCGTTGTCATCCGTGATGACTAAAATGAAATGCCTCTTTTCTGGTTGTCTACACTCACTATACGAAACACAGCAGCGTTAACCTGCTATTTTACGCTGTCCTTTCCCGGTCGAGGCGCTGCATTTGTGCTACAACTATAGTACTAATATAGCTGCAGCATGGCTCTACCACGTAAAAAATTATTACCTTTTTTATAATCTTGAGAATTATTTATTTAATATAGATCTCTCTCTGTCTCTCTCTCTCTCTCTCTTGATCCGTACTTACGTATACATACTTTTATATTTCTTTAAGTGAGAGTAATTATATAGTAGGTATTCTCGAAGCTTAATCTCTCATATCTTATCAATTTACGCTTTATCTTTTTTAATTTCCGCTTCCTACGTTTTCTAATAGATGGCGGGATATCGTTTTAAAAGCTGGGTCTAAGTACGAAGGTAATCTTATACAAATAAATAAAGTTGAAGTGTCAGTTTGCAATGTCACAAAAAAAAACAGCTTTTACTAAATGCACATGAAAGTATATACAGTAGTTATAACCAAAAAAATTTTTTTTAAATTTTTGTCTGTCTGTCCTTTTCTTCCGGCTAATCTTATAAATGGCTTGATCGGTTTTGAAGTTTGGGGCTTTCACTGGCATACAGCTGATGTTATAAGGACTAACATAGGCTAGGTACTTTTAATTTATAAAGGAATTAGGGTTCCGTGCAAAAAAATTAAAACCCCATGATGTCAAACCGTAATAAATTCCACACAGACTAACTTGCGAGCAACAGCTAGTAGAAACCTCCGAGTATAATACTTTGACCATAAAGTCGTGTCAATAGACAATAGAGGACTCAATTTTGCTTACGTTTTTATAAAATCCTTAAAAATAAACAACTAAAGTTCATAAACATGCCTAAAAGTAGGTACACAATACCATTATTTTATTGTATATTTTTTAAGACTAAACCTAAAAATTAATGCAATCTAACAGGATTATTGATTATTATGGTATGGTAGCACTGTGTCTAAAGGTCATTCAGAAATATCTTTTCCTCTAGGAAAAACTTTTTATTTCTGCAATACAATTATACTTGAATCATTTAACATTGCTATTACCTAATTACGACACTACATTCTACTATTACGAAAATTTCGAAAATTTTAATAAAACAACTTTTAAGTATGTTACCTTCATTTTGTAACTTTACATTAAAGTGAAAATCTAACTCAATCTTATTCAATATTTTTATTGTACGAGATCATAGTAGATTTGACACTATTTTAAATAGGGGTTCATATTTGATTAATTCCAATCCACTTTAGAATACGTTCACATCATAAGAAATTTAACATTTCTCACTATAAGGCTTTAGTGGTTTGAAGTCAGCGTTACCACTCAAATATGCATCGACGAAATTCTGTACCGAGTCTGTGGTAATTTCGTCGCCATATTTCATGGTGACCATCCGTTGTTTTGGAAAATCTATGGCTGTAAGTAACGGTACCGCGTCGTCTAGGCCGATATGTTCCCTAAGCATGTCGGCACAGTCTGTACCATCGATGCCGATGTAGAACATGACGTGCTTGAACGACTTCTTTTTCACTCTAGAGCGAGATGTAGTGTAGGCAAAGTCCATGGTTTCGTCGTCGGAGGAGTTCTGGTACGGGCAGAAACCGGGGTATTGGATGCTGCATTCCTCGTAATACGATTCCGCTGAGGGCGTTAGGACCGATTCCGAAAATTCGATTTCAGAGTCCTCATCATCTGGAAAAAAGTTAATCTGGTGTTATTGGTTTACGGTATTTTTACAGGGTGGTAGGAATTTTTTACAGGGTGGTAGGATTTTTTTTTTATCTAGAAGTCCGTCCGTAGGTTTACCGCCCCATTATCTGCCACCTAGTTATGAGTATTTTTTATATGAGAGGGGAAAACAAGCATGCGGCTCACCTGATGGTAAGTAACTATCGCCGCCCATGAACAACATGAACACCAGGAGAAATGCAGATGCGTTGGCGGTATTTTAAAAAAGAGTAAACTCTATTCTTGAAGGTCCATAAGTCATATCGGTCTGGAAGAATCGCTGGTGGTAGTCGATTCCACAAAGAAGCTGTGCAAGGATGAAAATTTCTTGTAAATCGCACAGTACTGGACCGCTAACCATACAGGTGGTAAGAATGGTATCTCGAATACGGGCGCGATGTGCAATGGTGAACTTGAGCGGCTGGAATCAATCCAAACAATTTCTCTGAGCACATCCCGTGGTAAATACGATAGAATACGCAAAGAGACGTAACATCTCTTCAAAGCGCCAATGAGTCAGAAGACCAGAAGTCAGACCAGAAAGTCTTCGGTCGCCGACGATTCCAACCACTCTGCGCTGGATGCGGTCAAATGGAAGGAGCTGGCACTCTGGAGTCCCGGCCCAGAGAGCAGAACAGTATTCCATTTGAGGCCGAATCTGCGCCTTGTAAAGTTGCAGGCGGTGTGCCGGCATGAAATACTGTCCCGCTCTGCTGAGCACGCCAAGCTTTTTAGAGGCCTTCTCTTCCGAGTGACCACGAAACTGCACGGATATGTCGACGCCGAGGATTCAATTACTGTCTGAGGCAACAAGGGGAGTGATGAGAGGTGGGAGTGGTGAGGAGATACGACAAAGGGGTTCTTTTTAGCGGCAAACGCGCAAACTTTTGTTTTCTAGGGATTGAATTGGACTAGAATTAGTCGCCCCCAATCCGAGACTTTCTTCAGCAGACAATGTCTCGACTTCAGACACAAGTTTCTTCCGGTACTCGGTGACGTTTTAATATTGGCATGGACTGTGTATAAAGCTTCACCAGTGTTGTCGTCCGAATAGTAATGAGTGTTTGCAACATATCATTGATATGCAGAAGAAACAGCGTGGTGATAGCACTCAGCTTTGTGGAACACCAGGGTTAATGGGCTTGTTATCGGAGCATGCACCGTCTACTATGACCTTGATGCTCCGATCAGCCAGAAAACTGGTGATCCAATTGTATAAATGCAAACAGTAGTGCTTGTATTGCTGTATTCCAGTCTGAAGGTTTAGAGATTCAGCCAAATTACAGGCTGTGACTGTGATGCCTTCCAGCTTTTTTCTCAGTGGTGACATCGCTTCTAGTAGCCTTCTTTGTCTGAACTAGCCACTGACCATCTGGTGGAATATAAGTTTGTTTGTCACTAGAGTTTAAAAATAAAGATTCCTCCATAATTAGTACTAGAATTTCGTCTGGTTAAAATTCAACCATTTAATTGGTTAAAACGTTTTGTATAGGAAAATCTTGCCTATTTTTATAAACATGTAATGCGCACTACCTTTCAAATGACAGAAAAAGTTTAATTTCGTTTATTTTAAATAAATACTAAGAAAACAACAATATTTTCATATACTTATATAGTAATATTCGTAGACGGAGAAACCTATAGACTAATGATTAGCGTGGCCTCGAGTGAGTAAGGACGATAGCGTAGTTTTAGGTTATCTTTATGACATTTAAACATATTTAGATAAAATTTTTAATTGTTCTAAGAACTGAACTGAACAAGATTCACCAATGTTAAGCTCACAAAACACGTTTTTTCTCACTTAAACAAACTTGTAAACTCCTTAGATCGCTACGAACTGTCAAAGCTGTTTAGCAAAGTGTAGTTTGCAAAACAAAAAAACCGGCACGGAGAAGGGGACAAACAATCACACCGCTCTGTCTCATTTCTATGCAAGGCGTATGCATAAATCTATCTTTTTCTTGTACGAATGCGAAAGAAGGCGTCAATTTGTATATAGGTTTCTCTGTCTACGGTAATATTGGTATAAATAGATTTTTATTTAGACATTTTGATTTTTAATTCTTAGATATTTTGCTTATTTGCTTCATTTTCTTTTATTCTTAAGCATGCGGTAAATTTTAACTTGAAACAAAATGAAAACCAATTGAAATGTTCTAAATGTCGCATTTTAAGTGGTATTTAATTTGAATACTTTTTAATTAGCCGTTACAATCTACTACTACTACTACTACTACTACTACTACTACTACTCCTACTACTACTACTACTACTACTACTACTACTACTACTACTACTACTAATAATAATAATAAAAAATAATAATAATAATAATAATAATAATAATAATAATAATAATAATAATAATAATAATAATAATAATAATAATAATAATAATAATGTCCTCCAGACCGAATTTCGGTCATGGCGGCCTGCCTCAACGGAAGCTAGCCATCGGCGCAGGACAGGATTATAGTGCCCAAGTGTATGCGCCAGCACAGGTGCACTCTCTATTCCCTTACTCTCGTAATCCGATGGGACGGTAAACCGACACGACCGGAGAGAGATCAGACGCAGGAACAACGGCTTTATGTGCTTTCCGAGGCACGGGGGTGAGACACCGCCAACTTCCTGACTCCGGGCAGCTACTGAGAATTTATTGTCTGAAAAACTCAATAATTGAATTTGTTGGCCCGATCCAGGATTCGAACCCAGGACCTCATGATCAGCAGTCGCACTACTACACACACAATCTACTAAAGCCCACTGCTGAACATAGGCCTCGACCATAGATTGCCTCATATACATTCATATGAAAGATGTTTGCCATAGTTGCCACGCTTGGCAAGCGGGTTGGCAATTGCTAATTTTATTTTTTGGTTGTTATTAGGAAGAGGTTGCTGCCCATTTCCTGATTTGTTTCCCTCTGTGGCCTTTTACGACACCCATGGGATGATATGATGTAGTGGATATTCTTACACCGCCACTAAACGGTAGTTTTTAATTAAACATACCAATAAACAACACGATGGCGGGGTGACGCGCCATCTTGAGTAGCGCCTGCTCCGTCAGCAATGATACCGGACGCGGCGCCCACGGGAAGTTCTGTGAAGAATAGTTATTATCGTTGAAACTTTAATTTAAAATATTCTTTTACTATAATATATCTGGGAAACTGAGTTCAAAATTTAACTTTAATGGGTAATAAAATTTACTTAAAATGGGTGCTTCCCCTGGAGTAACTGGATTTCGCTGCCTTAGTTTTGGAGATATAAAATTAAAGACGGTAAAGTATTAAAACATATTAGTTTTTTATTATATTAATTAGAATATACGGCGACGAGGTTCGCCACCCGTCACGTTCTGTCTCCCGGAGGGGCGAAAAGTGGATTGCGGAAACCCGTCTGGCTACGCTGAATGTATGTGGAGGAATGAACGATATCTTATCGTTCATTGCTCCACATGGATGAAGTATGCGAAATGATGAATGACAGAGGAATAGATGTGTTATGTGTGAATGAGACGAAACGAAAGGGAAAGGATGCCACTGCACATGGTACGTATACCGCGTATTGGTCTGGTGTAGGCGAGACCGAACGGGCATGCCAGGGAGTCGGTCTCATCCTTTCAGAAAGAATGGGTCAATGTGTGAAAGAGTATGAATGTGTAAGCCCGAGACTGCTATGGTTACGAATGAAAGTGGGCTTAAAGAAGCTGTTCCTGCTAGGGGTGTACGCCCCAGACATGTCTAAGCCCACTTACATCCGAGAGCAGTTTTGGGACATGGTAAGGATGGTGTTGACAAAAGGTAAGGAAAATGAAAATATTATTATGTTAGGAGACTTTAATGGAAGGGTTGGGGTGAAGAGGTCTGGTTATGAAAGGATATTGGGAACGTTTGGTGATGAAAGTATAAATGAGAATGGTGAAGACCTCCTCACCGTATGTGCGGAAAAGAATCTTTTTGTGACGAATACTTTTTTTCGTCATAAGAAGATTCACATGTATACATGGGAAAGAGGTGATGATAGAAGCATGATAGATTTCGTAATTGTGGATGAAAGAATGAGGAGCTCAGTCGTAGATACAAGGGTTTACCGGGGGTCCAACGTAGGGACGGATCATTACTTGGTCTTATGTCGAATTAATGGTCTTTACAAGCGTTGGCGGCATCGGACATCTGTGTCTACCACTGCGTTACAGCGTATAAGAATAGAGAAGTTACAAGATGAAGATGTGAAAGAGAAGTATAAATGTAGACTGAGAGAAAATATTAGATGTTTGAATGAGTTGTGTATGAATGATTTAGACTTGAATACTGTGTGGGATAATATTAAGAAAGGTTTGGTGGATACCGCCACCGAAGTATGTGGTGTAAGTAAGAGAACAAATGAAAGGAAAAGTAATACGCTATGGTGGGATGATGAGGTACGGGTGGAAGTTGAATCAAAGAAGAAAGCATGGTTAGATTTACTAGCAACCAAAGCTGGTAATTCTTCTGGTATGAATGATGAGATTGAAAGAAAAAAGGCAGAATTTAGACGTCTAAATAAGAGAGTAAAAGAAGTTGTTGAAAGGAAAAAGAAAGAAAGAATGATAGAAGGATATCTGATAATTTCCAGGCTAACATAAAAATGTTCTGGAAACTCGTAAGAACTGCCAGGGGAAATACAAAACAGCCTATAATAAATGCTATAAGAGACGAGAATGGATGTATTCTGAATGATGAAGTTTCGAATTTAAACAGATGGAAGGAATACTTTGAAAGCGTATTTATGAGTGAAGAGTCGTCTGAATTAAATGAACTAGAAATTCCGAAAGAAGTGGAAATGGGTATGGAGATAAGTGTAGATGAAATAATGAAAGCAATGAAAAGCATGAAAGCAGGTAAGGCAGCTGGATATGATAGAGTATCACTCGAGATGCTAAGGGCTGGAGAGGCAGTGGTGGCAGGCCTGCTGTACACCTTGTTTAATTTATGTTGGGAATTAAAACGGGTACCGGATGACTGGTGTAAAACAGTTATAGTACCAATATATAAAGGAAAAGGGTCATAGCAGGAATGCAAAAACTACCGCGGTATCAGCTTGCTTAGTATTGTGGGTAAACTGTATGCTAAGGTATTAATTGAAAGAGTTATGAAAGAAACTGATGGAAAAATTTGGGATGTGCAAGCGGGTTTTAGAAAGGGAATGGGGTGTACAGATCAAGTCTTTTCCATGCGCATGATTGCGGAGAAGTTTTTGGCCAAAAACCAGAAAGTTTTTTGTGCATTCATGGACTTGGAAAAGGCTTATGACAGAGTGGACAGGAATGTGTTATGGCAAACACTGAACTCATATGGGTTGAGCGCTGGTTTGATACAGGCATTAAGGTCTCTTTATAGGGACTCTAGTGCTTGTGTCAGGATCAATGGGGTCTACTCGGACTGGTTTGGCATCCAAAAAGGTGTCAGACAGGGCTGTGTAGCTTCCTCTTGGCTGTTCAACCTATTTATGGACCGGTGTTTGCAAACTTTGAAAGATGAAGAATGTGGGTTAAGAATGGGCGAGTTAACCGTCAAATGCCTTTTGTATGCCGATGATCAAGTCATACTTGCGTCATCGGCGGCTGAGTTGCAAATGATGGTTACATTAATGAACTGGGAATTAAAAGAAAGGGGAATGAAAGTGAACGCATGTAAGACGAAAGTGATGGTTTTTGAAAGAGAAGAAAGCAAAACGGTATGTGAAATAAGAATAGAAGGAGAGTTAATTGAGCAAGTGGATGAGTTTGTGTATTTGGGATGTGTATTTAGCAGGGATGGTAGATATGATAGGGATATAGAACGACGAGTAAATGCAGGGAATAGATTGAATGGGGCACTACACTCTATTGTGAAGAACCAGAATGTGTCAAAACAGGCACGTATGGTAATTCATAATGCTGTGTTAGTCCCTACTTTAATGTATGGTAGTGAAAGCTGGGTGTGGCAGAAGAAGCACGAAAGTAGAATAAATGCTGTAGAAATGCGGTCTTTAAGGAATATGCTAGGGTTGAATCTGAATGACAGGGTGAGAAATTGCGTGATAAGAGATAAATGTGGTATGCAAGATGATGTTGTGACCAGGATTAAGAAAGGAATGCTTCGGTGGTTTGGTCATGTGGAAAGAATGAATGAGGAAAGAGTGACAAAGCAAATTTATATGGCAGATGTGAACGACCGAGTCGGGAAGGGACGCCCTAGGAAAAAGTTTATCGACCAAATTGGCGATATTTTGAAAATGGGCCACGTTAGAAGTACCCTTAACCGGCGAGCATGTATGCATAGATATATGGATGTAAAAGAGGCGAAAGAGGTATGTCAGGATCGTGCCAAATGGAAGTCCGTAGTCTCTGCCTACCCCTCTGGGTGACAGGTGTGAGTGTTTATAAAAAAAAAATATAGAATATACTGTATTATCGACATAAATCCGTAGTTCACTAGTTAATATCCGGCTCGCAGGACCATTCAGTTGTATATGTATAGTATGTAGTAGTAAAGATGTATTATAATATAATTATAACTGTATATTAAAAACACTTTAATTTGTACGGACTTTACAGACTTGACTGTAAAGAAGTTTTTACGGTCAAGCTTTAATATAGTTTTTTGGGATTTAGACTAGAAAATCGATTCATAATCTACTATCAACTTCACTAGTGGTAACCGATCTGTATTTATTTATACTTATTAAATCGGAGTTAGGTTAGAATACAACGTGAAAGAGTGCTTAATCGGATCCGAAAACTAACAATTTGTTTTTTTTCTCCACAAATACTGGATGGGATTCACACCCGTGAGCCTCGGCGTACTAGTTTGGTAAGCCACGCAATCATTTATATGTAAACGAAGATAGTAAAACATGCCACCGCGTCTTTTTTCTATACAGGAAGTCGACACTTACCATCAGGCAAACGCGCATGCGGATTACCTGATGGTAAGTGTCGACCGTTGTCCAAGAACAACTGCAACACCAGGGGAATTGCAGGTACGTTGCCGGCCTTTTAAAAACTTGTTTTGTGAAGTCCTTAAGTCCGAGAAAATCGCCGGTGGTAAACAATTCAAAGTAGTCGTGCGAGGAAGAAAACTTCAAGTAAATCGCACAGTAGTTAAGAGACTAGAACAGTATTTCACGTAAGCCCGAACCTCCGCCTAGTGTGCTTGCAAGTGGTGTTCCAGCATGAGTCCCGCTCTGCTTAGTACGCCAAGCTTTTTAGAGGCTAATTTAGCCTTCTTTTCCACAAAACTGCACGTCATTCAATATGTTGGCGCCGAAGATTTCAATACTGGCCGAGGAAACGAGAAGATTGCCTGAAATTGAGGAGATACGACAAAAGGGTTCTTTTTTGCGGTAAACGCGCCATCTTATATTTTCTGGGGATTGACTAGATTTAGTCGCCCCCAATCCGAGACTTTGTTCAACAAAGACTCAACTCTCACAACTTTCTTAAGACGGTTCCCCTAGCGAGAGACCTTGAACGTTCGGTCCCATACAATCCACGCGCTCTCGCTACAATGTATCGCGTAAAAATACGCCCGAATATTTGGAATTATTTCAATTAAAAAAGATAAGCGTACCTTAAAAATTGAATAAAACGTGTAGAATATAGATTTTTAAATTATCTATCCATTAGTGTAATCCTCAAATGATTAGAGCATTTCCTTTAGCAATAGATGCATGTAATCAATAATTTTAGTCATTTTTTAAAAGTAGATTTAAAATGTATTCATAACACATAAAAACAAATTAGAACGTGGAATGTGATGATAAGATATCGAACATTAATAACGTGCTTTTAGATGAAGCTTATTTCTCATAACTAATGAGATAGTAGTCTCTGAAAAACGCACTTTTGCAAGGTTTTGGTCAGGGTACCGCCTTAAGGTACTCGGCGACGTTTTCCCGAGAGATAAGAGACGGTCTATGCAAAAGTTTATCCACTAAATTGGCGATATATTGAAGGTGAACCAAATTAAGAGTAGTCTTAATCGCCGAGCATGTGGTAAGTAATGGATGTATAAGTAATAGATGGGTGGGTTAAGTATATAGATGTAAAGGAGGAGAGAGAACTGTGTCAGAAACGTGTTAAAATTCCGTAGTCTCTGCCTAGCTCTTTGGCTGACCGGCGTGAGTGTTTATGTATTATGTTATATCCAAAAATCACACAACAATACATACAAATATATTTTAGCAATCACCAGGTATCACATTCGCGATCTACATCAATCATAATAGTTCAAATAAACGCTTTCGTTGTAAGCAATTCCTCACGAGTAGGCATACAGGCTATAGGACAACAAGCTGGAGGTGGATGCTGCAATTACCGCTGCCAAAGATAGGGAGATGGAAGATATGGAAGAATCTAAACAATATAGATTTAGAAAATTTTCTATTTTGTAAAAATAAAGCATAGTATTCAAATATTAATTTGCTTACTTAGGATACAACAAAGTAATACAATATGTATAACGAATGGTACTTTAAATAAAACTATTTATGCGGATTTCATCGCGTTTAATTAACTTATTTTTAATACCCGACGTTTTGGGTGCTTTACAGCACTCATGGTCACGGGGGGGGGGGATGAGATGTTTGGCGTCCCAATAGTCATAGTTAGCCCGACTGACTTCAGTTTTTGAATATTAATTTTTGGACCGATCTACGCAGAACGGGCTTACAGTACTTTGTTGCAGTGGTATGCTTGGGTTTGGGTTTAATTTTGTTAATTATAGGATCCCAAGCAGATGGCAGCAACCATCCATCTTCTCTACTGAAATTAGAATGTTTTTTAATTTCAATAGACTCGCGTGTCATCCTTGGTAGGAATCGGTGTTATTTTGCGTTGACTTGTGGTTTATCGAATCCGATGTAATGGTGGGGACGATCTTGAACCAGTTCATAAACTGCAGACTTTCCGGAGCGTCGATTCATCACGTCATCTATATGTCAAAAACTGAAGGTAGCCGGGCTAACTATGGCATTGGGACGTCAAACATCTCAGTCCATGGGTGCTGTAAAGCACCCGAAACGTCGCGAATTAAAAACAAGTTAATTAAACGCAATAAAATTCGTATAAATAGTTTTATTCAATGTGTAGTGTATGCACATACTTATTATAACCTTTTACAGGCGTTGTAAAAAAAAGTATAAAATTGTACATATTGAATAAAGCTGTCCGCAAATAGTATATAGATTTATACACGCTTGCATTTTCGTTTATTATTTTCTTAAGCCTGGTTTCGCTGTTCTGTTAATATGCATATTGATTTACCTTTTCTAAAGTAATTCTCACATTAGGATTTTTTTCTGTATCGTGGAGGCTTCATCAGGCATTCAGACCTGAAATAATTATATGTAGACCATAGAAATATTACTTGTTCCGTGTGGAAATCGAACCCGTGTTCCGTAGCACTGCAACGGAGTGTTTGACTACTGCGCCAGCGAACTGTCACGCCTAAATCTATTATACCTATTTTTAATTGCAAATAAATAATTTAAAAATCAGTAATATCAGATCAACATACCAGTCCTAGTGGGTCGGCTGCTAAATGCTGTCTGCCATTAGCAGTGAATACTTTGCCATTCGGATCGGTGAGGACTAGCGCTGGTATGCCAGCGACTCCAAGAGCTGTGGGCAAGGCCATACGAGCTTCTGTAGCCGCCCATGGGACAGCAAGTGCTCCAGCGGCACTAACTGAAGATACGGTGCGCTTGTAGGATTGTTCGCTCCTGAAAAAAATATTTTTTATTATTCAGAAAACTTGCTTAGTTTAGTAGGTGTGATAGCATGACGGAAAACGTTACAACAACTCTGTGGGCGTCGTAAGGAAGCAGTAATTTTTTCTACAAGTCCACATAACTTTCATATTCTGGATGACATTTTGTTTTATAATATATCTTTCTTTTCTACAACGGGAGAGAATCAGATCCAGATGAAAAAAATATTTTTTTGGATATGCGGAATTTCTCCTCAATGTTTTCCTTCCCTGCCAAGCACTTTGTAAATCAGCACTTAAAATTGCAATTAACAATTTCATTGGTGTCGGTGGGGATGTTGAACTCAAGTAACTAAGAGAATTACGGCAAGTGCTTTGCCCCTAACAAAAGTATTTTACTTCTGTTCCATTCAACAAAATGAAACGTGTTCATTTTCTTTTTCCTCAATAATAATTACGAGTCTTAGAAACACTCCAACCGTAACTTGGTATTATGTAGCTGATTATGTCGTCCACTACACCCTGGAATCCGTACCCTTAAGTTGAAATAGCTAATGTGGGACGATAAGGTAATAAAGTTGGGATTTTACGACTCAACTTTTCCCTTAATATCTTTTGCCTACGTCGGGATTGCGCGCGAAATTGTTGGTGTAAAATTTATATTACTTAGGCCTTATTTCCGTGAATACGAAACAGAAGAAATGTATAATAGAATAGAATGGAATAACTTTTATTCAATATTGATAGTTAAATAATACTTATGGGATATCAACTTTTTATTTACCACTGCACCGGTTCCAGCAAGAAACCCAGTAAGATTATTTAAACATAGACTTTTAAATGAAATCACACAAGTAATTATATGAATTATAATAGGACCATATTCCCAAAGGTTATTTTCATGGACGTATGCCTTAATAACATAAAATAATCTTTTTTATACAGGTTGTTTTCATGAATTTTGAAGTTATTGATTGACAAATATTGAATATTTTCCGGAATTTTGTTGAAAAGGCGTATACATTGCCCCATAAATGAACTAGGTACTGATTCTAAGACCGACATTACAAGTTTGTTTCTAGTACGATATCTTTAATCCTATCAAAGTAGTCCGATCAAATTAGACCAGAAAATATGAGTGAATATACATGTACTTACAACAAGAAGATAATCAGTAAAATTGTTCAAAATATAATTATTAATAACATTTTGAAATTTCTCACCATTCCCGTGTATGGAAATTTTTTAATTAAGGTTAAAGGTCAAAAAATAAGTTTTACGTGATTTTCAGCGAAATAGTAAGTTTCATCATAAAAATACCTGACATAAATTGTAGATCATAAAATTATCTACAAAAATGTATCCATACTTTTTTCCTACAAGCCACTGTTTCTGAGATATTACGATTCAAAAAGTTGTAAAAGTTGTAAACGTCATAATATACATGAGTATGCCACGTATATCTCTAGAGTTTTGATATAAGTATGTTAAAATATTTTCTATCGGTCATTGTAACTTACACTTAAAATATTAAATATATTCTTGAAATAATGAAAGCAATGAAAAGCATGAAAGCAGGTAAGGCAGCCGGATATGATAGAGTTTCACTCGAAATGCTAAGGGCTGGAGAAGAAGTGGTGGCAGGCCTGCTGCACAACTTGCTTAATTTATACTGGGAACTGAAGCGGGTACCAGCAGGTCGCAGCAGGACAGTAAAAACTTCCGTGGTACCAGCCTTCTTAGCATTATGGGAAAACGGTATGTTAAGGTACTAATTGAAAGGGTCATGAAAGAAACTGATAGAAAAATTTGGGACGTGCAAGCGGGATTTAGAAAGGGAATGGGGTGTACAGATCAAGTCATTTCTGTGCGCATCATTGCGGAGAAGTTTTTGGTCAAAAACCAAAAGGCTTTTTGTGCGTTCATGGACTTGGAAAAGACCTACAACAGAGTAGACAGGGATGTGCTATGGCAAATACTGAACACATTTCGGTTGAGTGCTGGGTTGATGCAGGCATTAGTATCTATATAGGGACTCTAGTGCTTGAGTTAGGATCAACGGGGTCCACTCGGACTGGTATGGCATCCATAAAGGTGTCAGCCAGGGCCGTGTGGCTCCCCCGTGGCTTTTCTACCTATTTATGGACAGGTGTTTGGAAAATTTAAAAGTTGAAGAATGCGGATTAAGAATGGGTGAGTTAATCGTCAAATGCCTTTTGTACACCGATGATCAAGTTATTCTTGCGTCGTCAGCGGCCGAGTTGCAAATGATGGTTACATTTATGAACAGATCATTAAAAGAAAGGAATGGTGTGGAACTTCAAAATTGACTGAACAATTTGACCATTTTACATATTATCAGCCTGTTATAACTTTACTTATCACCGATTGACCGGACTAAAGCAATTTTTTATGTACACACATTACATTTTCATTAAATTATTGTGAGGCTAAGGTATACAATATATTTATTATTTTAAACACTTTAAGTAATAAATAAATGTTCTTACGACACTCTCTTGCAAAATAAATATAAATTCAGTGTCGGTCACGTTTCCCCATACTAAAATGTGAAGCAATGCAAACTATAAAAAAATGCAACTATAAAAAAAAAAAAGTTGCGCGGCAGCTTTTGCTGTCGCACGGATGGGCCTGCTCGAACTGGTCTGACACAACTGGTTACTTCGCCTATGCGGTTCCCAGATATGGAAGATCATGTACCTTCCTGTTGGAAATTCTGCTGACCTCTCATCTGGACGAATATCAGGTCTCCGTCGATGCCCCTTTTGGCTCTTCGGGCCAGTGTCTGATCCGGAGTACGGTGCTACTCACGCTCCCATCGCGGTTGCGTTCTGCAGGTTGCCGCCTTGTTTATCACTATAGGTCAGCCGACTGGAACAGGATGCGGTCTTTTTTGTATCCTACCTTTGGGGGGGGGGGGGTTACTTCTTGCCTGGTGATCTCAACGTTGTAGCTGATTTTGTCGCTTATGTGGTGCTTCAGGGAATGGAACTATTTATTCCATCGTCTGTGATGCCTATCGGAGGCAGAACTCAGACATGGTTTGACCACTCTTGTAAAATTGCTTTTTTATAGGCTAGGGTAAACGAGTATACAGTCCAGTAAGTGGTTGCTGTGGCGCTTAGACATCT
Source organism: Parnassius smintheus behrii (assembly GCA_036936625.1). NCBI lineage: Eukaryota > Metazoa > Arthropoda > Insecta > Lepidoptera > Papilionidae > Parnassius > Parnassius smintheus. The sequence continues at coordinate 40,100,291 of JAUPFT010000017.1, read as the reverse complement.
ACATCTATCCTCGATTACGAATCAAAATGCAGATGCGTAGTCAACCGCAAGGACTAAGAAGATGAAATGCCTCGTTGCCAGTAAAAAGGGTCAGCAAGTGTGTTACCAGCATAGATCTATTACGTAAAAAATAGATTATTTGCAGGTATAAAAAAGCGTTTTAAATTTCACCATATATTATGTTGATAACAGTACGACGTAAAATCCTAAGCGAGATGGAAACTTTCTAAAGCCGCGACAATTGCTAAGGGCCTTTGTGTCGAACTTCGCTATTCCTTAATCAATACGCTTTGCTGTTGCTTGTCGAGAAAACGCGGATACGTGTCCACAGTTTACTATAATATTTTAGAAAAGGACAGTCAAACAACAAAAATTTCTTAAATAATATTTGTATAATTGTTGATATTCCAAATATGTTCGGTAATGTTCGTTAGCTTAATCATCATTCATTTCAGAGGTAAGATTAAAAAAAAATCTGCGACTTTCGTCATAAGGGTTTAGGCGGTTCGAGCTTAGTGTTCGTGCCATTTGAGGTTGTCCAGCGTTTTCTTCATGTTAATTATCACGTTGTTCATTTGGTCGATTCGGGTTTGAGTTTCTTTCAGGCGGTTGTCAAATTGAGCAACCCTATCCTTCACCCCCTTATCTCTTTCCCGAAGGCATTATATAATTCTATTTATAGGTAGATGGATAGAAGGTATTATATTGTTATAATATATCCCATTAATTATGATATATCCCATTAATTATGGTCCACAACAATAGGTATGGCGGTGTAACTCATAGACGTCTCACTCCGGAATTCATAGCCCGGATAAGGGTTCCCCTCATAGAAATATTAAAAACGGAAAAGAATACAAAATAATAGAAATATTAAATTACTTCATTATTATATCTATGGTTCCCCTAGTGGACGATTCAAGCGCTATGTGTCGAATTTAACCAATAAGCATTTTAGAGACAAAAGAAACCCATAATTTGACAAATTTCAGGGGTTGGTTGCTGACTTAGAGTAATTACATGCATGCCTTTACGCTGAGGCTGTTGTTTCCGAATTTCGTCAACCAAAACAATCCACTAGCTTATAATGGATGATTTTTTTTACCGCCTGAAAAAAAAGGTTGCAGCAGGCAAACGGAATACAAGCTTATGGTACTGATATTTCACATTTTTTTTATTTTACATTAACATATTACGAAATCGGTCTATCAATAAATACTTCTAACTGGGTGCGTAATATTTTAATTTCGATTAGTTTTTTATTGATTTATTTAATTAGTTCAAACATTTTGTTGTTATTGTTATGAATGTTTGACACCGAATGAAACCGAATTTTGAAACCGAATGTTTATCTCAAATTATTAGTATTTATTGATAGATCAATTCCATATTAAAATTTTATATCAGTGCCATAGGCTTCTATTCCGTTCACCTCCTTTTTTCCAGACGGTAAACACCCAGTATATGTACCAATGAACCTTTCATCATATGAAGTTATATCATGAAAGGTACATTGAAAGTATAGTTTTTTTTTAAATTGCTACTTTATCTGCCACTATTTCTGATACGTGCTACAATCGTAATACGCAGTATGGTTCCACCACGCATACGTGAATTCATGGTGCAGTAATATGTAGCATTCTATGCAAATAATACACTTGCAGTGTGGTGTTACCACGTAATTAATTTAGATGCAATTAGAATAAACATTTACACCGAAATAATTAAGTCAAAATTATACATTTCTATTAGAAAAATAAAATATAGACATAATACATAAACGCTAACGCCTGTCACCCAGAGGGGGAGGCAGAGACTACAGAATTCCATTTGGCACGATCCTGACACACCTCTCTTGCCTCCTTCACATCCATATACCTACGCATACATGCTCGTCGGTTAAGGGTACTCCTAATTTGGTCCGTTTTCAATAAATCGCCAATTTAGTAGATAAATTTTCGCCTAGGACATCCCTTTCCGACTCTGCCATTCACTTCTGCAACATAAATTTTCGTTGTCACTCTTTCCTCATTCATTCTTTCCACATGACTAAACCACTGAAGCATTCCTTTCCTAATCCTCGTCACAACATCATCTTGCAAACCACACTCTTAAAATATAGACATTAAACTGATTACAACGTTCCTCTAACGGTTACAATGTTAATTTGAATTAGCATATGTCTTTATTACATACGAAGCCAATTCCCTCATTAACGAAACACGAAAAATACTAACGATATCGAGTGCTCTAAAGTCTCTAAACATCCACCAAACGTCGACAAGAGTTGAATGAGCTTCAACATCAAAGTCAAATGTAAGCTCATACCGTCCCGTCAGATGCTGATAGTGCGAGCGATTTTGAAAGGATTAGTCAGGAAAAGCCAGGATCGATGTCTATAATCAGATAGTAAGAGTGAAAGCCTTTCTCTGTGGCGGCTACAGTTTAACAGAGTTAAGCCCGTCGCGTCAACATCTATGCGAAAATTATAGGTCGAACAGTTACATTAATTAGGCTCCTTTAATTACAGTATGTAGGCAGTATGTATACTCGTAAAGAGCATTGCTAATTATGTTATAAATAGAATGCATTTGTATAAAAGATACAATTTTTTTGAACCAATTTCACTTGTCTTTTAATATTAGTGTAGTGTCATTTAAGTGCTTGAGCGTGTAAATAAGACACTAGTGGAGTTTTGGCGAATCTTTAACCGCAGCCAGATTATTGCTCTCATGCAAAGTCAAAGTAGCGGCCTAAATACATCCCACTGCTGGGCACGGGCCTCCTTACACATTTTAAAGGGTTAATCCGCTATATAAAGGTAATCTGCTGCGTTGCGATGGTCCAGTGTGTTGGCGGACTTCATACGTCCTCGAAATATTATATTCCTCAGTCATGCAGGATTTCTTTAATGCTAAGCACGGGGTAAATGAAAAAAAATTGAAAAAACAAAAAGTAATTGCAATTGACAATTTCATTAATGCCGTCGATGGTCGAATGCAAGTTGTCAGCGTAGGTACTTTAAAATTGACTTTTTTGCAAATAAAGTATTTGCAATAACGATTTTAAATAAATAAGGATTGCAAAGAATGGGACAAAGAGTTTTTATTCTACTTTGGCAACAACAACGCATCTACCTAATCAAACTCAAAGTAATAATCTAATAATATACGCCGTTAATTGAATATTCATTTATTCGTCATAAATCCTTACAGTTACTTAGAGCTCCGAATCCACAACCAAAGAAAAAAAATAATCGTGAATATGCTACACATTTCGCTTATTGCTACATAATAAAAAGAACTGGCAACACAAAAAAATGTCAGTTTTACGCTAAGTTCGTTTGAACGCGATATATTTTCCCGCCATCATTCTACCGTGGGCCATTAACTGCGTCTCATAAAAGCAAAGTGGCGTTCGGAAAAGCGAGTTTTATGTTGCTGGTGCTATATTTACGTCAGCATGTGAAAATTTATGAGATAAAAGTTTCGATAATAGTGCGATATCGATAATAGATTCGATAAAATCTTTACAGTTACTTCTAAGTAAATATATTACTTAGAAGTAACTGTAAAGATTTTTGACGAATAAAAGCATATTCAATTACCGTCATTTATTATATTACTTTGAGTTTGATTAGGTACGTTGTTATTGCCAAAGGATAATAAAAACTTTTTTCTCATTCATTACAATCCTTAATTATTTTCAATCGTTGTTGCAAAAACTTAATTTGCAAAAAAAGTCACTAGAATACCACGAAGGATGGAAACAACCCATGATATCTCAACGACACGGTCTTAGTGAATACTGAATATGGACATTGAGGTATTACTACTACGTAGTAATATAGTTCGATAAATATGGACAAGACAATGAGCATGTCCGTCCATGTCACTTCTATGCCGAACTGGTGAAGTGGCATCTGGTATTGCAGCCTCCAATCCACCTGCTAAGCGTACTCATTGTACCAAATTCTTTCATCATCTTCATTACAGCCATTCACGGGTCCACTGCTGAACATAGGCCTCCCCTAAGATTTAATGATAGACTGGGATCCGCTGTCAAGGACTAATTTAAAAGAAGACTAATACTGTATATATATATATATATATATATATATATATATATATATATATATATATATATATATATATATATATATATATATATATATATATATATATATATATATATATATATATATTATATGAATAAATTATTATGTGAGGAAGCTCAGAATTTCTCTGGGAGATAAAATCCATAACGAAGACATTCGCAGAACTGAATCAGCAGGCTGAAGCGGTAATGGGCCGGGCATATAGTTCAAAGAACATAATATGTTCAACCGTTGGAGAAGAAAGGTACTCGTGTCTCTCGACCTGATAAGAGCAGTGTAGGGCCAAGGAACGTTATTTAATCAGTGGTTGGACGACCCCTCACAAATGGAGTGATTACTCAATGAAATAACCAAATGGATACTGATGGCTCAGGGCCGTACCTGAATGCATTACTTGGAGCTTACTTTAGCATATGATGATTTTATTATATAAACTATTTAAAAAAAATATTCTAGTTAAAAACAAAGTCCCTTATACGTTTACTAAGGGTAAAAACCTGTTTAAATTGTATTACGTACGATAAGCATTTGAATGCAGGGAGTCTAGTAAATAAGGTCATAAAATGGGAGGAGGGGGTCGGTTTATCGGCGTCCGGGTAATCTGGGTAACGCTGCTACGTATTAAGCGGGTGCCGTTTTTATTAGTGGGCTTTATTGAGGCGATAAATTCAGCGGAATGTTATTCTATTTGCTTATTTATTATTTCAAGTTAAACGCGGAGGTGTGTTCGTTGCCTTAATATCATTATATACGAGCTCTTTGTATTGCTTTGTATTTTTTTTTCATTTGTTACTTTTTTTGGTTGATATTTTGCTTTCAGAGGAAAATTGTAAATACAAGTAGAGTAAGTTCTCTGAACATGGACTACCATAGTGATTTATTTAATTACAAAACAATTTATTATAGCTAAATCAGTCATTTTAAATTGAATCAGTACAGGAACTATAACACAATGGTAAACTATGATAAAAATGTCTTAAAAAACTTTCATAAACTTAATTTTTTATAAAATGTTACAAATTCAAACATTAATTAGGTAGCTCAATACAGAGCACTAGGTTTTTAATATGGACATAGAGTATCTAATATAGAGCACACTATGTTTTGATAGAGAATAACATCTTTTTTATTTAACAACTAGCTGTTACCCGCGGCTTCGTCCGCATGGTCACTGGGAAATGAACTATCCATTGCTTTTTCAATTGAAAGAAAACTGAGTTTTATAGATTTGTCAGAGATGCAGCCATTAAAAGGAAACTGAGCAAAATTGATTCGTCAGCCTATTTAAATGTTTTGAAACGCAGCGTATAGGAAAGCGTGAAAATTGCCTGTTTATTCCAAATGGAAATGGGATATTTTTTTAATTAGAGGAAACTGAGCATAATTATCCGTCAGGGATGCAGACTTTTGAAAAGAAACTGAGCTAAATTGATTCGTCAGAGATGCAGTTTTCTGAATTGAAAGGAAACTGAGCCAAATAAAAGATCCGTCAGAGATGTAGCCTTTTGAGTTGAAAGGAAACTGAGCTTAATAGGTCCGTCAGAGGTGCAGTATTTGGAATTGAAAAGAAACTGAGCTAAATAGGAAATTTTGAATTGAAAGGGAAGATCTGTGGGAATTCTGATTAATTGATTGTGGGAATTTTGGAAAAAAACTAACTGAACACTATTTTAAGACGCTACTGTACACAATGTTATATGTTTTTCCATTCGGGGAAAGAATGTGGAGATTCTGGGTATTTGACACATGCGAACATGCTACATACAACTGATCATGAGAGAAGCACGGTTTTTCTAAGTTGATCCCCGCTACCTGTAACGTTTGCCCTTGCGCTTTATTAATTGTAATTGCAAAACTGAGCTCAACAGGGAACTGCAACCTTTTGAATTGAAAAGGAAGATCTGTGGGAATTATAGGAATCCGTGGTATTGTGTAGTATAGTGGTATAGTGGTATTCTACAGCTTTTTATGCGACATTGTACTATCGTCCCACACTAAAAGTTTGCATTGTCGTAGCATTATACCTCGTGCACTATTTTTGCTAAAGTTGCAGATCGGCGATTCTTCCTGGGCTAGATTTAGAGGGAGTTTTAAAACAGAATGTGCAGTGCGGCCCCCGCTTAGCAGCGTGGCGGCTATACCGGAGGAAGCTACGGCCACAGCAATGTTTTTGTCTTTCCGTACTTGCTCTAATAATAAATTTAACAAAAATGTCTTCCCAGTTCTTCTAGGGGCATCTAAAAAGAAAAGTGCTCCATTTCCAGATTCAATTTATCCCAATACTTTGTCAAAAACTCGTTTGTGTTCGGGAAGCAAGCGGGGTACAAATTCGGCTACTTGCTGCTGCAAAGCTGGTGTATCGTAGTTTGTTTCACGTATAATTTCATCACTTAGATTATTTTCGGTTGTTCGCTGAGGGCTTATCATTCCAAAGTCGCTTAATTTTTGCCTACCATTGCCATTACTTTAACTTCAATTTTTCCAAGTGCTTCATCATAAATGTGTTCATTGTATGTCATGTTCGCGTGTGTCTGCTGTAACCTTCGCAAAATATCTTCCGCCATGTACTCTTTATATTTGTCCCACAATTCATGTGCATTAGATAGCCCGAAAGATGATATGAGAGTTGCATAAAGATCCCTAATTTTGGCTGGTGACTGGCACTGCACAGCTTCCTCAATGGATTCATCCCAGTGATTACCGTTTTCTAAAAGATGCAGAGCTTCACATGCTTCTCTATAAGTTGCGCATTCCTGACCGTTGTCAGTTTTAAGGTCTTTATATCCTGTAGGACCCAGTAGCAGCAATCGTAAACAGTAACATTCAAAATTAGTTACATGGACGGTATACACACGACCAAGGGCATCTGATGACTTTGCACCGGGCCAATTTGCAACAGGCGCGCCTTGAATACGGCATTTCCACTCCTTCCTAGATGTGTTCCAAGTATAATAGCGGGGGACTTCAGAATATAACAACGTTTTTGCAAAGGGGTCGGTTTGACAAAGTTGAAAGAAGGCTGTTAGTGTAGTTTATGGCGGTGATGCAATTCTTTCTTGGAAATTTCTTTCGGTGAAATATACACGCTCTCCTTTTCTAAGTGCACAGCAAGGTGAGCAACTGTTGGGTGCCTTTCGTGTAAAGGGAAGCCAAGGAGACGCCACACTGTCTCGTTACTGCTGACATGTCCTGCTTGAAAGGTCTGTACTTCTTTAACGGGATTTGCCTCACCTTCACTCCTGAGATTAAATATTGCTTGGTCGCTTCCTTTATTTATGTACTTACAGATATATTTGATTGCGCGGACAGAGCTACATAATTCTACATTAATGTGGGCATTAAACATTTTACATAGAATAGGCGAATACGAGACAATCCAGCTTTTTTTTTTTTTATAGAATAGGCTGACAAACGAGCACACAGTCCACGTGATGGTAAGTGGTTGCTGCGGCCCATAGACATCTACATCTATCTTCCATTACAAATCAAAATGCAGATGCGTTGTCACCCGTGAGGACTGAGATGGAATGCCTCATATCCAGTAAAAAGGGTCTCCGGTTCTCTACACTCACCATACGAAATACAGCAGCATTAAGCTACTATTTCACGCTGGTATCTGTGAGAGCGTGGTCCTTCCCCGGTTGAGCCGACCCATTCGTGCTACAACTATACTACTAATATAACTGCAGCATGGCTCTACCACGTAAAAATTGACTGCTGTTGACAATCCATCTAAGGTTTCGAACGCTCCAGAGCGAGATTTGATTGTAACTTTCCTGCCACCATCTTCGGGAGCTCTGCGTCTGTATAAAGGGTAGCCATTGCCATTGTGCACTGTTTCTTTTAATAGCTGATTAGGAAATTTCTTTGCACATTTTCCTTCTTTCATACATGGCGATATTGAATTTCGTGTTCCACATGGACTGTGAATCATATTTCGGACGATGGTATCATACAATTCTTTATCTTGCTCAGGATCCAGAATCTCGGCACTTATTTTGTCGTTTTGGCTGGACCGCAACTTCTCTTTAAGCCATATTAGAATGTGGGCATGCGGTAATCCTCTTTTTTGCCATTCAATTGAATACATGAAGCACTGCACCTCTCCGAAAATTTTCCCTTTGTTAATTACATACATTAATTTTTGTACTTTTAATCTAAATACTCTAGCAACTAAATCGTGTCTGTCAGTACTTTTTGGCCCGGCATTAGCTCCTCGGTTATTTCTTTCCATGTGGAATTGCAAGTAAAAGTAACAAAAAGATCAGGTCTTCCCTAAGTTCGTACATATGCCAATGGGTCTTGTGTGTACTCATATAGGTAGCGGGGACTGTCAACGAATGATGAGGGCAGAATTACCGTTTTACCTAAATCTCTGAGGTTTACATTGACGTCGCTAGAAACGGCATCTTGTAAATGTATATAATTCTCAACGTACAGCTTTTTTGATTTAAAGATATATAACGGAGACGTTCACTTTCTACCTTTACTACATTTCTACCAAAAATTGATGAAATAATTGTCTACACCTCGCTAAGAGGTGAAAATCATTTTCTCGCAACATCATATGACACGCATAAAAATCCATACATGACACTTTTTTGTTCGGAATAGGCACCTTTGTGACCGGGTTAATGAGCTGAAAATGATAACCCTCTTGTACTTTGCAATAAATCAATGGGTATTGCAGAGCGTCATAAAACTTGTGTGTATCGGCTACCCGTTGCAACATATCATCACGAGCTCGCAAGACAATGTCTCGTGAAGAAAATGTATCACCACTAATTACGGCTGCTATTTCGTTTATCAAAGATGCGTTGTAGCACCTTTCATGCTCTCCTCGAGGGGTCCGATGTGCGTGAATGACGACTTTATAATCCTCTTCAGGTAGGTTTTCTAAAGCAGTTTTAAATGTTTTGACTAAAATGTTACGTTCATGCAAGAATCTTTGAATTTTGAACACTGTGTCTCTCTCAACTCCCTGGATAAATTGGCAGGGACGGTCTACCTCAATTTCTTCGTCACACATAAAATATACTTGTAAAAATTTATGGTGTTCGTTTTCAGCTGGAAAATGTGAACTTATTCTATGATAAATTTGCCCTTACACCGTAAATGTAGGCGAAAATCCTGGCATTATTATTTCCCGGTGAACTCCGAAGGACGTCATTTGTAAGCATGAGTTATATTTCCGGATCCTGTTTAAAAAGCGCCGTGACTCATTAGCATTATATAAAAAGAGAGTTTTCAAAGGTTCTTCTGGTTCCCCAAGTAACGGAAGAGACACTTTGCCATTGGAACAGCACATGCCTGCGGTCTCATCTTTCCATTTTAAAGCGCTGCAAAATCGACACGCCTTGTCCATCAGTCCGATAACAACTAACCTGTGATTTTTATAATCAATCAACGGATCATAATTGAATGCTGCGTCATTAAAAACCGACCAATTGTTTCTTTGAAAATTTTGTAGACGTTCAGCTTGGAGCTGTGCATTTGCATCTCTTCGCGCATGTGTCTGTTCTGGTGTTTCAGATGTCCTTATAGTAGATTGACGTTCAGCTTGCTCAATGAGTCTGTGTTGAGTTTCATCAGGTGTTTCCGCGGCTCTTAAGGCGGCCTGACGTTCCGCTTGTTCGAATAGCCTTTGCTGACTTTGAGCAGATGTTTCAGTAGCTCTTAAAGTAGATTGACGCTCTGCCTGTTCAAGACGCCTTTGCTGACTTTGATCAGGTGTTTCAGTAGCTCTTAAAGTAGCTCGACGCTCTGCCTGTTCAAGACGCCTTTACTGAATTTGAGCAGGTGATTCAGTAGCTCTTAAAGTAGCTTGACGCTCCGTCTGTTCAAGACGCCTTCGCTGACTTTGAGAAGGTGTTTCAGAAGCTCTTAAAGTAGCTTGACACTCTGCCTGTACAAGACGCCTTTCCTGACTTTGAGAAGGTGTTTCGGAAGCTCTAAAAGCAGCCTGACGCTCTGCTTGTTCTTGCTTTCTCAGTTCAGCATTTTCTAAACATTCTAGCGATCGAGCTAATCTTTTCGCTTGTCTTTGAGAAGATACTCTTGAAAGGCTGGACTTACGTTTGCGAGGCATTATGAAGTAACAAAAAACCTATTTATAAAAAAACGTTAAAATACCTAAAAGGAATTAAATTTCCTTCTAGATATTTTTTAAAAGCAATTCCAAAATATCTAAAGGGAATAAATATTCCTTTTAAATATTTTTTAAAATCAAAACAACAAAACCAATTCAAGACACAACACGAATCCGAAAACGATAGCCAAGAAAAATCGAATCAACTTAAACCAAATCATGCTAACGCTCTGTTGCGACGTGAAAGAAGGACAAACTTGTGCAAAATAGTTCGATTTTACCACGGGAATGAGATCTTTTTCCGCGGAAAAAGTAGCCTACGTCACTCTACAGCCACTGAACTATCCCCGTACCAAAATTCATGCCACGCCAACGCTCTGTTGCGACGTGAAAGAAGGACAAACAAACAAACACACTTTCGCATTTATAATATTAAGTATGGATTCTAATAATATTGTAACTATATTATTATCAGGAATGGTTATTACATAATATTCATTCCGTATTAATTCCCTTTGCAAAATTTACATACATAAAGACAGCCTCTACACTCTACACCTGTACATTCAATATATTTATTTGCATTCCATAATGTAGAAATTAATAATATTAAATTTTCACAATATGGACCCTGATTGATGGACCATGATTCTTTTTGTGTCCATAACTTTAATATCATTATATAAGAGCTCTTGGCATTGCATTGTATAATGTTTTTCATTTCTTTCTTTTTTATTTGATAATTTTACTTTCAGAGGAAAATAGAAAATACAAGTACATCTTCAATCTACTTGATTGTTGGGATTTTTCTGCCTAAGAGTACGTCTCGGTTGGGGTCACCATCTGATATATTTCTGCGACCAATGGCCATTGCACCAACTGGTTTTGGTTAAAAGGTGTGGTGTGGGTTGCCAGATGCCAGTAGAATTACACTGTTCTCCGACATTTTTTGGTTAATTTCAATATATGTATAAAAAAGAGGTTATATATACGAGAGATGTGGTGCAGTGCGGTGGACATTTCCTTGCCCTAAAAACCTTCTCAGAAATGAGAGATCTGTGCTCAGGAGTGGGACGTATATAGGCTGTAGCTTTAACTTTTATTAATAAGAGATGGTTTAACCGCCATGTATTGCAGGAACTCCAATACATCCAATAATCCGAGCAATTGTGCTCACAAAATACGGAATGAAGTTTTAATGTTACTATTTATTTTTTTAAATCCTTAATCGAATTATCGAATATTCCTTTCTCCACTCAAAAGAGTAGAGAAATTACGTTTTAATAAAAAGACAAAGCTGCACGCTGCTATATTACGGTTGTACCATGAATGGGTCAGCTCGACCTGGGTGAGACCACGCTCTCCCAGAATACCAGAATAAAATAGCAGCTTAATACTGCTGTGTTTCTTCGGCTTTTTAGTAGCGTAGAGTAGAGATTGGTTAGTTAGGTTTTGTCTTATTTTTATAAAGTAATTAGATAAACAAATTTTTGAAATATATAAATCATTTAAGTATATGTAAGTAAAATCGGCTAGAATGTCCGACTACAAAGAAGAATTATTTATAAATGAACTTTGTAATAGAACCATTCGTGCTACAATTATAATATGGTAGCAGCTTGGCTCTACCTACTTTACCACGATGTAAGTAACTGTAATTAACAATTTAGTTGTTGCCAGTTGGGACAGTTGAATTCAGTTTATTCATGTACACTTAAGTGGTAGAGACACGTTGCAGCTATATTATGGTTGTACCACGAATGGGTCGACTCGACTGGGGAGGACCGCACTCTCACAGAATACCACCGTAAAATAGCTGCTTAATGCTGCTGTGTTTCAAATGGTGAGTGTAGAGAACCGGAGGCCCTTTTTACCGGAAACGAGACATTCCATCTTAGACCTCCCGGGTCACAACGCATTTGTATTTTGATTCGTAATCGAGGATAGATGTAGATGTCTGTGGGCCACAGCAACCACTTACCATCCAACCAGTATCCAACGAGTACGTAGTACTATTATTTATTCTGTGTTATCAGGTGGACTGTGTGCTCGTTTGTCACCCTATTCAATAAAAAAAAAACTATAAAGTATTGAGTGCAATTGCTAATTCCTGGAGATATCACAGCTTAAATATTTGGAGCAAAAGTAAAAATTATTTCTTCATTCTATGCTTTATATTCCGTTGAATAAAAACATTACGGTAGATATTGAAATGTTTTTTGTTGTGTTCATTTTATTTAGTTCGTAATATTAGAGCGCCAAGTATCCTAAACTAATCCTGTCTCCACGCAGTAGTGCGTGCACTGCTATATTCTGGGCTGGCAACCGATGGGGAAGAAAGGTTCTAATGTGGCAGCTTAGTACCGGCAAGCCGAATGTAGGATGACCTCCACTAGATGGAATAACGATCGGGTAAAATATGCAGGTAGTTGATGGATGCAGGTATCTTAGGATCGTGTTTTTTGGCGCTAGAGTAGGCCTATGTTCAGCAGTGAACTTGTGAAGGGCAGTAATGATGACGATGCTTTAAAATTGTAAATCATGTAAATATTGAGAATAAATATAAATAAATGAATATTATTGAAATGTAGCAACTAACTATTTTATTTAAGTACCCAGTAGGGAAAAACATCTAATATAACAAGGGTAATAACAAAGTTTGTAAGTGTCTAACTTAGGGTTACAACACACGATGAGAGTTGAGCTTAATCGAGTCAGTTACCGAGTTCTTTCAGAACGCAAACCGGATATTTTTGAAACATAAAAATAACGTTATACAGAAAAATATTTACTACATTTAAGTATCATAAGTCTTCGCCATTGTTCTTATTAATTTTATTGGCTCTATATTAATTAATTTTATATTTATTAAAAGTTTAAGCATAGACTAAAAATACACTGACTGACGCTGAAAAGCAACGTTAAAGATGTAAACAATCTGGAACTGCACTACAAAACTTGGCGATAGTGGCAAATTCCTTCCTCTCATAAAAGGAGAGATTGTAAATAAGCCGAAAAAGAATAATATTAAATGATTAGTTCGACTTTATCGAACGTCAAACGTTGCCAATGTACATTTTTGAATCCTCTGGCGTTTAATTCCCTGCTTAAGTATTTATTTAATACACATCATCATCCCCGCTAGGGATTTAGTATTAGGAGTGTAGTTGTAGCACGAATGTGTCGGCTCGACCGGGGAAGGACTACGCTCTCTCAAAATACTAGCGTGAAATATTAGCTTCACGCTCCTGTATTTCGTATGGTGAGTGTAGAGAACCGGATACCCTTTTTACTGGATACGAGGCATTCCATTTTAGTCCTGAGGGGTGACAACGCATCTGCATTTTGATTCGTAATCGAGGTTAGATGTAAATGTCTATGGACCACAGCAACCACTTAACATCAGGTAGACTTTGTGCTCGTTTGTCTGCCTATCTTATAAAAAAAATCTTAGCTAATTTAATTTTTAATAATGGATTTCCGAAAATTAACGCCTGATTCCTGATGGTTGTGAGGCTTTGAATTAGGATGAATGATTTAGGATTTGCCTTAATTGTCAGGCTTGACAGTCAGATTATCCATCGCTGTACCGTCATAGACATTTCTTTACGCTGTTTACTTGATTGGGTAAATTACGAATATTGTAAACGATGGTGTACGACAACTATAATATAGTCATTGTCGCGAGTGTTCTGAAGCCCTAACTCGTTCATGCACTGACGTGACGTCACTAGACGACCGTCGCGACAGGTATCCTCACCCCCCAGTCCCCTGTCTGGCTAATGTAAAGAGTAAATAGGGTTGACACATCCGGACTGTTTCCGCAACTAAGTGAACTCGTTGCGAGCTACTAGCAGCCACCGACGTCACCGGATGTTTGTATACGGACTCTGTATTACGAGGTTTTATAAAAAATTGTCTGTGTCGTTTTCTGAGTAGTTTTGTGGTCGGATTCGAGTATTTATTATGTTTATTACATCGTGTGCTTAAGAGGATACTTTGATAATGAATCGTAGTTTTGGGGGCGTGGCTTATATCTTTATCGGTGAAGCTCACGGACGGCCATAGAAACAGAAACAGAAACTTTTTTACTCAATGTAGATTATAAACAATACTTATTGAAAGTCACTTTTTTCATTTATCACTGGTTCGCAAAAAAAACCTCTGTCCTGGAAAGAACCAGCAAGAAACCCAGCGGAACTATTTTTTTTTCAATAATAGCTTACAATCATGTTTACAATTAACAACACAAGACAAATTAGAATTAGCTTGTTAGCGATCACCCTTCGCAGGGGTTATACATATATAGTTAACGGTTTATATATTCATAAATTCCTTACTATCATAATAACCCTTTTTATACAAACTTAGTTTATTAACATTTTTGAACTTTGTGTATGACAAATTCAATAGAATACTATAATACATATTGTGTATTATAGTATTCTATGCGACTGAGGGAGTATCAAAATGACGAAAGTGATGCAATAACTTCATAATAAGCGAATTATGAGATAGCTATACCGAGCACGCGTTCGGAATAAAACTATGTAAACGCCAAACAACATTTTTATTTTATTTAACCAAACTTTGTTATGGATTAAAAAATGGTTGATGAGAACTTAGATATAATTATTTACAATGCTTTAAAAATAATTCCATAAACTTATTCGTAAAATATTGTACTGGCACGGAGAAATGTAACTAATTAGAGTCTAATTTGCAATATTTTCCTATCGAGAAAGTTACATGTTATCGTGTTTTCCTTTTATGACATCCAAGTTCATACAGTCAAAAATGATGTACCAAAAATTTGGATCGTAATCTATAAAACTTAAAAAAAAAAATATGTGAAATAGGAAAACAATAAAATTTTTGAGGTATCATCACCTTAATATTCGAACTCTGCCCGATGAAAACATTGATAGTAAAGTAAAATTTGTGAACCATGTAGTGGCGGTGTAAAAGTATTCACTGAGGCGACAAAGGGTAACTGAAACATGAGAAGGGCAGCAGCATCTTCTAGATAGCAACTCAATATTGTAAAAAACCGGCCAAGAGCGTATCGGGCCACGCTCAGTGTAGGGTTCCGTAGTGTCCCGTCCGTCACAATAAGTGTTCCCACTTATGAGTTTAAAGGTGGGTATCCATTATGTTCGCGCTCCAGCAGCGCTCCGCGCTCCTGCAACTGCTCCCGGTAGTGGGTACTGTTGTTTCCATCCAAGTTCAAAATGATTTTCCTAGAAAGTCCTTATAAAGTTCTACTTTTCAGATTTTTTTCATGTTTTCTAAACTTATGGTTCAAAAGTTAGAGGGGGGGGGGGACACATTGTTTTTAACTTTTGGAGCGATTATTTCCGAAATTATTGACATTATCAAAAAATGATTTTAGTAAACCCCTATTCATTTTTAAATACCTTTCCAACAATATATCACACGTTAGGATTGAAATTAAAAAAAAATCACTTCCCACTTTACATATAGGGGGGCTACCCTAATAAAACATTTTTTTTCCAATTTTTATTTTACCACTTTGTCGGCGTGATTGATACACATATTGGTACCAAATTTCAGCTTTCTAGTGCTAACGGTCACAGAGATTAAGCGAGGACGGACAGACAGACATGGCGAAACTATAAGGGTTCCTAGTTGACTACGGAACCCTAAAAACTGCGATTGCCAATCCGCTTGCTAAGCGTCGCTACTGTGGCAATATCCCCCTTATGAGGCAATATTCGGAGAACGCCTATGATCATCGTTAATAGACTATTATATGCTGTAATGGATGGATGGAAAAGTTACAGTCAAAATAGGTTCCACCACTGGGTACATGCTTCCTCTCATTTCTGAGAAAAGAATGCAGAATAATCAGAAATGAGACATGTATACACCTACGTGTGCTGGTAGAGGTCACACGCCCTCAAAATATTTTATTTATGAGACATGCAGGCATCCTCAAGATGATGTGTTCTTTTATCACTTACTTTTTTATACACGTGATATAACGCTGCAACTATATTATAACAGTACGAACGGGTCGGCTCAACCGGGGAAAGAGCACGCCAAAATAGCAGCTTCATGCTGCTGAGTTTAGTATGGTGAACGTGGAGGACCAGAGACCTTTTTTACTGGAAACAAGGCATTCATGACAAAGCATATGTATTATGATTCTAATTCGAGAATAGATGATGTTGTCAATGGGCCACAGCTACTATCAGGTGGAATGTGTGCTTGTTAGTCATCCTTTAAAAAATATTAGGTCATCTTAACATTGAAATAAATAATTACCTTGGTGTTGATAGAAATCGTAATAGCGTTAATTACGTATTGTTAAATTATAAACGAGCTTGAAAAATAAGAAAATATTTCGAGGACATGTAAAGACAGCCAACAAAACCTTTTTTCTCTTCTTTAAAAACCGCCTTGAAAGAGTGTATATAAATAGACTGTTACAAACCCATTATGTAACATTTTAAAATTAAATAAATTTTACATAAATATTAGCATTGGTTAGCGCTTAGTCTTGTAGTGTGTGCATATATATATATATATATATATATATATATATATATATATATATATATATATATATATATATATATATATATATATATATATATATATATATATATATATGTAGGATAGAATAAGAGAGAGAGTTAATAATAAACCTACAGTCAAGACCACTAGACGTATTATCATTTATTCCCCGAACCTCGTAACATTACATGGCGACCCTGCCAGGCGGTGCGCTGCTACAATGCAAGCGCACCGCCGGGACCTGTATTAGAAAAAAAGTAATTTATTGAAGAACATAAATACATAAAAATAAATATATGAAAATAATATTATAATAAAATGAACATAAGAAGATACTACAATTTTTTTGAGAAATCGAAGTCTATTATATACAAAATAAAATGTTATAGAAGAAATGAAGAAAATACCTGAAACATTAATTATACAAGAAGCTCCAGTAACATTGTTATTAAATCAAGAAGACAAGAGAGAAAATTTCCAAGAAAGAAGATTCCAAGAACAGAAAACTTCTTAATCAAAATTCCTTCAAGAGAAGAATAAAGAACTAAAGAAAAAAGAAGCGTACGAGGAAGTCCAGGCCCAACCACATCGGGGAGCTAACAACATCTTCGAGTGCCAGAGCTGCAGAAAGAAGTCAGGGGTACAACGAGCGACTAGCCAAGTTCTGTAGCAGGTACAAGACATCTCGAAAGCACCGAATGTAAGTTTAATTATTTAATAGTGTCGATGTCTATTGTAAAATTATATTAATACTTATATAATGTTGTACACAGAACTAGGGAAAGAAATTTTTTAAATCATTCATTAAAAAAATAGGATTTTTTTTAGAATTAGTACTATTAATAGAAAAATTCGAAATTATGTATTATACCACAATAATTAATCGGTAAATAACTACTTAATAATGATAATAATAATATTTGTTTTGCGAAAATATGGTTGTGCAATGGTGTTTAAATATAATTAAGTTCTACATATACTACCATAGTAATGTGTAAATTTTAATGGACAAGTAACCATAACAATATTTATCGTAATTTAACACGTAAATTTTAACAACATACATATAATTATTCAATATTTTTAATTGTTATGGTAACTTTCTAATTAATTATGTAACAGCTTCAGAGGAAATACCAACGTTAGATTATTATTATAGCTCTACTTGGTGTAATCATTAATTTGTCAATCATTATATATTATTATAAATTGCAAATGTTACAACCAATTATCATTAATTTGTTTATGTCAAATTATCTCAATCTTATCTCAAATTTTATATGAAGTTATATTCAAAAAAATTGACGTGTAATTAAAAAAATATTATTTATTACTAAGTAGGTCGTTATCGTATAAGAGTTCTACTTATAAGGAATAATAATCATAACCTCCCAACATTACAGTCTCTACAACGCTGTTCTGATCACTATTTGACACTATTGCCAAAATCTGCAAATATGCATTTTGTAATAAAAAAATTAATATAAAATTGCAGCGTCGTGGTAATGTAAGAAAATCTATCCCTTATTATGTTCCGTGGTTTAAGGGGAGATGATGGGAAATCCAGAAAAATTTAATGATCTTCCTTATGGCATTCTCCCTAAATGGGAACGGCCATAATCCATAAGTGCACTTTACAGGCTGATTAAAAAGAAAAAAAGAAGCTTAAATATAAATTAAATAAATATTTGTTAATTAATTTTCATTTCTTCTGTTAATTGAAAGCTTGACAACGTTACAGCGCTAATTAAACGTTGAAAATTGTCAGCGCTCGTTGCTCGGGGATTATTTTTGAATTGATGATAATGCAAGCTCCTGCAAATTGTTCCTCTCGATGGTTTCGTTCAGTAAATCGTAAAACTTTCATAATTAATAAGTACTTTAATTTTTACTGGTATTACAAGTCGGGGCCAATTTTATTTTTAATTTAGTTAAATTTATTTATTATTGTTCATTTCTATTGTATCATGGAGGCGTTTTCTATATATAACGTTCTGGAACCCATCAAACAACAACTAAATTATTTTTCTGAGAGGAACCCGCAGTGACGCAGTCAAAGTTTATCGTTTATCATTTATAAAGTCAACGAAAATTTAATTTTCTCTTTACGTTATAAACCACTGTATAACAAAATCAAAATCAACTTCTCTAAAGAATAATTCTTCCAATTGACATGTTGGGGAGCAGAATAATAGTGGCGATTCTACGTTCACCATCCCCTCCAGCCTGGCGAGTGGCGAGTATAGGCAGATATTTCAAATAACAAAAGTCCGTTCGAATATTCCCGAAAAGATATCCAATAGATTAAGAAAGAAGAATAGGGAGATAGAGTTTTATAATTGATAACACAATGGATTTATTGAACAGTGTGAAACGTGGAAATGAATAGACTGGAATAAGATAGAATAGAATATAATAAAGTAGAATAGAACATTTGATAAGTTTCCCACTGTCGTCTCTTATGACGGGTAGAGGATATTCTTACACCACCAGAGTTTTAATGTACAATATTGAAACAGAAACAGATACTTTGTTTATTCAATATAGTTCATAAATATCTTTTGAAAGTCATTCTAATGTTTATATTACCGATAGTTGGTTAAATAATACTTATTGAATGTAATTGTTTTATATTATCATAAGAAATTTATTTAAACCACTGTATAGGCACACCTTTAAAGGATACATTTATTCTTTTCTTTTAAAAGAAGGGCAAACGAGCATACGGCTCACGTAATGGTAAACTACTATCGCCGCCGCTTATACCAGAGAAATGACGGGTGAGTTGCCGGCCTTTTAAAAAGGAGTAAGGTGCTTTTTTTAAGCTCCCGCGGTCAGGAAAAACACTGGTGGCAGCAAATTTTATTAAAATTTAATATTTACTAATTTTGGCCTCAGTATATTTACACAATAATTCTAAGGATATGCACTGTCAACTGTTATAATTATACTATTAAATAGTGTATAATATACCTATTATTGTGATAGAAAAAAAAATACATTTTGAACAGACACTTACTGGTGATGCTATAGTTACTCAACAGACTAAGTTCTGAGGCATATGCTGTAAAAAGATAAGAAGTCTTACTAGTACTAAATCACCTAAATTAGTTTATTTTATTATAGTTCTTAGGAGTTCTGCTAAGGTAAAACGCGACTAATTCAGACTCTATTTTTGGTTTGCAGAAGATCGCCATGAAAGCTATTTATAAGCCAATATGTAGTCAAAACTTTAATTTTTTTTAACTCTGACCACTCAGTGTCATACGAATATAAAAATAAATGAGTGATTTTTTATAGGATAGGGTGACAAACGAGCATACAGTCCATCTGATGGCAAGTGGTTGCTGTGGCCCTTAGACATCCACATCTATCCTCGATTACGAACCAAAATACAGATACGTAGTCATCCGTGAAGACGTAGATGGAATGCCTCGTTTCCAGTAAAAAGGATCTCCGTTTCTCTACACTCACCATAGGAAACACAGCAGCATTAAGCTTCTATTTGACGCTGGTATTCTGTGAGAGCGTGGTCCTTCCCCGGTCGAGCCGACCCATTCGTGCTACTACTATACTACTAATATAACTGCAGCATGGCTCTACCACGTAAAATATGGTAGAGTGATAAATATTCTGTAAACACTAGGAACAAGCACAAGCTGGTGATATCAAATTCTCGATTGCAAAGAGGCAGTAACTCATTCATGGGTCATGGGACCCAATGTGTACGCCTTTGTAACAATGTTTGTATAACAAAATCCCGGAAAACTAGATGATTGCTTTCAAGCTGATTCAGTAATTAATAATATTTGAAATAATTGTACGACAGTTATAACCTATTTTATTATAGTTCCTCTGAGTATATGTCTAGTTCTATCCAGGGACAAAGATTTTTTGCGAACTAGTGGAAAAACTGAAGAATGACTTATTAGTTTACCAACAAGTTTACTCGAATAATATTTAATAATCACTAAGAATTATAAACTCGGAATAAAACACGACATAATTATTAAAAAAAAAATATATTTATTTAAGATCATTATCATCTTTCGGTACAGTTAACAGTGGTGGTTGAGTTGAGCGTCGTTTTTTTAAAAAGTGAAAGGCATGTGCATGCGTTCGAAGCGAAGTAGGTATGTGCTCAGCATTACGTTTTAAAATGGTTAAAGTTGTAATTTGCGTAATTGCGTAGAACATGGAGACATAATATTTAAAAAAATACACATTACGAAATGAAAGCATGAAAGAGCTACCATACTTAAAGTGACGGTAATGTCTGTTGTACTCGTAGGATGTTGGTCTGTACTCAACTTCAAAATAAGAGGAGATTCTCAGTTAAATTTTTAACAACATATTTGCTAACGGTTTCCTTCATCGTTCATAATACATACGGCTTACGAGTGGAATAATTTTTTTCGTTGTTTCCATCCGATTTACAATGGCTGTCTACAAGGCAAAGGTAATCATGCTTTTGTTAAGCTAAGTCAGTGTGATTTACCATTTTCTGCTGCCTTACCACTTACCACCAAAAAAAAATATTAAGCATATTAATTAATGTTTATATTATAATACATAATGTATTTAAATTTATGTTGCATAAGTGAGTGTCGGGGCAGCCAAGGGACGCCTTATCGGAAGTTTAACGTTTTTTGACGGCTGTAACACAGTTTATACTAGTATGGCCGTTAACGCCAACTACTTTGAAATGTAATTTTGTAATTTAAAATAGATATAATACATAAGTGTAACCTGTCAAATGGAGAGTCAAATAAATTATTATTATTATTATGTGGGGTATCTATATAGTTTTCTCATCTGGTTGGGTTCTATAAATATATAATTATAAATTAAAATGAAGAGATAAATATACATAAATTTAATTAAAATAAAAAATACAAAAATACATAAATAAATAAAAGCCCAACCAGATGGAAGCACTCGGCAGGGGAGACCAAACGGCCGAGGGTTAGGAGAAAAAGGAAAGAAACCGGCGGACGATGCGGCCGGTATCGAGGAGCACCGCCTTCTGCATTTGAGCCCGGAGCGGTCCGTCACGGAGTCCCAGTCGCTTCAGATGACTCGAGAGGCTGACTGGGATTAGCCCATTCGCAGAGACGACTACAGGAATAATTTCGGCCGGCATACCACCCCACATGTCGGTCACCTCGTGAGCCAGGTCCAGATATTTTGTTCGTTTATCTGTTTCGGCTTTCACGAGGTTCTCGTCATACGAAATGGTAATGTCGACCAAAAATATCCTTGACTGTGCCCGGTCCATCAGCACAATATCAGGCTTATTCGCAAGAATAGTCCTGTCCGTGATGATGGCCCGGTCACAGTAGAGCCGGGCAAGTACTTGTAATACGGCAATTTCCGGTCCACGAGACCGTATTTCAGAGCGAGCTCCTGGTGTAGAATTCCGGCTACTAAGTTGTGCCTGTGCAAGTACTCAGAGTTAGAAAGCGCCGAAGAACCGGAGATGACATGCCTAAGTGACTCCCCGGGATGGCGACAAGCTCGACAGACGTCGACAGTGTCTTTCCTTTCGGATGTATCTCCGATAGTTGTTGGTCTTAATAACCCGATGCTGTATTGCACAGACAAAACCCTCGGTTTCCCCGAAGAGGTCACCGAAACGTAGCCAGTTGAGGGAGGCGGCTGTATCTACGTGGGGCTCATTTAGAGCCCTGTAGTACCTCCCGTGGAGCTCCTTCTCCTTCCATACGGTCTCCCGGTCGGAAATGCTCTGTACTGCCGGATCCTGTCATTGCTCGTTGGCTAAGGATAGAGGGGTCTATCCAGGTGGCGGAGAACTTCCGACGGTTGCGTTTCACCACTTTTCCAATGACCGCGTCAATGAGGAGTGGTTCCTTGGTTCCACGACCGCCGCCCCGACATCCATTTTGAGCGCGCGACATCATCTGATTTGAGTCCAGGTGACGAGTGATTCTCGCGCTCAAAATGGATGTTAGTGTCTTGTATATGGTCGGTAGACACGTGATGG
Source organism: Parnassius smintheus behrii (assembly GCA_036936625.1). Classification (NCBI taxonomy): domain Eukaryota; kingdom Metazoa; phylum Arthropoda; class Insecta; order Lepidoptera; family Papilionidae; genus Parnassius; species Parnassius smintheus. Next base: position 40,077,542 of record JAUPFT010000017.1, on the reverse strand, counting down.
GGCAGTATTTGCTCGGGTCTGTGTTACCCTGATCTTTAGGAACCAAATGAGTGATCCCAGTAGTGAAGAGGCTCGGGAGCGACTTCTGGTTGACAGCATGACACACCATGAACCCCTTCAGCCAGTAGTGTTGCAACCCGTCAAGCCCCTGACTTTTCCAGTTCGGGGCCCTACGGACCGCCTCAGCTACGTCGTCCGGCGTTATGATGACGGGGTCCATGAGCGTAATACCCGCACACTGACTTGCCACAACTTCCGTCCAAGGGCCCTCGTTGTGGTTTACGGGCTTTGACCACAGGCTGCGCCAGAATGCGACCGTGTCAGCCTGATTCGGTACTGGGCCCGTTCCACTTACCGTTGGTCGCTCCAATGATTTATAGAGCCTCTTCTGATCACTCTGGAAGAGATTCTGGTTGAACCGTGTCAACCTCTCGGTATATCGCCGAATTCGCTTTCCCCAAGCAGCGATTCTCTGCTTCAGGTCGTCTATGCGCTCCGTCAGTTTTTGCATTATATCCGGCTGGGAAAAACTAACATTTGTCCCAGCAAACGCCATCCTGACGGTGCGCACAATCCTTGGCTTGGTATTGCCTGACCTGAAGCATATCAGTCTGCCGATGAGGGCCCTAGCCTTTGCGATACGTTCTTCAATTCTTGTTCTCCAGGCTGGGATAGCACTACTTTGTCCAGTAGTGCGTCCAGCCGTGGAAAGTTTGGCGCCTATAATACGGCAGACTGCCAGTGCGGCGCCAAAGAGAATTGAGTCCATCTCACAAAGGTCCCCGCTGGCTTCCAAATAGGTCACCAGCATTGGGTTCAGAGCCCTCACGATAGCCCGATTCCGCTTGCTGAGGGCTATGCGGGGAAGTCGCGGTCGATTTTCGAGAGGCGTACTGCGCGTTTCCAAAATCGCCTCATCCAATGTACTCCTCATTTGCTCCAGTTGCAGTTCCTGGGCGACTGTTCCATCATCGTTTGAATCAACCAAAACTGGGGTATTCACGGCGGCATTCACGCTTGCCGGTTGCTGTGCAAGATATGGCGCCACATCCTCAGCCGTAGCATTTTCATCCGATGAAGGAACAGCCTCACGTCGTAGCCGTTCAAGTTCGGTGACATCAAATGTATTTGAGCGCAAGATATACCGAACTCGGACTGCCAGGTTTTGCTCGGTGATGGTTACAGATGGTTACAGATGGCTCCAACTCAGCAAAAAGTCGATGCATCCTTGCCCGATACGCAAAAGCTTCAATTTCTCCCCCTTTCGCCCTAAAATACGCACGCAATGCGTTGCTGTTCATTTGAGTTGCTGAGATTGCTGGGCCCGCGAGGACCCTGCCGACACCAAGCCAGCTGGTGAGGATGATGGATGCAAGGTGCTGCTGGGTGGTCATGCAGCACCTCGCGCTCGTTGGCTGGCGGTTCGCATGCTGTTGCGTCCAGGGCCAGCTCCAGACGCGCCCTGGCGTCCTCCAGGCAGCGGCCCTTTGCGCATTCTAGTCAAATCCATCATCCATTTTTGTGGGCGTCATTTAACGGGAGACACCCAGACGCGGCGCCGTTGCATGGTGGGGCATGTGCACAAGCGGACCTTTGCACCTTTAATTTTTGCCGAGGCACGGCACTAAGACCTCTTGGCAAGGTGCTGACTGACTGCGCTGAAGTAGCGGTTTTGTCACATAACCGTTACGTCAGTGGGCGATGGGGTCGTCACTTCCCTACGCCATTTTATTATTATTAACGATATATTGCAGGCAGACAGTTAAAAATTTAAGGTTCGGTAAATAGTTATTCATGTCACAATGGCGTGTAAATAGCCCACTCCGCTCAGTATAAGTTATTTTGATATTATATGCAGAAAATTTTATTAGTATGTTATGAGCTAAATTAAGAGATTTTATATGATATAGTACGTGCCAAATCGATTGAGAAAAACGGACAATGACCTCATACATAAGCCGAGTGTCAAAAGGCGTAACTTACAAAATCTCAATTTATATATATATATATATATCTTATCGAACTCGAACGTGCACAACGTGCTTTATTGAAAGTTATTAAAGGCCTACCTTTTAGATACTCGACTGAGGACTTATACAAAATATGTAGCGTACTTACCATACGAAAGTTATATATCTTCCATTCTATTCGTAAATATCACAAAAGTACTGCTTCTCAAATACAAATAAGTGATAAGAGGACGGTCCGCTATCCCTTGCCTGCCAACAAGAGCAAATTCGCTAGAAGACACTTTAACTATTCTGCTACATTACTGTACAACAAATTTAATACAATTTTTAAAACCGCCCATCTAAGTAATCATAATATTAAGTCAATTTTACTAAAGTGGTTAAGTAATTTTGACTATGACGCTACCGAGAATCTTATCGTTTCCACGAAATAATACTTATACAATATTACGACGTTTACACGCACATACACACACACGCACACACACACACACACACACACACACACACACACACACACACACCACACACACTTTTTATTTACCATATTATTATTGTTTTTTCTCTCTCTTTATACTTTGTTAACGTATATGTTATTTTTGATGTCATTCTAATTAATTTTTTTATACCGTTTGCTATAATAGTTTGTCACATTACAACTATGTGTCACTGAAACGGGGAAGATGCTATAGCCTGTAACACAGTTTTCAACTACCACGGGCTACAGAGCTTCAATATGATTTGTTTGTAAAAGTTATGTGAGAAACAATAAATTATTATATATATATATATATATATATATATATATATATATATATATATATCGTAAAATCTTACGGTACATAGCGAAAAATGTGTTATATTTCATATTTCAATTTATGGTAAGTAACGCAGCAATTCCTTTAATAACAGTTTAAAAAATATTTGAAGTAATACACAATTCACAATATTGAACTTTTGCAAATTAATCCCTTTAAAATGAACAAAACGCGCGTTACGTCAGTTCATTCTGAAAAAAACGTGACAATGGCAGCCAGAGATGCGCCACTTTTTTTTGGGCCGGTCCGCATGCACAGAATAAAAATAAAGTTCTTATATAACATTGAAACTAAAGTTTTATCTTTTGAATAAGTACGTCCTTATTCGGTGTTGTTATCACTCGAATCTTTATATGTGTTATAAGTTAATGCTTTTTGTTGTTAAATGAATAAAGTACTTTATAACAATACTTATATATGATTTTTCTTTACAACGATCTTTTACATAACTTTTTAATAATAGTTAATAAATATATATTATATCAATCATAATAAAAAAATCATTATAAATTAAGAAAGTACTACATATAAAAAGTGCCTTATATTGAAGGTTTGTAGCCCCTGGTTAAACGACCGAAATCATTGTCCGTTTTTCTCAATCGATTTGGCACGTACTAGATTGAATATATTTGTTTATTGTCAGGTGCAAGCATATATCTTAATAAACACAGTCTAAAATTCATCAAACAAACAGTTCCTCCATGCCGTGGGCTGTGGTAGCTCAGGGTTAGCCCCTGAGACGCTCGCTGTAAATTTCAATTTAATTGCAATCTCAAGTGCTTATTTATCACGTGCTCGGCTGGGAAGGAAAACATCGTGAGGAAACCTGTGCATGTCGGAGAAATAAGAAAAAACCTATTTCGAAGACATGTAACGTTCGACAATATGCGTTAGGGCAGCGCGGCGGACATTTCCTTGCCCTAAAACCCCTCCCAGAAATGAGAGGAGGCCTGCGCCAAGCAGTGGGACGTATACAGGTTGTAACTGTCTTAAACCGTTCCTCCGGATCACTGCCATGAATCGTTTTGATTAATTCTATTAAAGTGAAATCATCATATAAGAGAATTGATTAAAACGAGATTTTCATAAACACAAAAGGAAAACTACACATTAAATGAAATTAATTTTATGGCTTTTATCGCTTTCAATTTTGACTTTTAGTTCCCGATGTTTCAACTAAACATTGGGAATTAAAAGTCAAAATTAAACGCGATGAAATCCGTAAAGTTAGTCTCATTTAACAAAAAGAAAAGATAAGCTTATTAAATTAGCAATCATTATTAAGAACAACTCTGAGATGAGTCTTTGTTTCATATTGAAAGAGAAAAAGGTTTAGATAAATTGAACAATACGGACAAAAAGACGGCATAACGCCGTTATCTTTGTTAATTAGAATCTAACATAATAGTGATTACAGTACATTGTTTCACACAAATGCAATATTCCGCTGCTATTTAGTGTTCATGAATCGTGGACCCGCCGCCGTCGGCTTGAATTGTTTGTTGCTTATCTAATATTGATCAATTGAACCGAACATAGCTTGATGTAATCCTCTTTAGATATAAAATATATAATATAGATAGTGTACTGTATGATATCAAGAACAATGTGGTTGAATTTATGCTCATATATTATTTTGAAGTATTGTAAAGTTTGTTTATTCCTTATTGAATTGTACAGTACATTCAGAATGCAGTGGCAGAAGAAGCACGAGAGTAGAATGAACGCAGTAGAAATGCGGTCGTTAAGGAGTATGTTAGGGCTGAATCTGAATGACAGGGTAAGAAATTGTGTAATAAGAGAAGAATGTGGTTTGCAAGATGATGTTGTGACCAGGATTAAGAAAGGAATGCTTCGGTGGCTTGGTCATGTGGAAAGAATGAATGAGTGACAAAGAAAATTTATGTTGCAGAAGTGAATGGCAGAGTCGGAAAGGGACGTCCTAGGCGAAAATTTATCGACCAAATTGGCGATTTATTGAAAACGGGTCAAATTAGGAGTACCCTTAACCGACGAGCATGTATGCGTAGGTATATGGATGTGAAGGAGGCGAGAGAGGTGTGTCAGGATCGTGCCAAATGGAAGTCTGTAGTCTCTTCCTGCCCCTCTGGGTGACGGGCGTTAGTATTTATGTTTATGTTATGTTATTCAGAATACCCTGATGATGCCGTGAGGTCAACCTGGTTGCTTTTATAATTAGTATATTACTTATAATTAGTATACTATTATAAAAGTCAATTGATGTCCGTTAGCTTAAAACTCAAAAACCTCTCGACCATAGAATATTATAATACACAATAGGATGGCTGTCAACTTTATTTTGTACGAGGGTCGGCGTCGTCGGGAGCACACATATAAGCAATTACGTCGTATTATCACTAACAAACCCGATTCGCTGTGTTGTCAGAATGAGTAAATTTAAACATTTTAGACTTTTGATTAATGTTCAAGATCATCATTAAAAAAAATCGTTTAAATTTTAATACATATTTATTAGTAAATAGTGTGCAATTTGGCATTTTCTAAATAATTTGAATGCGAAATTTGGAAACGATTGTACCGTCAAAACACATCTCGTGTTGACAGTTATACGTGTGAATTGATATGCTAGTGATAATTTAGTGGCTACACGGGCTCCGCCCACTCCCCCGTCCTATTATGTATGTATTAGTATTCTATGGTCTCGACTGATTTTGATGATTTTTTTGTGTTTGAATGGTTAAAGATTTTGGCCAGAGTGGCCGCGGATGTGCATGAAAGCGTTTCCGTGGCCCTGCCAATTTGCGGCAGAGATAGAACACCATGGGGTTTTAGTAAGTGCGATCTAGAGATTTAATTCTCTCTCAATTGCAGGCATGTAATAGTATGAGTACATATTTGTGCTATTTGCTGTAGAGACTATTGGTCCGTAGGGTGCACGTGCGGTGTAGTTCCTAAAAAACTGTATCTGCGACGGATCATCGCTGCTGGTAATAAGAAGTTGTTTAGTTTGTTGCTTCCTCGCTTGAAAGCTAAGTAATTTTAATTTCGAAAATGACGCTGTAAATAACTGATAACTATGTAATCCAAAGTTTATATATATATATATATATATATATATATATATATATATATATATATAATATTATCTAGCTCGTACCCGCCACATTGCTGCCGCAGAAGAAATAATTGTGAAAATATCGTTAAAATTGTGGAAGAGTTGTATTGTATAATTAAGAATGATAAAACAATCATTCAAATAGAATGGTATATAACTTTCTATGACTTTCAAATAAATAGTCAGTATAATACGCACGCCATCTAGTGTCAGCTAATTGTACCATGCGTATAACCTTCGCACAAGTGCAACCAATAGGTTGACTATGTTTTACCGCAATCTGATGAACGTTATGGCATCGTAGAAAGTACGAACAAACATAAATTTTTATATAGTAGAAAATATTTTACTGTCTATAGACAGACCTGTAGTTGATAAGAATAAGCGTAATTATAGCAGCTGATTTGTTTTTCTTTATAATACTAGAACTAAATGAACGGTTGACAATAAATTATTTTAGAAACTATGTTTTTTATTTTTATTTTGTATAGATAGTTTAATCTTATTAATTTTTTGTTGAGTGGTCTAAGGGCTCGATGGCTATCCGAGTACAGAACCAGAGTACAAAACTAATCCAACTGTAGAGATGTGTAAGACAGGGTGACGTGATATCCCTGAAATATTTTACTGCTGTATTGGAAGACGTCTTCAAGCTACTGGACTGGAAAGGATACGGTATTGACGTCAATGGCGTGTACGTCACTCACCTTCGATTTGTCGACAATATGGTCATTATGGCAGAATCGCTGGAGGACCTTCACATTATATTCAATGACCTCAATAGTGTCTCCCAACGGATATGTCTCAAGATGAACATGGAGAAAACAAAAGTCATGTGTAATATCCATGTCACACCTAGGCTGGTGGTTTTTGGGAGCACTTAGCTGAAGTTATTGACGAGTATTTTTCTCGGGACAAATAGTCCGACTAGGTAAGTTCAACTTCGACCGACAGGTCAATCAACGGATTCAACTCGGCTGGGCAGCGTTCGGGAGATTACAACACATCTTCTCGTCAGGAATACTTCAAAACTAGATTGTACAACAAGTCCGAGTTGTCAGTGATGACTTATGGATCTGAGACGAGGTCTTTCACTGCGGGCCGTATGAGGAAGCTTGAAGTCGCTCAGCGAGCTATGAAGACGGCTATGCTCAGGGGTTCAAACTTAGGAATGAGGATATCTGCAGCAGAACCAGAGTGATCGACATCGACCAATGGATTAGTAAGCTGAAGTTGCAATTGACAGACCATGTAGCTCGAAGAACCGAATACTGATGGGGAAAAAGGAAAAAAGGGAGTGGTAGCCTCGTACCGGTAGGTGAAGTGTAGGACGTTCCCCCACTAAATGGAGTTAAAAGCTGGTAAGACATGTAGGAAGTTGATGGATGCAGGTAACTCAGGACCGTGCTTTGTGGCATTCCTTGGGGGAGGCTTATGTTCAGCAGTGGACTTGTGAAGGGTTTTAATGATGATGAATGATAATTGCATTATATTTATATGATACATAAATAGAATGGACGTTACGGGTAGAGTCCATCTATCCATAGAGTCCATTCTATTTATTTAGGTATAGGTAGGGTATAGAATTTTTATCGATATAATTTGGTACACTGTCTTATCCCTATTATTAGTTCCGTGGACGTGCACTTCTGCTGTCAGCGCCAAAATGGCGGAAATCAAATCGTTTCATCATGTCACGGTGTATAGCCAGTCCAGCGTACTTGTATATATAGAGTGGATATCTCTGTTAGAAAACATTTAACCTAAAATTCTCTTGCAGTGATCCTTGCCCTAAAATCCTCTCAGAAATGAGCGGAGGCCTGTGGCCAGGAGTGGGACGTACATAGGCTGTAACTTTTAACCCTTTAACTCTAACCTCTTGCAGTGAATCTTTTATCTGAGATTGACAAGCAGGGGAAGTGAAAAAAATAGAAGGCGGAAATAGAAAGTGTCACGGCTAAAAATCCCCAAACGGATGGACTGAGTCAAAAGCATACCGAATCTTGGACAACGTTTAGCCAAGAAAATAGGGCTTAGAAAATAAATTGTGAAAGTCCATCGCCAACACCATCACAAACGCAACATCCCATTAAGCATCTTTAACAATATGCTAGATAAGTAACACGATTGGCACATTCTTTTTTAACCGACTTCAAAAGGAGGAGATATTCAATTCGACCATATGTTTTTTTATGTGTGTTACCTCAGAACTTTTCTCTGGGTTAACCAATTTTGATAATTCTTTTTTATCTGAAATCCGGCTCAAAACTAAACCTGCTCGGGGCAAACGGAGCAATTAGTCAAAGGCGCCCCCTGACACACTCCCTGGAACACTCCTTTGTGCCCCGGGCTGGAGTTTGCATGTACGTCGGAGAGGACATCTGTTTTCGATGCCTTAGCAGCCTTGAAGATACGGACGCGAGACGCGTAATGCCGACACAGACCGATTCATCGACCACTTCGAGATGGCTGCATACTCGGTGCTACAACAGGTCCCATCCGCAGAGATCGTGTTGCTTGGTGATTTTAATGCCCACCGCGCTGAATGGCTTGGTTTTCGTTTACTAGACTGCACTAAAAGTATCGGGAATGGAATATTTCCACTGTTCCTGTCATATTAAAATCTTTTTAATTGAAAACTCCTTGGTTTTAAAAATCGAATACCATTTATTTATTTAAAAAAAGATTCTAGGTCTTGTCACAAGGTTTTGTCAAACTTGTTTAGTCGTTGAGAAAATGGAATTGACTCGAGAAAATTCAAGAGCGATGATTTATTATGACTTTCGAAGTGGTTTAACACAAAAACAGTGTGTTGACCGGATGATTTCTGCATTTGGTGATGAAGCCCCATCCTAAACATAATTTTTAAATAGTAATGTTGTGTCACTTCCTTGATTCCCGAAATTTTCAGTGCCGCCCTCGTAACCGATCATGCGGATAGATCTGTTTAAGACTTTGCTTTGGTATATGGTTTGACACAACTGGTTACCTCGCCTACGTGGATCCCAGATCTCTTGTGGACCTTCTGCTGACCTCTCATCCGGACGGATATCAGGTCTTCATCGATGCCCCTCTTGGCTCCTCGGGCCATTGTCTGATCCAGAGTACGATGCCACTAACGCGATCTTTTTTTGCATCCTTCCCTTGGTTTGGTTCTCGCCGGATGATCCCAGCGTTTGCTGATTCTGTCGCTGATATGGTGCTACAGGGAATGGAACTTTTTATTCCATCATCTGTGGTACCTATCGGAGGTAGAACCCAGCCATGGTTTAGTCGCTCCTGCAAAATTGCATTACGTCATAAGCAAGAGTGCTACCAGGCCTGGGGCTCGCGTATCGACGTCTTGGGATGTAAATACCAGCGCTTTTAAAAAGAAGCATAATTCTGCCTCTAGGTCCTTCAAAAGTGTCATTGTCAAAGCAAACTCAGAACACATCGGCAGAATTGGCGAGAAACTAGTTCGTCTTTCTTCGGGAACACGTGCATTCATCATGTTAGCCATCTCTCCCATCTCTGCACAGGGAGGACGACTCACTGGCCCATGCCGCAAAGGACAAAGCCGATCTGCTGGGCTCTCTCTTTGCGTCCATTTCGACTCTTGATGATGGGGGGAACACACCGCCGACCATCCAGTGGTGTGAGTGCTTCATGCAGGATGTGCTGTTTACCCAACGCTCGGTGCGCAGAGCACTCCTCTCCCTGGACGTCAACAAGTCGAGTGGGCCTGATGGCGTCCCTCCTATAGTGCTGAAGACGTGTGCTTCGGAGTTGGCACTGGTTTTAACGCATCTTTTCTGTTACTCCTAATCCCTAGGCGTAGTCCCGAAATCATGGAAAACAACCTTCGTGCACCCGATCCCTAAAAAAAGGTAACCACTCTGATCAGTCCAACTATAGCCATATCGCCATCACCACCTTGTTCTCTTAAATAATGGAATCCATTATTAACTGTCAGCTCATGCGGTACCTTGAGGATCACCAGCCGATTAGTAACCGCCAGTACGGTTTTAGTCGTAGTCGTGGGTAAAAACTTCCTCGAGCGTTTTTATAGTTTTTGATTAAACTAAACTGAATTACTAAAAAAGAAAACCGTACAGACCCAAATTAAGGTATATGAAATCTATAGACACCAAAATTGCCTCATTTTGTAAAGGCTTAGGGGGGTGAAAATGTTTTCACTCGAAACAATATTTTAAAAAGAAAATGTAGGCAACTACTTCCACCTAACTCTCTATCGCACAATAGCGATATGGAGCGAACGATGTGAAACAGATAGCATTTTTGAAAATACCTACCCGCGCCGCGCGCGTTACGGCGCCTCTACACGTTGGCCAACACAGTGGCGAATGTAGTGGCCAATGGCATTGGCCAACGTGTAGACGGGGTGTTTGGGCTTCATTGGTATGTATTGGAACGATGGCCCGCAAGTTGGCGCAAGATCCGTGAGGTGTCGGTTTTTTACAAAAGATCAAAGGATTGTTGGCAGAGTTTGGTCGCCGCGTCCACACGTTGGCCGCGCGTTTAGTTTGCTACAAGCTCCCAGAGTGAGACTCGCGTCTGATTTAAATTTTATATTCAAGCTTTGTAGGGTGGATGCCCCAATTAACAGACTTTTAGTGCCAATTTTAACTTTAAACATTCCTACTACTTTAATTAGCGCGATTTAATTATTACTAAACATTTGTTTTAATCAATAAGCTATTTATCGAAAAAAATGAACGTTTTTTTACAATCAGATTATTACGAGAACAATTTTAAAATGAAAAAAAAATGGAGCACGTCGTTTATACGTGGTAGAACCATGCAATTATATTAGAAGTATAGTTGCAGCACGAAGGTCGGCTCGACCGGGGAAGGACCACGCTCTCACAGAATATCAGCGTAAAATAGTAGCTTAATGATGCTGTGTTTCGTATAGTGAGTGTAGAGAACCAGAGACCCTTTTTAAAGGAAACGAGGCATTTCATCTTAGTCCTCACGGGTGACAACGCATCTGTATTTTGATTCGTAATCGAGGATAGCTATGTGGATATGTCTGTGGGCCACAGTAACCTCTTACCATCAGGTGAACTGTGTGCTCGTTTGTCACCCCATCCTATAAAAAACGTCGATTTCTTATAATTTAATCGTGCAAGATTTCGAATCATGATCATCATTACAGCTGTTCACAAGTTCGCTAATGAACATCCTCCTCAGCAGACTGCTGCAAAGCATGGTCCTGAGCCACTTTGCTCGTCATGAGTTTTTCATTTATGTTCTAAGTTATAATTAGTACCTATTATTAAGTCAGTGTTAATTATATTTATTGCTATTATTTTTGTCTTCCTCAAAAAATAATTAAATTACCAAATAAATTATAAGGTGTTTTTTATATACATCAAGTGTCTGATAGAAAAGCAAGTACATGTTTTGCTAAACTTTAAAATCAAAACCCAATTTTAAAACATGGAATTATCGATTAAAACTCCTTTAACTTTAAAATAAGTTAAGTTCTTATTAATGGTATTTATTCCAGTTTACGATGCATGTAAAGAATAAATAAAGCTAATCGTATATCGGATATCTATTTACAGCCCTATTAATATCCACTATTCTTTTATAATTATTTTGTAAAAACGTTACCCCATACACTTGGATTTTCTCCTGTATCGCGGAGGCAGCTTACAAACATAAACTGTACAAGGACACACATCCAGACCCGAAACAATTATTTGTAGGATATACAAATACTTGCCACTGCGCCACGGAGCCGTCGTCTAAAATAAAATAAATTCGTCCGCACATTGGCCCGAACCGAAGTAAACTGAACGACGTTCCAACGTGTGGACGCCGTCACCAACTCTCGGCCAATATATTCGCCACTACATTCGCCACAGTGTTGGCCAACGTGTAGAGGCGAAATTACACTATTCTCATGCTTAGCATTGAAATTTTACGCATTGATGAAGAACAATAAGAATATAAAGAGCAGGAGTAATTTTTCATCACGTAACTATTGAGTCAAATATAACTTATTATCTCTATAGGGCTTTCAAATAAAATAAAATAATATATTAAATGTATTATTAGTTCCTTTACCCTCTTTAAAAAGAAAATTTAAAGGGTTCCTCTGAGTTCAGAGAGAGAAAATAATAAAATGAGTAAACATTATCTTAGATTTGAATGTAAACGCAAAACAAAGGAAAATGAACTGTTTGAGTAGTTTTCATTATTGCAGCGTTCGCTACGGTCTGCTTTTGGTCTTCGTTTTATTTAATGCTTGACGGGTTTAAGAAATATATACTGTACGTGTGCTACTACGCTAAAAAAAGAAATACATTTGGTTTATTTGTTGGAAAAAAAGGAAATTTTGCCAATTTATTAATTGATCTATTTATTAATTGGCTTGATCCACAGGCCTTGATGATGATTTTGCGTCTCTATGTAACTTCTGCCGCATATATTACGGGGAGTTCTCAGAGGTACTGTTCCGATTAATTCCAGCTGCTGAATTCCACCATCTTACACTGAAACAGAACTCGAAATTCTGTCCTCGTCATCTCGATGACTAGCGGTCAACTACTGTGTGATTTGAAATAAATATTATTTTTATATAGTGTTTTACCCTTTTTTGTTTTAGTAGTCTAAAACCATTTTCGCATTATTACTTTTCTAATGAAACCGATATAATTGTTTCGAGTACTTATTTCTTTATTAAATCGCTAATTGTCTTTAGCGTATTAGTTGTAGGGTCTGTTTTGACCCTTCTGTATGTACTTTTGTCCGATAAAAGTTGTTATTCTCCACATATTCATGGAGGACTTTGCGGAGAAAGCCCTTTACTGCTCCCGTAAATCGAAGATTCTACAAGTACGTAGACGACACTTTCACAATTTACCCTCTGACAAAGTAACTGCATTTTTACGAGTATACCACCTCAACTCCGTAAACGCTAAAATCTAATTCACGATGGACTTAAGGCAAATAATGCTTTAGCTTTTCTAGATGTTTTAGTCAACCGAAAGCCTGATAACACTATTGGTCATACTGGATATAGGAAAAAGGCCCATACCAACCGATATTTTTTTTATACTTATAAAAGAATATTAACAATGCTATAAACATTACGAATATTCCCCTTAACCACTCGTGGTAAGCTTAAATTGCTTGTGTTACGAGTGGTTCACGCCAGTAGTCGAATGGCGGATTCGAATCCACGGCCTTTTTTGAGTTCGCAGTCCGCGTCCTGTAATTAAGCTACTGTCGCTTGATACGGTGAATCTCACCACCATCCATCACAGTTAGTTACCTTGGGAAATTTTTTGTTTTAGAGAGCACAAGGGATCTGTGCAGAAAACATTTGACCACCGTGCATCTTTGCAGAGGGAATTTGGCGCCGGCTGGCACTTCAAGACATCAAGCGAGTACTCGTATTGCAAGACAACAAGCTTTGGGTTCTGTGCCTACGTCACAGTGAACGATTGATGCCGGCTACGGTCGAGCGTGTGCCTGCTGCTATTACCATACGTAAGAGGAGTCATAGACAAGATTGGCCACATCTTGAAGCGACCTTACATTAAAAGCACAAGAAGATTAGTCAATTTTTACCATCCATCCAAAAATATGCAAGAGTGGACCAGTTTGATCGTGAATGAAAATGAAAACAATTTTTTGTGTAATGTTCTGTAGATTTTATATATGTACTCTTTTGACATTCTAATTTTTACTATTTATAATGATTGACATGACGATTGTAATTTAAACTTATTTGATTTAATTGAATAATGCATATTTAAATTCTTTGCTCCAAATGATGATTGGAATTTTAACATTTTTAGTTTATATTTATTTGTTTTAAATTAATTAATGTACATGACTATGTCTTTTCATTTAATTAATAATTTTCGCATGCAAGATGTGGTAAACATGTGGACTATATACAATACGCAATATTTGTCACCTCTGGTGTACCATGTTTAAGCGAATAAATGATATTATTATTATCATTATTACTACATCTCTCGTCCATAGGACAAACATCTATAAAATCCAAAAATTTATAAAAACCCGCGTAAAAGAACATATAGCTGACGTGAAGCACCAATGTTCCGAAAACTCTGCAGTCTGTGAACATGTTTAAAATAGACAACGCCATTACATTAGATTTGATAGAACACAAATCCTTGCAAAAGAACACCGATTGCCATTAAGGATGATTCGCGAGTCTATTGAAGCTAAAAACATCTGCTTGGGATTCTATTCTATAGTTAATAAAATTACATTCAAACGCAAGCACACTGCAAGACTTCAAAATACACATTCTGCGTAGATAGAAACAAAAATGAATATTCAAAGACTGAAGATAGCCTGGTTAACTACCCCTTTCCTTAGGTTCTGTAAAGCACCCGAAACGTCAAGAATTTAAAATTTAAGATTAAACGCGATTAAATACGTACAATTATTTTTATTTAATAGTCCGTTATTGTTAGACGTTGTTTTTTTTATAAAATAAGTGCGACAAACGAGCACGCAGTCCACCTGATGGTAAGTGGATACTGTGACCCATAGACATCTACATTTATCGTCGATTAAGAATCAAAATGCAGATGCATTGGCCCTTATTCCATAAAAAACCATTAGAATACAAGGTTATATTAAACAAAATTAAATACACAAATGCTTTCTGCATTTGAAATATGAAAAAACTTTTTTTTTATAGACATGGATGACAAACGAGCACACAGTCCACCTGATGGTAAGTGGTTGCTGTGGCCCATAGACATCTACATCCATCCTCGATTACGAATAAAAATGCAGATGCGTTGTCATGCGTGAGGACTTAGGTGGAATGCCTCGTATCCAGTAAATAGGGTCTTCGGTTCCCTACACTCACCATACGAAACACAGTAGCATTAAGCTACTGTTTGACGCTGGTATTCTGTGAGAGCGTGGTCCTTCCCCGGTCGAGCCGAACCATTCGTGCTACAACTATACTACTAATATAACTGCAGCATGGCTCTACCACGTAAAAAAAAATTTTAAACGTTTACAAATAATATTTTTACCATAGATTCTCAACATATTTGTGAATTTTTAAGATAGAAACTATTAAAGAGATCTCTTAACATTTACCTACCTAACAATGAGTTGGAATAAATTAGTTATCTATGTAATATGGAGTTGCTAGTTATCTATATAATACGAAAAAATTTCAAAATTACATTTTCATAATATGTACCCAATCGAATGTATGTTGTTAATATATTTTCTTAAATGAATTTCCCTACAATATATCCGTTGTTCGGGGTCGGAAAGATAATTTTCAAATAACAGCGTAAGGTCTAAAATGAAGAGGGTACGCCGAAATTACGGACGGAAAACCACCCTGCTTTCGTAGGGGTAAGATAAAGGTCTTTGAAGTGAGAGGGGCGATGAGCGATGGTTCTGCGAGGCGGCGATATATAAACATTTGTATTACGCAGCTCTAGATGAATACCGCTAAATAAAGACACACGCTGTGAAGAGTGGTGTAAGAATATCCATTACTTCATATCGGTGAGTGTTATAAGAGTTGATAGAGGGAAACTGGAGCAGAAGATGAACAGCAACAACTCCTTGATAAACACTATACTATATAAACCATCGGCAAAAGTATCTAATAAAGTTTTAAAGGCATATATTTCATAAAAATAGAAAAGTTAGACAACGATTATTATAAATAATTAACTTGTATCCGGCGTGTTGCTGGTTGCTGCCAGAGAAGAATTAATTGTGGAAATATCATTTTAAATTTGGAAGAGCTATTAATGATAATACAAGGATTTGTATGATATATACCTAACTTTCAAACAAATTTGTCGGTACGATACGCACGCCACCTACTCTAAGTTAATTGTAATATGCCTACGAGTATAACCTTCGCGCCTCGTTAACTGCCTCGTTGGTCTGGTGGTTGTAGTAGTGCGACTGCTGGTCATGAGGTCCTGGGTTCGAATCCCGGGTCGGGCCAAAAATCAATTATTGTTTGTTTTTCTGTCAAGAAATTCTCAGTAGCTGCCCGGAGTCAGAAAGCTGGCGGTGTTTCAACCCCGTGCCTCGGAAAGCACGTAAAGCCGTTGGTCCTGCGCCTGATCTCTCTCCGGTCGTGTCGGTTTACCGTCCCATCGGATTGTGACAGTGAGGGAACAGAGAGTTATTTACTATAGTACATGAGGGTAATATGGGCATCCGGTAATATGGTCTCTTCTTATAACTCAAATCTACATCCTAGTTTGCATAGATAACTCTGTAATACGATAGCTCATCATCGGTCAATCAAAGAACGGGTCAAAAGGACCATGCTTTATTGACGTCATTTTGACAGTTGAAATTATAGTAAATATTTTATTCGTATTTAGTATGGTGTAGTGCATTAGTTTTTTAACTAGTTTTTTTAGAAGTGTTCCTAAATATTGTCATGTTTGCTATTTTCTTCTTAATATATTAGTTATAGTATACGACTTGTATTTTTGTCTCTGTCCATCTCCTAGTTTTGGTTTCATAGGGCGGTAAAGCTTAAGGTGACCATATTACACTCACGTACTTTTCATAATATAGTATTTATATCACTTAACATATTTTTATAATATTCCTAATATAGTATTAATGATTGTAACTTTCTACTCAATAGATAAAAACCTCTAATACCGGAATATCTTACACCGCAGCGGACGTATAACCATGAAACATTCATGTCCGCGAATAGGGACGTCGCGCGTCGGTAAGACAAATTGTACCCACTTTCGAGAAGTCAGCCGAGATCGATCGTTAAGTGTCTGTTGCTTTTAAATAAGGAACTTTGTTCGGCAGGTCGATTTGTCGGAATTTTCGACAGGCCGGTTATTTCCGATATAAATTATCGACTTCTTTTTTTAAATCCACGGGGAAGTACATACATATTTACGTCATAATGAACGAATGAAAAATAATTTATTGTATACCACAAAAACATAGAGAAAAATAACAAGTTCATCATAACGTAGCCAATGGAGAGAGGAACTGTGTCTACGAAATCCTCATGTAGGGCCTTGTAGAACCTCCCGTGGAGCTCCTTCTCCCTCCAACGGTCTCCCGGTCGAAAATGCTCTGTCCATATTATTATCAATGCACGCTTGTCGGTTAAGGGTGCTTCTAATCTGACCCTTTTTAAATATATCGCCAATTTGGACGATAAACCTTCATCTAGACCGTCCTTCCCGACTCTATCGTTCACATCTGCATTATAAATTTGCTTTATCACCTTCTTCGTTCATTCTTTCCACATGACCAAACCACTGAAGTATTCCTTTCTTAATCCTGTAAGAATAAATAATGAATACCAGCGTGAAATAGTAGCTGAATGCTGCTGTGTTTCGTAGGGTGAGTGTAGAGAACCGGACACCCTTTTTACTGGAAACGAGGTATTCCATCTTAGTCAGGATCAGTTTACTAAGACCAACAACTATCGGAGATACATCCTTAGGGATGGCACCGTCGACATCTGTCAGGTTTGTCGCCATCCCGGTGAGTCACTTAGGCATGTCATTTCCGGTTATATGGCGATCGCTAACTCTGAGTACTTGCACAGGCACAACTTAGTAGCCGGAATTCTATACCAGGAGCTCGCTCTGAAATACGGTCTCGTGGACCGGAATTTGCCTTATTACAAGTACTTGCCGGCAGCCTTGCTCAAAAATGACCACGTCAGGCTCTACTGAGACGGGGCGATCGTCACAGACAGGACCATTCTTGCGAATAAGCCTGATATTGTGCTGATGGACCGGGCATAGTCAAGGATATTTTTTTTGGTCGATATTAGCATTCCGTATGACGAGAACCTCGTGAAAACCGAAACAGATAAGCGAACAAAATATCTGGACCTGACTCACAAAGTGACCGATATGTGAGGTGGCCTGCCGACCGAAATTATACCTGTAGTTGTTTCTGCGAACGGGCCCAGTTAGCCTCTCGGGTCATCTGAAGCGTCTGGGACTTCGTGACGGACCGCTTTAAGCTTTTATTTATTTAAAAAACATAAACACTCACGCCTGTCACCCAGAGGGGTAGGCAGAGACTACGGACTTCCATTTGGCACGATCCTGACATACCTCTTTCGCCTCCTTTACATCCATATATCTACGCATACATGCTCGTCGGTTAAGGGTACATCTAACGTGGCCCATTTTCAAAATATCGCCAATTTGGCCGATAAACTTTTTTCTAGGGCGTCTCTTCCCGACTCGGCCGTTCACATCTGCCATATAAATTTGCTTTGTCACTCTTTCCTCATTCATTCTTTCTACATGACCAAACCACCGAAGTTGGTCTTTTATTTATTTACTTATTGTTTATGTATTTATTACACTATATTATTTATCATTTCCGTTTATACAGCCCAACCACATGAGAAAAATATTTAAATACCCCAGATTAATAATAATAATCTTTATTTGGAATAATATGGTTGATCAAATGTAATCAGTTCTACATATTCTATCTTAGTGGTGTGCTAATATTTGCACAACAATCATATGGTCAAGTAACTGACATGATGATATTTTTCGAACAATACATAAATAGTTTAATACAATAGAACTGATTTGATAATTAACAATGTTACAGTTACTCTGCACCACAAGGCGTATAATTAATATTTCTAAATGATTGATGCCATATGTCTTATTAATGTTTCTAAACAACTAAACAACTGTAACATTAAGTGAAGTTTTAGTATCAGTTCTATCGTTCCCCGAACGGGTGAACGCACTTTGAATTTAAGGGACTCTCCACATAACTGCAAGGGTGGGTTTTGTTTGTGTCAACAATTTGTTAGAATTCAGTCGGTCGAGGGTGCGTTGCTTCTGAATTACAGGATTCCTTGAATCACACTTCAATTATAATTTGTTTACAGGGTTATTTTGCAATAACCGGACAAATTTGCAGATAAGGTTCAGAACACAGAACTCTAAAATTTAGATTTCTGCGATTCAGAATAAGTAATATAATATGCAAATGATGAAGAGAAATTAATTTAAAAAATTTTGAAAATTCTGTCCTTTTTGTCTTTTTAATTCAAAATGCGTGGTAATTCATTATTTTAACTGAATTTACTGCGCACGCACTCATTCCTAAGGGTCGATCGGTAAGCTAAAAGTTGTTACCCAAAATTGGGATAATTTCAAATAAAAGTAGAAGCCTTATTTACTTGTAATTTCAAAAACCTACAATAACGGTATAATACGACCATTTATATAATATTTGAAGTATGCTTAAAATTTGGTTACTCTTTGAAAAATAACCCCGTATATGTATACAACATTGTTTAATATTTTTGAAGTATAACAATAATTATAGGAAAATATAGGAAATTGACAGGTTTCGCCTTACGGCGATATTAGATTTTAACAATTTCAATAGAAGTGAACATGTACTTGATGTATTGCAGAACCTTTATCCGGTATCCGTTACAGCCTATGAAAAGCCCGCTGCGATCTTTATATTGGTAGTCGGTACTATATTATCATCATCATCATTACAGCCCTTCACAAGTCCACGGCTGAACAAAGGCCCCCTTGAAGAAATGCCACAAAGCACGGCCCTGAGCCACCTGCATCCATCGACTTCCTGCATGTCTTACCATGTCATCACTTCATCATACTATATTATGCTAATATAAAAGTAAGGAAATGGAGACCTGATCGAAGTGCCTAACTGTTATGAGCGCGGGCTCTGGATCTCTCGTAATCGTAGTCGCACTCAACATTTATGCCAAAAATTACACTATCAATAAAAAATGAAAAATAATATAAAGGTGTCGGACATAGTTGTGTGGCTTTCTCGTGGCAGTTCAACCTATTTATGGAAAGTTGTTTGGAAAATTTGAATGTTAAAGAATGCGTATTAAGAATGAGTGAGTTAACCGTCAAATGCCTTTTGTACGCCGATGATCAAGTCGTTTTTTCGTCATCGGCGGCCAAGTTGCAAGTGATTGTTACATTAATGAACTTTAAAAGAAAGGGGTATGAAAGTGAACGCAAATAAGACGAAAGAGAAGCAAGTATAACGATATGTGTAATAAGAATAGAAGGGGAGTTGGTCGAGTAAGTAAAAGTTAAATTAAAAGATGACGAAGATGAGAAGGTAAAGTAAAAGATGCCTTTATATATTTAGAATGTGTATTCAGCAGGAATGGGATGGAGATAAGGATATAGAACGAAGAGGGAACGCAGGAAATAAAGTAAATAGCGCTCTACACTCAATTGTGAAAAGTCAAAATGTGTCAATAAAGGCACGTATGGCAATTCACAATGCTGTGTTAGTCCCTACTTTAATGTATGGTAGTGAAAGTTGGGTGTGGCAGAAGAAACACGAGAGTAGAATAAATGCAGTAGAAATGCGGTCGCTAAGGAGTATGTTAGGGCTGAATCTGAGCGACAGGGTGAGAAATTGTGTGATAAAAGAAGAGTGTGTTTTGCAAGATCATGCTGTGACCAGAATTAAGAAAGAATAAATGAGGAAAGAGTGACAAAGCAAATTTATGTTGCAGAAGTGAATGAAAGAGTCGGAAATGGACGCCCTAGGCAAAAGTTTGTTGACTAAATTGGCGATGTATTAAAAATTGGCCAAATTAAGAGTACCCTTAACCGACGAGCATGTATGCGTAGTTATATGGATGTGGAGGAATCGAGAGAGGTGTGTCAGGATCGTACTAAATGGAAGTCTGTAATCTCTACCTTCCCCTCTGGGTGACAGGCGTGAGTGTTTATGTTTATGTTTTATGTAAAATAGATTGTTGGTTTTCGGGGGAAGTTATGTTTTAATTTTAATTTTTCTCTGAAACGATTTCCAAGCGTTATATCGGGTATCTGTCAGTGCCTGAGAGTTGGGGCTTGCACCTACACCACTACCTCTTTAACTGTAAGTTTTCGACAACCTGAAGCCGTCACCTAAGTCGAGTATCAGTCTATGTAAATCAGATAGGGCAACGAGAGGCTGGTTTTAAACGTCACCCTGCTCCTGAAATTGAGCTACCATATCTCAGTAGACCGAAATTATATTTTAGTGTTATTTTTTACGCCTGTGTAATAATACAAGTAATGTGGAATAAATCTCAGTTGTGTGGGTGATGTGGTTAAACTATTTTAGTTCCTTCCTAAATCTAGCAAAATTGTCTACATTAAGCTAGTTATCAAATACATGTCACTATCCATATGAAGACAGTATTTGTTCAAAGCAGAACACTCAAAACAACATTATGAAGTAAAAACCATTAGAGGTTGGAGCGATTGAGATTTGGTCGTTTTTGATTCATTTTTACTCTCAAACAAAAACGTGGGAGAAATAATAATTAGACACTTTTTTCACCGATTTGCATGCATATACTCGTATATATCATATATATTCAGAGGATTAGGTCCTCAAGTCTATTCGGTGGATTGTGTTGCTATGCACACAGTTTATGGCACATTAAAAAAAAAAAACTTGATCCCATATAGCACTGGCACAATACCATTGGGTGCGTTTGGCAGAAAAAAGCGCTAGCAAGCGCTTACTAGCGCTAAAATAGTTTTCTGCCAGGACACGATTGCTACTTCAGTAGCGCTGACACAATCCGCCATTTTGCTTATTTAATTTGTTTGTTTTGAAGTAGAGTTTATAAGTTGTTTTGTGCAATATTAGTTTTAAGTAATATAATGACATAAATAGACATGTACATGTTATTAAAAATTCATGATTGGTAAGTTTTTAATATGAATACTTCACAAAAATATATTTAAATAGGTTAGGTTCCCCGGTTAAAACTAACATCGTGTCCTAGAGGAAAATAGCTACTTACGATTTGACAGCGCTTACCGCTTACGATCGCCATTTTGCTTACAAGCGCTTGCTAGCGTTTTTTTCTGCCAAACGCACCCATTCATACATCGTGTCACATCAGTCTATCACGTCAACTTCAAATTGTATATAAACATTTCAAAGAAAATACCCGTATAACAGTATATATTAGAATACCCGTATAACAGTAATTTATATTTAACTGAATAGTGAATATTGTTCGATGATTTCCTACAGGACTGTAGTAAAACCAACAAGACGAGATAGAAATCTATTATATACACAGTAATCTATGATAGAAATGTAAGCACTTTGACTTTTACCACAGAATAAATAATAGCTTTTGCTGAGTTGCGTTATTATTGCGAGTGACAAATATTGCTGTCTTTGCTTTTGCACGCAATAACGTCGAGAAGAGGCGGTAATCCGATTTATATTACTAAAATAGGTCGGTAAAGCTAGCATTTTATTTTGTTATCGTTTTATTGCAGTTCGTAAAGTAGGGTGGATATGACTTGAATTTCGATAGATTTTAATTACTTAATTTATTTCATCCAAATTTTTAGTTTTAATTTTTTGTAAAATATCAGTGCCGTAGGCGTTCATATGTTACGCCCTTTTTTTGTAGACTGTAAAAAAGGTCATCCAGTATAGAGTACATACCATAGAATACTATAATACACAATAGAAAGGCTGTCAATCTTATTTTGTATGAGGATCGGTGTCACCGGGAGCACACATACAAGAAATTACGTTATAATTACCCGATTCGCTGTATTGACAGACTGAGCGAATTTACACATTTTAGACTTTTGATTAATGTTTTTGACACACCAATATTTCTTTATTTATATTTCTAATATTCACAAAATATAAATAGTTTCCACTTACTATTTGTAGAATATGTCTCCTTAATTTAAATTTCATTTCCCGCTGTTCTTTCGACGCGTAGTTATTGCACAATTTGCCATTTTTAAATAATTTGCATGCAGCGATGCTTGTCACGAAAATTAAAAACGATTGACTGTGTTGACATTCATAGGTGTGAATTGACATGTTAGTGGCTACACGGGCTCCGCCCACTCCGCCGTTCTATTATGTGTGTATTATAGTATTCTATGGTACAGACCCTGTGAACGATAATATGTATAAACATTCAACGATGGTACCACGTTATTTCTAATAAATTTAAGAGTTACGAGTATTATAATATTGCAAAACTACCCTCGATGATGTAACAAAAATAATTATATTAAAATGCAAGTTTCTGTTGACAAAGAAATGCCCCTAAAAGAAGTTTAAATTGAAGTTTAAATTGCAGAGGGGTGTGCAATGCGAGCAATTATATTAAGGCGATAACGACGCAGTCGCCGAATGAAAGGGCCAAGTCAGCCACCGTGACCGCTATGTTTGAACGCCAGGGCGCCTTCCCGCGCTTTTCAACGGACGCGTTCACTGAGTACTGTTATTGACTAAAAAGCTGTTACAGGCCTGCGGGTTTTAATGATTTTAAACGAAAGTAATTTTCTGTAATTACTTTTATAATTTGTTTCTTTTAATCGATTATGAAGTAGCGTACCTTCCAATTTACGACTACTTAATGAAATTTATTTATTTATGCTGCAGGAGGGGGGTCTAAAATCATAGAAAGTTTGTTTGTTGCTTATGTAACTTTTGAACGCCTCCTTACCAGAATAGGGGCAGGTGAGGGACCAATGTCCCTCACCATATAGCATATTTTGGATTTTCGGCAACTCTTCTAAAATAAGTTAAAGACTACTTGCTATCCAGATTAGAGACATATCATTTTCTGAGCGCAGATTAAACCACTCGGTGTCGACATTCTATGCATTCGAACTGACGAGTTTACTTCGTAGTTCGTAATGCGTAACTACAGGAAAGGAGTGGAATAGTTGAAATAGTTTTCCTGTAGGCTTCCCATCCGATAACAATGTGGTTCTTCCCAAGGCATGATTGCTTAGTAGGCTTTTGTTACATCTCATCTCTTACAATCAGGTGGAATACTGGAAACGTTATTAAAATTATTGATAATACCAGTTCAAATAAATTAAAATGCTTGTATTACGTATGTATTCACGACAGTTGTCGAATAGCAGAATCGAAACCATGACTTTCTGAGCTCTCAGTCCACATCCTCAACCACTAGGCAAATTTTTTTTATAGGTTAGGGTGACTAATGAGCACACAGTCCACCTAATGGTGAGTGGTTGCTGTAGCCTATAGACATCTACATCTATCCTCGTTTACGAATCAAAATGCAGATGCGTCGTCACCCGTTAGTACTAAGATGGAATGCCTCGTTTCCAATAAATAGTGTCTCCGGTTCTCTACACTCACCATACGAAACACAGTTGCATTAAGCTACTATTTTACGCTGGTATTCTGTGAGAGCGTAGTCCTTCCCCGGTCGAGCCGACACATTCGTGCTACAACTATACTACTAATATAACTGCAGCATGGCTCTACAACGTATAAACGTACGTACCTACTTTCGCTTTTAATATTTATAATGGATTATAATTAGGAATGCCAGATTGGATGTTGCCGGGAGAAATAAATATTAAAAATAAAAATTTAAAACGTTTATTTTTTAAATTAATACAAAAAAAGACTACAAAAAAAGGATTGACATTATCTGATTGATGACACATAACTAATTTAAGAGCACTAAATTTTTAGGATGCCACGTGTATTTGGCATTGGACTTTACTGAGTCCACAATTTGGTTCCTGTAGTAGTATTCAGAAGAGATTTAAAATTCAAACAATTTACTTCAGAATTCAGTCTAATCACTATCTCAGCTTTCATTAAATCAAAGGGCTGTGATGTGAAAAGAATCTGTTTTTCTGGAGATTTTTAGTTTTTTGGGAGTCTGGAGATCATTTAAAATGTCGGGAGAATTTAGTAGAATCGAGACCATCTGGCAACCTTAATTATAATACTTAAAAAATGAGAACTTAAGACAAGCGAAGAATTAATAAAGTTGTTCACTATAGGTATTGTAGTAGATCAGAAACATTATAACCCTACGAGTGCTATAGAGATTTGTATGAATAACTTGAAAGTTAGTATATTGTTTGGTAAAAGTGAATATAGACTTGTTTACAATAAGCATATGTTATTAAGTTCACAGTCCGACTTAACATTAGACGCAGTGCTTTTGTTCGTTGGCTTCAAATAATCGATTGTTGGAGCCTTACTAGTGCAGTTATTGGATAAGGAAATTGCCCGGGGGATTATTGCGGTCGTTCTGCGCTCTGGACGTGACGCCGTCTATGAAATATAGTATGTCTAGTAAAGGGATTCTGATAGCCATTACAATCTATATATTAATGGCCAAATACTCAAATGCTATTCAATTTTAAATTGATACCTTCAAAATTAATCGTAGTTTTGGGGGCGTGGCTTATCCTGTATTATCTTATGGCTTATGTGTAAATAGCAATGACTCCTTATTTTCACCAACACTCTATGACGGTGCCATAACACAGAATAAAAACTTAAAAAGTAGTTTAAATATTAAAAAAAACATAAAGTTATTATGTATTGTGATGACATAAGTAAAAATTTGGGCATGATGTTAAATAACCATTTAAAAGGACAATTGATTAGTAATTATTGTATGCCGGGAGCATCCTTTAGTCATATAATGAATAAAGTTTTAACCAGTAAGTTTTCTCCTAATAGCACATTAATAATTCTTGTTGGGAGAAGAGGCAATGTAAGCAAAAATCAATTATTAAAATATATTGATTACCTCAATACTTTAAATGTACATAAAATTATCTTGTTTACATTGCCTTACATACACAGGAGAATAAAATAAGATATGATTTAAATTTATTAATGAATAATTTATCATGTAACAATAATTTAAATTTGACATTTAATTGTAACAATTATACCAATAAAATTAATTTAATAGATATTAATAATTTAATTAAGAAATTTTTGACTACAGATAGGTATTACCTATCCAAATATAATTTAAGACAGATAGCAAATGTGCTATCTTATTATTTATATATTAACTCAGCCAAGGACTTGGCTACCCAGACATCTGCTCCTATTGAGCAGCATAATGATTTGATATGTAATTTGGAATCCGTTCCAAGTAATTTAAATTAGAAAATGAGACAATAGAGGTAATCTCTAGCAGTTATAATAATTTAAATAATTTAGAATGTAGCTTACAAATCCTTAATAGTTGCAATTGTATAACTCCACAAAATGATAATAAAAATTGTTTACACCTGGTGCATCAAAATATACAAGGCAGGATAGGCAAAGAGCTAGAAATTGAATTGTTTTTAAATAGCAACAATATTCATATTTTATGTATTACTGAACATTGGTTAAAAGCTCATAATTTAATGTTTAACTTTAGTAATCACCAGGTGCTCAGTTCTTTCAATAGAGAAACGATTTTAAGAGGTGGCTCCTTAAGGGGAAATATAATGTCAAATGGCTTAGCAAGATCCTTCGTTATGCCGAAAATATTGCAGCATTAATTTTGAAATAAATATATGGTAAAGTTGAGGATTAATGTTAGTGATTATGTTAGACGAAAACACGATTTCGTAAAATTTTCTCGATAGAAAAAAAATCCAAAGTTACCTCCAAAATAAACAATAAACCGCTGTTATTCATAAAATACTTTAAATAAGATCATGAAACTTTGCATACTAACTGAACTAACTATAAAGCAGTGCTTATGTTATTTACTTTTTTTAAAATACCATTATTTTCACTGTAAAAAGAAATTACCTAAACTATCGGCGTCTTGAGCTTGATTTCTTTCTGTCGCCCCGTTAGTATCGCTTAGGCTTTTGAAGGGAGAAGTTGTGTCGCTTACGATCAGAATATATATTACGCAACAGTACGACGTAAAATTAAAATGGGAAATAACCGTGATAAAAATAAGAAGCGGCTGGTTTGGCGTTAAGAAACAGGCATAAATATGATAAACCTAATGAAATAAGTGTCTAACGACCTTTCTACTTACAGTATTAGTGATTACAAACATATCGGTACATAGCATACGACGCGCGGGGAAGTGGGGGTGAAATTAGAATTTGAGCTGACTTACTCTATCCTCTTAATTTTAGCTAGTAAATTATTATCATATAAAGAACGTAAAGATATTGTGAGCCTCTCTGTTGAGCGAACTGTAGAAATGGCACGTGTTGAGTTTGAGCACCTCATTGTTGTGAGCGTTTACAGACCCCCATGTTCTTTATATGATACTTTTGAAAAAATTATGGAGGAAGTTTTCGCTAAGCTTAATAAACAGAATAAATCTGTTGTAATATGTGGAGACTTTAATATCTATCTCCTAGAAGCTTCCTCGAATTTATATTTGATTTAGATCATTGTTTAAGGCAACACGTATTGCTGAATCTAGTGCAACATGTATAGATAACATTTTTACAAATGTTAAGCCGTTCAATAAATGTATAATTCAAAAATTGAGCTCTGATCACTGTGGACAATTTGTTTCATTACCTTATGTTCACAAAAAGCAAGTAGATAAAAAAGTAGTGTTTGTTCCCGTAAATGCACACCGCTTGGAGAAGTTTAGAAGTAACATAGTAAAAAAACTTCCATTACTTTCATACCAAAATAATCCAAATTTTTTGTATGCAACATTATTTAAGCTCATTTGCAATGAATTTAATAATACTTTTACTTCTAAAACATTCTCCTTGAATAATCGTAAAGCATTTAATGAATGGGCGACAGTAGGAGTCTATAAGAGTAGACAAAGGTTATATGAACTTTACAATGAAAGGTCATATAATCCTAGCGTCGAATTTAGGGAATATGTAAAAAAATATTCCAAAATATTTAAAAGAGTGTGCTCCTTAGCCAAGTCAATGTATTTAAGCAACAAAATAAAGATTGCTTCTAATAAAATTAAAATGACATGGAGTATAATTTATATTGAAACTGGTAAGGTCAACTCTCGCAATTCAAACTACCAGTTAAGTTTTAACAATAAATTAACTAAATCAGATCAGGACGTTGCAATGATTTTTGAGAAATATTTTACTGATATTTCGATCTTAACCACTAAGTCATTGAATTCTTCTCCTACCGTCACCGAATCATTACTTAAACAAAATGTAAATGTGTGTACAAAGAATTTTACATTTCATAAAATTTCATCAAAAGATATTGTAAAATATTTTAAGACTATTGATATTAAGAGAACCGCCGATCTGTGGGGAATTTCTGTTAAAGTTATTGCGTCTATAATAGATACAATCGCAACTCAACTATCTATTATTTTAATAGTAGTATCACATCTGGTGTGTTTCCTGATTTAATGAAGCGTAGTAAAGTAATACCTTTATTTAAATCTGGTAGTACATTGGACCCCGCTAATTTTAGACCTATTTCTGTACTGAAAACACTTATTAAAATTTTTGAAAAAATTATTCTTGATCAATTGGTAATTTTTTTTAATGTAAATAAATTACTTCATAAAAATCAATTTGGTTTCACAAGGGGTCGCTCGACAACTGATGCTGGTGTTGAGCTGATTAAATATATATTTAATGCATGCTTTGGGTGTGTTCTGTGACCTATCCAAAGCCTTCGATTGTGTTCGACATGAAACATTAATCAGGAAACTTCAACACTACGGTGTAAGAAATGATGCTCTTAAATTAATTATTTCATATTTAAGTGACGCAACACAAAAAGTTGTTATTAATAGTATGAGTTCTTCCGGGTCGATTGTACAAATGGGCGTGCCTCGGGGCTCAATTCTCGGTCCCTTTCTGTTTCTTGTATATATTAATGACTTACCTTACATAGTAGGGGATAACCATGATATAGTATTATTTGCTGATGATATTTCAGTAATTTTCAAATTAAAACGACAGTTATTAAATTACGACGAAGTAAATAATGCTATAGCTAAGTTAGTCAATTGGTTTAATGTTAATAATTTGCATTTGAATGGAACTAAAACTAAATGTATGAAATTCGTAACTCCTAATGTTAAACATGTCAATACTAATGTAATTTTAAATGGGGAGGAACTGAGTCTAGTTGATACCACCATTTTTCTTGGAATCACACTGGACGCAAAGCTTCAATGGCTCCCCCATATATCAAAACTAGCTAGCAGAATTAGTTCTGCAGCATATGCTGTAAAAAAGATTAGAACTCTTACCAGAGTTGAAACAGCTAGAACAGTTTACTTTAGTTATTTCCATAGCATTATGTCGTATGGTATTTTGCTATGGGGACACGCGACTGACACTGAAATTATATTTATTTTACAGAAGAGGGCCATTAGAGCAATATATAATTTAAAACCAAAAGAGTCACTGAGACAAAAATTTAAGGAAATAATATATTAACTCTGGCCTCTCAATACATTTATGAAAATGTTATGTACGTACACAAAAATAAAAGTAGTTTTGCGAAAATAAGTGATATTCATTCTGTAAATACTAGGAGCACACACAAGCTGGTAGTACCAGTTACTCGACTCCACCGAGTCAGTAATTCATTCTTTTTTTTTTTTTTTTTTTTTTTATAGAAGAGGGGGCAAACGAGCATGCGGCTCACCTGATGTTAAGTGACTACCGCCGCCCATGATCAACCGCAACACCAGGAGAATTGCGGGTGCGTTGCCGGCCCTTTAGAAAGGAGTAAGCTCTTTTCTTGAAGGTCCCCAGGTCGTATCGGTCCGGAAAAATCGCCGGTGATAAACTATTCCACAGAGAGGTTGTACGTGGAAGAAAGCTCCTTGTGAAACGTACAGTGGTGGACCGCCAAGCATCCAGATGGTGTGGATGGTATCGGGACGTTTGCCGTGTCGTGCGTTCACGAAATTTGGCGGCTGGGATTAATCCGAACAATTCCTCAGAGCACTCCCCGTGATAGATGCGATAAAATACGCAAAGAGATGCAACATCTCTTCGCAACGCCAGTGAATCGAGCCGATCGGAAAGCACTCGGTCGTCGACGATTCGAGCCGCTCTGCGCTGGATGCGGTCAAGTGGAAGGAGCTGGTACTGGGGAGCCCCAGCCCAGAGATGGGAACAGTATTCCATGTGCGGTCGAACCTGCGCCTTGTAAAGTTGCAGGCGGTGTGCCGGCATGAAATACTGCCCCGCTCTGCTGAGCACGCCAAGCTTTTTAGAGGCCAATTTGGCCTTCCCTTCCAAGTGACCACGAAACTGCACGTCACTCGATAAGTCGACGCCGAGGATTCCGATACTGGCTGAGGCAACAAGGGGAGTGCCTTGAAACTGAGGGGATACGACAAAGGGGTTCTTTTTAGCGGTTAACGCGCAAACTTGTGTCTTCTGGGGGTTAAACTGGACTAGATTTAGTCGTCCCCAATCCGAGACTCTGTTCAGCAAAGACTCGACTTCAGACACAAGTTTGTCCCGGCACTCGGAGACGTTTTCCCGAGAAATATTGGCTCGGCCGGTGTAAAGAGCATCACCAGTGCTGTCATCTGCATAGCAATGAATGTTACGGGTATGCAACATATCATTGATATGCAGAAGAAACAGCGTTGGCGATAGCACGCAGCCCTGTGGAACACCAGCATTAATAGGCTTGCAATCGGAGCTTGCACCGTCTACAACGACCTTGATGCTCCGATCTGCAAGAAAGCTGGTGATCCAATCGCACAATTTCTCGGGAAGCCCATAGGAAGGGAGCTTCGAAAGAAGCGCTTTGTGCCAAACCCGATCGAAGGCCTTCGCAATGTCCAAACTAACGGCCAATGCCTCCCCCTTGAACTCTACTGCCTCCGCCCATCTGTGAGTGAGGTAGACCAGAAGATCACCAGCTGACCGACCACGGCGAAAACCGTATTGGCGGTCACTAATCAGCTGGTGATCCTCAAGGTACCTCATGAGCTGGCAGTTTACAATGGACTCCATTGTTTTGGAGAACAAGGAGGTGATGGCGATTGGCCGGTAGTTGGACGGGTCTGAGCGGTCGCCTTTTTTAGGGATCGGGTGGACGAAAGCAGTCTTCCATGATTTTGGGACTACGCCTAGGGAGTAGGAGTACCGGAAAAGACGCGTTAAAACCGGTGCCAACTCTGGAGCACACGTCCTCAGCACAATTGGGGGGATTCCGTCAGGCCCACTCGACTTGTGGATGTCCAGGGAGAGGAGTGCTTTGCGAACCGAGCGCTGTGTGAACTGCACTTCCGGCATGGAGCACTCACACCGCGGGATGGTCGGCGGCGTACTCCCCCCGTCATCGAGAGTCGAGTTAGACGCAAAGAAGGAGCCTAGAAGATCGGCTTTCTCCTTTGCAGTATGGGCAAGTGAGTCGTCCTCCCTGTGCAGAGATGGAAGAGATAAATTCTTGGGGCGATGTATACGCTTTTACAACAAAATCCCAGAAAATATACAAAATTTGTCATACACAAAGTTCAAAAATGTTATTAAACTAAGTTTGTATAAAAAGGGTTATTATAATATTAAGGAATTTATAGATGATAATAACCCCTGGGAAGGGTGATCGCTACCAAGCTATTTCTAATTTGTCTTGTGTTGTTGATTGTAAACATGATTGTAAGCTATTATTAAAAAAAATAGACCCGCTGGGTTGCAGATACGTTGTCCCCCGTGAGGACTTAGGTGGAATGCCTCGTTTCCAGTAAAAAGGGTCTCCAGCTCTCTACGCTCACCATATGAAACACAGCAGCATTAAGCTACTATTTGACGCTGGTATTCTGTGAGAGCGTGGTTCCTCCCCGGTCGAGCCGACCAATTCGTGCTACAACTATACTATTATAACTGAAGCATGGCTCTATCACGTTAAAAATGTCTTAAAAATAATTCTATGAACGTATTCGTATAAATATTGTGTGGTCATAGAGTAATGTAACTAATTAGAGCCTACTTTGCAATTTTTTAATAACAAAAAAAAAGTGTTATCGTGTTTTCCTTTTATGAAATCCAAGGTCATATAGTCAAAAATCATATACTAAAAATTTGATTCGTAATCTATAAAACCAAAAAAATATGTGAAATAGAAAAACCACCAAGTTTTCGAGGTATCACCTTAAGATGTTGTTAATTCTCGTGGTGTCACAGTCACTTTGACTTAAAGTACGAGACGGTACGAGACTTACGGCATTTTAAAATTGAGTAGCGTCTGATTACCTATTTGAGCATAAATTATAAAGTGCGAAAAAATCTTTTTCTTTTGATTGCCGGTATAGCTGGATATAGGCTTCAACGTGAATTTGGCATATGCAGCAAGCTTGGTGAGCGCATGGGCGATCGTAGTACTAAGCCTATCGCACCTTTCATGCTGCTTTCCGTCTCTGGTCTGAGAATTTTATATCGGATGTAAACGAAATGGTTTAACAACTCTCTATTGCTAGAAACCTAGAAATTCCAATAGTAGCCTCTTAAGAGCAGCTCCTGGGACAGAATGGGGTGATGGATTGACTCACGTCTCCACCATAAGCCTAACATCTTATAAAACAGGATTTGTTCAGCTAAGTTAGTGAGAATGTAATTTTAACGTTTATAAAATCTCACATTAATTTGATCTTTCAAATCGTTTACGTTTTTTAGTACAAAGTTTTGTAACTAATATTTTCTGGTTAGACATTCAAGTAGCTTAGGATTTCACCGTTTTCAAGTGTCAGTGTTTTCTGGAGTTCCTTGGGAGAGGCCTACGTTTAGTAGTGGACACACACAGTTGGGAGGGGCAATAATCGTAATGATGACGATGATGATGATGAATTATTGTAAAAATGTGAAACCATGCTTTATACATCAACTGTAGCAGTAGTAATAGGTATCCTTATACAATAGTTTAAAGTTAGCTTATATACTTCCCACGGCTGGGCACAGGTCTCTCTCGCTTCTGAAAGGGTTTTAGGGCAAGGAAGTGTCCTCCGCGCTGCCCTAATATGTGTTAGCGGACTTCACATGTCTTCGAAATATATTTTTTCTCAGACATGCAGGTTTCCTCATGATGTTCTACACCGCACACTCGTGATTCGTTCCACAACACGTGATAAATCAGCACTTAAAATTGCAATTACCAATTTCATTGGTGTCGGTGGGGATCGAACCCGGGTTGCTTGCGTACTGTAAGATTTATAGCGAGCGCTATGCTCCTGAGCTGCCATGGTTCTAATATTTGTTTAATATGAAAGCAAATGCATAAGCCTATATACGTCTCATTGCTAGGTGTAGGTTTCCTTTGAGAGGATTATAGAGCAATTAATTCTCCGAGCTGCCTCAGTGCGGTGTGACCATAGATTTAGAATATGCTGGGTTTTGGCGAACTTTTCGTCTTTGAAATATGACATTTAAATTTTCATATAATTTAAAAATAATATTCTAATAATTTGCTACTTTTTGTGTCTACCAATTCTATTCATAAATCATATATATGTAGTGCGTTGGGGCAACACCGGACGGATTTTCGACTAGTTAAAAGAGTCTGGCAAAAACTTTATTTTCTCGACATCCATATACGTCAGATTTCTGAAACATGGCGCAAATCGTTAATGGTTACACGTACTTTAGCTATAAGAAGCTTTTATTTTTCAAAACTCAACAGTTTCTGCTTAAAACGTGTGCGAAGACAAGGCATAATTTTTTATATGCATGATGAAGAATTAAAGTGATAGGGAAAGACCGGACAGACGAAAAAATTCAAAAATTACCTTGTTTTATAAAATACTGCGCAGCACACGCCCTACTTTTCGGAGCGACTGGCTGAAACTTGGGGTCGGGGCAGAATAAAATGGAGTCTTGTACCATATTGCTATCTTTCAAAAATATAGCATAATACACCGGAAATTTGAATTTTACGGTCTTACCCCATCACCGATCTTACCCCAATGCACTATATTATATATTTGGTGTAGTACATTCTGATTTTTTCAGAATCATTTTCTGAGTTAAGAATCTCAACGAAATTGTAACGCGATGGGGGCCAATCTGAAAGCTCCCGCAATAACATTCAGAGGAGACATCAAATACTGCATGGGAGCCAGTTTTCACAGATAAACGAGAAGTGGGCGCGCGTAGACGCTTCACACTTGTCCCCTTTGATGCCCTCGTGTACACAAGCTTAATGTACACGCATTGGTATGACAAGGCTTCTGCTAAACGTAAGGACAGTCCGTTATATCGGAGAAAATAATATAATGGATGACCTTTTTACTGTCTGAAAAAAAAAAGGTTGTAACAGGTGAACGGAGTATAGGCCTATGGCACTGATATTTTACAAAAAATAAAAACAAAATTTTGAATTAAATAAATAAAATAATTAAAACACGGCAGTAAAACCATAAATTTAGTAGGCATCTTTGACCTTTTCACTTCGCAGGGTCACAGGCTCAAGGGCTAAGTAATTGTTAAAAAAATTTCAAACGTTTAATTCAAAATTTTTGTTTTTATTTTTTGTAAAATATCAGTGCCAAAGGCTTCTACTCCGTTCACATGTTACATCCAATTTTTTTACAGACAGTGAAAAAGGTCATCCAGTAGAAGAAGGAAAGTAATTTGAAAAAAAAAAGCTTTTGAGCGGAAAGTCTTAGTATGTGACTTCTTTTCCTGCCAAGTGCGTGTATCTAGGTCGATACCACCCTCTTAATTATTTCTGCTTTCAAATAGCGGTATGTGCAGTGCTGTGATACCCTTCGTATAAAAAGTCAGAATAATTATAGGCTGTACGGCATTCCATCTGAGTCCTCAGAGGTAACAACGCATCTGTAGGCTACAGAGGCGTTGTCACTTTCTTTGTTTGTAGTTGGTTGCGAGTGTTCATAGGCTACAGTATACAGTTGGATTTTAACTTTGTTTTTCACTTCAGCGTTATAAAGAAGGAGTAATGTTGTTTTTGTACATTAAAATACTTATACATTAAAATATTTACCAACGTTCCGGGAAGTCTGCAGTTTGTGATCATATCCTAAGCGGCCCCAACCATTACATCAAATTCGATAGACCACAAATCGTCGTGAAAGAATATCGATCCCTACCAAGCATGATACGTGAGGCTATTGAAATTAAAAAACATCCTAATTTCAATAGAGAAGGAGGCTGGGTACTACCACCTGCTTGGGATCCTATAATTAATAAAATTAAAACTAAACCCAAGCATACCACTGCAAGACTTCAAAACACAGTTAGTTCATTCTGCGTAGATCGGACCAAAGACAATAATTAAAAAGCTGAAGGTACTCCGGGTTAACATTAATATCGGGACGTCAGTCACCTCAGTCGCCCGTGACCATGGGTTCTGGAAAGCACCCGAACCGCCGGGAATTAAAAATCATTTAAAATTAAACCCGATAAAATCCGTAAATGTAGTTTTAGTCAATTAAAATATTTATGTCTTAATTAATAAAATTATTTGTATGTATGTAGTAAAATACAAAAGTAAAGTTTCAGCCTCTATGCGCTAACGGCTGTAATTTGTCTGTCCTACCATTTCCGAGAGGTGTAGGCTTTACTAATCCTATCTTTGAAGATCCTTTTCCCAGTAATTTTACACTGTCCAATCATAATATAAGTGTTGCGTTGTGTACAATATAATACATAAACACTCACGCCTGTCACCCAGAGGGGTAGGCAGAGACTACAGACTTCCATTTGGCACGATTCTGACATACCTCTTTCGCCTCCTTTACATCCATATAGTATCTATGCATACATGCTCGTCGGTTAAGGGTATTTCTAATGCGGCCCATTTTCGAAAAATCGCCAATTTGGTCGTTAAACTTTCTTCTAGGGCGTCCCTTCCCCACTCTGCCGTTCACATTTGCCATACAAATTTGCTTTGTCACTCTTTCCTCATTCATTCTTTCTACATGACCAAACCACCGAAGCATTCCTTTCTTAATCCTGGTCACAACATCATTAACTGTAAAACTGCTGCATATAATATATTTCATAATGTCTTAGTGTTACACCTAAGAGAGAGTGTTTGGCAGAGCATATGGAGTAGCGGCTCGTTCAGCATACATTTTGAACGGCCACCACGCTGTACTCTTTTTTATATAGCATTGGGTGAAAAACTTTTGCACAACACAGTCCACCTGATGACAAGTGGATTCTGTGGCTCATAGACATCCACATTTATCCTCAATTAAGACCAAAACAGCAGATTCGTTGTCACCCCTGAGGACTAAGATGGAATGCCTCGAGTCCA
The DNA here is from genome assembly GCA_036936625.1 of Parnassius smintheus behrii. Taxonomy (NCBI): domain Eukaryota; kingdom Metazoa; phylum Arthropoda; class Insecta; order Lepidoptera; family Papilionidae; genus Parnassius; species Parnassius smintheus. The sequence continues at coordinate 40,041,630 of JAUPFT010000017.1, read as the reverse complement.
GTAAAAAGGGTCTTCGGTTCTCTACACTCACCATACGAAACACGGCAGCAATTCGCTGCTATTTTACGCTGGTATTCTGTGAAGGCGTGGTCCTGCCGTAGTCGAGTCGACCCATTCGTGCTGCAACTATATATAGACCAGTATAGCGTGCATGACAAATATATTTTTGACGTGGCGTCATCACGTCAAAAATATATTTGTCATGCACGCTATACTGGTCGCACCGTAGCATATTGAGAAAGAGTGGACATTCAGGCCGTACCCCTGAACTCTGACTTTATCTAATAGTTAAGTTAGGTTACGAAAGTCAAGTAAAGAATATTTCGAAGAATCGGGCAAGGAGTTCCAAAGGCGTGTAGCCTGAACTGTGAAGAGGTTACCATAGAACTTGGTGAAGTGAATAGGAATACAGATTTTGTTGTTAGAAGAAGAGTGTAGGACCCTATCACGAGATGAGGAAAGATAATGAAATTTACTCTTAAGATACGAAGGCGAAGATGGATCATTTAATATGGAAAAAAGTACACGCAATATTTTGGATATTTCACAGTTGCGCCTCCGCCGGATTGTAAGCCAATTTAGCTTAGATCTATATTGCGAAATGTGGTAATACTTACGAAGCCTAAAGATAAATCTCACACAGTTATTGAGGAGGCGTTCCAGCATGTTCAGAAGATCTTGGGACAGATCTGGTTAATACACGTCTGCATAATGAATTATGGTTTATATGAGTGATAGTGACAAGCACGATCACAAGACAAACATTAAAACATTTTCATTCCACAAGAGATTTGTGGAATGAAAATGTTTTAAACGATACAGAGAGACTTCAGATTTTCAAAATGAGTTAACAATAAACAAGACAAATCTGTAAAATTGGATTCATTATTATGTGAATGATTCGCGTAAATATAAGAAATTATTAAAGTGATAAAACTTTTCAAATAGTAGTTCTTTTTTTAACATGTCTTGAAAACTAAGTTAATTATGGCAACCCTGACTCGCAACAATGCGTATGCTAGACTTAAACAGGTCATTTGTAGAAATTGAGGATGCTATTTCATTCTCTATGACATGAGCTGGAAGGGTTGTTATCCTTCGTATCGCATGTTTGTTTTCCTTGTACGTTTCGTATTACATCTCGCAACCCTCTTTGTAATGGTTATTTGTAGAGAGGTTTTGTAATTCTTTTTACAGCACCGTTGAGCGCCGCGTAACAATAGTTTGTAAATCATGGTGATGTCTCATTCAATTGATTTTATAAAATATCTTATCAAATCCATCCCCTGGATGACATAAGAGGCTACAGAAACAGAAACAGGAGAAGAAAGCAGCATTTTCTGGACAACAACTCAACCATAATAAAAAACTGCAGATGTCAAACCGTCTGGCGAGCGTGGCAACTATGGCAAATATCCAACCTATGAGGCAACCTGTGGCCGTAGTAAGAAAAGGGGAGATCTCCCGCCGGGCAAGGTGTTCTGCCCGGGGAGCGGCCAACTTTCCGTTTAATAGTTCGGAGCCGTTCTATATATACTGTTTATGATTCGGAACTTTGATAGTGCGATTTAGGCTTCGGTGTGTTTTGCTTGCGGCGCAACGACAGCGCCGCCACATCAACGCCACACACACGTATAGGTACGCCTATGTTTAGCAGTGTACCTTTAACAAGCTGTAATGATTGAACGAATAATTATTTTTGAATACTCGTATATCAATAAACCTAGCTGAATAGCCGTGGAGGCGTTCTATGTATTTAAATTTCATGGGTTGCAAGCACAGAAATAATAGTACCTTATTATATAGATTTCTGTGGTTGCAATTGCAAGTAACCTGAATGAGATTTTTCCCGGCACCAGTAAAATTGTTAATAGCGGTATTAAATTACGTGGTAGAGCCATGCTGCAATTATATTAGTAGTATAGTTGTAGCACGAATGGGTCGGCTCGACCGGGGAAGGACCACGCTCTCACAGAATACCAGCGTGAAATAGTAGCTTAATGCTGCTGTATTTCGTATGGTGAGTGTAGAGAACCGGAGACCCTTTTTACTGGAAATGAGGCATTCCATCTCAGTCCTCACGGGTGACAACGCATCTGCATTTTGATTCGTAATGGAAGATAGATGTAGATGTCTATGGGCCGCAGCAACCACTTACCATCAGGTGGACTGTGTGCTCGTTTGTCACCCTATTCTATAAAAAAAAATGCTGAATTACCACTTGATCAATGACAAACTTCAGAAGACACCAAATCAAAACATCTAAAGGATATCATACCAATATAACAAAGTTTGAAAAATTAAAAAATATTTCGAGGAAATGTAAAATGAGCCGACATGCATTGGGGGCGGCGTAACGGACACTTCCTTGGCCTAAAATGAGAAGGGTTTGTGGACTTCTGTTGGACGGAACTTTTTTTAAAAGTACCTATTAACTTCTCTTTAATTTTGTAAAGAAATTTTTAAAATAGTAGGTTATTGTTGTGTAGTTTTTAATAACCATATCTCAACACATGTCTAATACCTATTTCAAATTATTATAATAAACACAGTACGGTCAAGAAACACTATGTAAAATGTGAAATTACCTATTTAAAAAATAATTCGAAAGGACTAACTTTGGTGAAGAGTTCAACAATAATCCGTCTTTTTTTTGGTGAAACTCATGTTTCCTTTTATCTTTCTTCGTTGGGACACGTTTTCATACATATATACTAACTGTCTGGTTCATAGTGACCTTTAGTTACAATTATGATTTGTGGTGAATACTATTTTAGATCTTGAATTTATTCCAGATGTATAAGAATTTGCTGTATTCTAAAATTACTATTTTTATTTTCTCTATCAAACTTTTGTGATTAATTCAAATGTTCCTAACGCGCCACAACATACAAAATGAGAAACGTTTTTTTACTATAATCTATAAGTATATATACTTTTAAATTGCTATATCCGTCAAATTGTTGTTTTCTTTATGATTAATATGTCTTTTTGTCCGTGTTTTCAGGCAATGAAAAACTGCTACAATATAAGAAGGAAAATTTTGACAATTTGTTAATGATCGTAATAGCTCAAGTGGATATCGAGCGGTCGCGAATTCTTGTATCTAAATGTAATTTAAAAAAAAACATCATTCATTCATATCATTATTATTATTTTTCTTTCATATCAATCTGTTCTCTAAAGTTTAACTATAATTTATAATTAAAATCGTATTATATAATCAAATCTCATATTATTGAGAAACAAAACAGAAACCAAGCATGAATTTCATTTCTCGGATGAAATCCCAAACAAATTGAGTTTGAATTTGAAAAGCAAATCAAATATTGTTATATTGTAAAGTTACATCGTATATATATATTACATAGTTGTATTGTAAATAACATTATTTACCATCATCATTATCATCATTACAGTCCTTCACAAATTCACTACCTCCCCAAAGGAATGGCACAAAGCACGGTCCTGAGCCACCTGCATCCATCGACTTCCTGCATGTCTTACCAGGTCGTCATTCCATCTAGTGGGGGAGGGGGGTGGTTGCCCTACACTTCGCCTACCGGTACGAGGCTCCCACTCGAGAACCTTTTTCCCCATCGGTTGTCGGTTTCTCCAGCTATATGGCCGGCTCATTGCCACTTCAGCTTACTAATACGTTGGGCTATGTCGGTCACTCTGGTTCTACTGCGGATGTCCTCATTTCTTAGTTTAACACGCAGAGAAACCCCGAACATAGCCCTATCTATAGTTCGCTGAGCGACCTTGAGCGTCCTCATGGCATGCATGTGCATGGCAACACGCACTGATTGTACAGTCGCGTTTTTAGGTTTTAAGGTATAACTGACGAGAAGATGTGTCGTAATTTCCTAAACGGTGCACAGCTGAGTTTAATCCGTCGATTGATCTCTCGGTCAAAGTTGGACTTACCTAGACGGACTATTTGTCCCAGGTAAACGTACTCGGCAACAACTTCGAGCTTAGTGCTCGTAAGGAAAAAAGACTTTTGTTTAGACCACAAGATAGAGAATTTTGTATAGATTTTATAATGCCAAACTTCTTCATCGAACGTAGTCTCTAAATATAAGTTTTGGTGGTTTCAAGTGCTGTGGGTGGGTGCGGTCGCATGCGACCGCTCGGGATTTACCGGGCGCATGCGACTACATGGGATTTTTATGGTGCTTGAAGGGTTAAAGTAGTTTCACTAGTCCAAAGACAACTATAATTTTAGTGTCTTTTTTTAAAGCTCAGCGAGAAGGAACAGGCGGGTAGAAGCTAGCATGAAATATCATTTAACAATATCTCACCTGTCACTAGACACGAGTATGAGTTGCGTGTTGGCGTACTTCGCTCTGCGCTTACTCACCGCTGCCAGCGCAGCGCACAGGCTCGGCGCAAACGTGCGACACGGAGGGCACTGTGGAAATAATTAAAAGGAAAAATATTCTACTGAGTTAAATTATGGCTTTTCACAAAAAAATATTGTCACATGGACAAGCACTCAGACCCTGACCCACGAACTCTTTTCCCATTGAGCCGACCCATTTGTGCTTCAACCATACAAGCTGCAGCGTGGCACTACCACTTACCAGACAGTATTGACTATCCATTGCAAGTTCTTTATGAGCTGTGTAGTGAGGGCGTAAAAGAATACGTAATGATTTTTTTTATAGAATGAGGGTCACAAACGAGCACACAATCCACCTGATGGTAAGTGGATGCTGTGGCAAATAGACATCTACATTTATCTTCAATTAAGAATCAAACAGATGCGTTGCCTGCCCTGAGGACTTAGATGGAATGCCTCGTTTCAAGTAAAAAGGGTCTCTGGTTCCCTATACTCACCATACGAAACACAGCAGCATTAAGCTGCTATTTTACGCTGGTATTCTGTGAGAGCGTGGTTCTTCGAGGTCGAGCCGACCCATTCGTGCTACAACTATACTACTAATATAATTGCAGCATGGCTCTACCACGTATAGAAGTATTCTGTGAGAGCATGGTCCTAACCCGGTTGAGCCGCTCCATTCGTATCACTACCACTTAACAATTATTTGTAAGACATACAAACACTTATTCCGCTCGGAATTTGAACCCGCTACCCGAAGCGCCACAACTAACCACTAAGCTATTACGCCGCAGAACACTCAAAGCAGAGTAAAAGTTGTTATTTTACTCAATTCCCTAACCTCAACAACATCAGTGTTAAATGTTTATAATTAGGACTTACCCAATGCGCTGCAAAGTAAAACACTCTAACAGCGTCCCCAGGGAGCTCTTCAAACAATTTGGAACCGGTCTCTCCTTGTAATTGCACTCCACGTAATACGTCTTGCAAGGGTGGAGCGGGCCAAGGGAATCTCTCCCCTGCGGGATCGTTCAACAAGGCGTCCCGGACTGCTCTACCACGGATGACGAGTGTTGGCACGCCGACGGCTATGCTGTATTTCTGAGTTAGGCGGCGCTGCAAAAAAAACTATGTTATATATGCAAAGTCCGAAATATACGACAGTATTATAATTAGATTGATACAATTAGTTCTTATGCCTAGGCCACACACATCACGATAGGGTTCCGGCGATAAAACTTCGCCAGCGGCCTAAGGCGAAGGTGCCTGGCCACATTGCGCGTTGTAAACTTCATTAATACTTTATCGCGATACATACACGCTAAACAAAACATACATATATATATATATATATATATATATATATATATATATATATATATATATATATATATATATATATATATATATATATACAATGTGTAACATAATTAACGCACATCCCGGAAGTAGTTTGTTCGGAATCGTTTACTGAATCGATGCCTATCATTTTTAATATGATATATATTAAAATGATATTTTTAATATAATATAAATTTTTTATCCCAAACATAATTAAAACTACGTAAATTACAGTCACACTAAATCTGTAGAGTCAAAACGTAACGTAAATTAACACTTTTAAGAGTGCAGTTTTATTTGTATTAATTACGAATTCTGTATATAATAAAAATAAAGAAAAATGAACTTTATTTCAAGCACGTTAAAGTCTTTGCGTTCGTGGATTTGTACTGTGACCACAATATTCTTCCGGAATTAGTATAAATAACTAATTTGATAAATAATCAGTGCATTAAAATGTTTAACTAAAAATTCAGTGTATGTATTATGATTATAACATAACACATATACTAATTGCTTCGGTGGTTTAGTCATGTGGAAAGAATGAATGAGAAAAGAGTGACAAAGAAAATTTATGTTGCAGAAGTGAATGGCAGAGTCGGAAAGGGACGTCCTAGGCGAAAATTTATCGACCAAATTGGCGACTTATTGAAAACGGGTCAAATTAGGAGTACCCTTAACCGACGAGCATGTATGCGTAGGTGTATGGATATGAAGAAGGCGAGAGAGGTGTGTCAGGATCGTGCCAAATGGAAGTCTAGTCTCTGTCTACCCCTCTGGGTGACAGGCGTGAGTGTTTATGTATGTTTATGTATTTTTTAAAGTTACATTTAGATACAAATTACATGAATAATATTTTTTGATCTTATTGACATAAGAGAAAAAACTAAACTGGTTATTTGAATGAAAATCATGAGTGCAATTAGTTTAATTAAAATTTTTCTTAATTTTAAAAATTACTAAAAAAAAGAAGGGACATACATCTCGCTAACAATGAAACTATGGTCAGTTTTGATGTTCAGTCACTATTTACATGCCTACCTATTGTGGACTGCATCTCAATTGTAACTAGGAAGCTAGAAGAAAATAACATGCCTCAAGAATATGCAATACTACTTGAACATTGCCTCACATCTGGCTATCTATTGTGGAAGGAGGAGTTCTACAAGCAAGTAGATGGTGTGGCGATGGGCTCACCTGTGTCTCCCATAGTCGCCGACATATTCATGGAGGACTTTGAGGAGAACGCCCTTCTTACTGCTCCTGTAAATCCAAGGTTCTACAAGCGGTACGTAGACGACACTTTCACAATTTTACCATCTGACAAAGTAACTGCATTTTTAGACCACCTTAACTCCATAAACTCTAAAATACAATTCACAATGGAGTTAGAGGCAAATAATTCTTTAGCCTTCCTAGATGTTTTAGTCATCCGAAATCCTGATAACACTATTGGTCACACTGTGTATAGAAAAAAGACCCATACCAACCGATATCTAAATGGTGAATCTCACCATCATCCTTCACAGTTAGCTACCGTGGGTAAATCTTTGTTTCAGAGAGCACGAGGGATCTGTGACAGAAAACATCTGGCCGCGGAGCTTCAGCACGTCAAGCAAGTATTGCAAGACAACAAGCTTCGGGTCCCACGCCTACGTCACAGTGAACGAGTGAAGCCGGCCACAGTCAAGCGCGCCTGCTCTACTACCATATGTCAGAGGAGTCACGGACAAGATTGGCTACATCTTGAAGCGAGCGTCCATTAAGACATACTACAAGCCGCTGAAGAAGATTAGTCAATTTTTACCATCCATCAAATGTAATATTCCTCTACAAGATGCAGGTGTGTACAAGCTAGATTGTGAATGTGGTCTCTTTTACATAGGTCAAATAAAGAGATCTATAAAAACCCGCGTGAAGGAACATATAGCTGATGTGAAGCACCGACGCTCCGGGAAGTCTGCAGTCTGCGAACATGTTCAAGATCGTCCCCACCATTACATTAGATTTGATAAACCACAAATTCTCGCAAAAGAACACCGATTCCTACCAAGGATGATACGCGAGGCTATTGATATTAAAAAACATCGAAATTTCAATAGAGAAGATGGTTGGGTGCTACCATCTGCTTGGGATCCTATAATTAACAAAATTAAACCCAAACCCAAGCATACCACTGCAACACTTCATGATACTATAAGCTCGTTTTGCGTAAATCGGATCAAAAATTAATATTAAAAAAAACTGAAGGTCTAACTACGACATTGGGACGTCAAACATCTCAGTCCCCCCCCCCCCCCGTGACCATGGGTACTGTAAAGCCCCCGAAACGTCGGGATAATAATAAAAATAAATTAAAGTAATTAGACGCGATAAAATCCGTGAATAGTAGTTTTATTCAAAAGAAGGGAATTTGAAAAAAAGAAGGAAAAAAAAAGTCGGACCCAAGACGGGACGCAAACCACGGAACTCCGATATCACGCCCGACCGACATTACCTGAGCTATTACGATCGTTAGTAGTCTGTCAAAATTTACCTTCTTATATTGTAGCAGTTTTTTTATTGCCTGAAAACACGGACAAAAGGACATTTTCTAAAAACAAATCCTAGCTAGATCGATTTATTGCCCCCAAAACTCCCTGGACACTAAATTTTATGAAAATCGTTGGAGCCGTTATATATATATATATATATATATATATATATATATATATATATATATATGTATGTATGTATATATATAGCCTGCACGACGTATTTAGTTTTTTATTTTCATTCATTACAATCTATCGAATTCCACAGCTGAACATAGGTCTCCCCATAAATTGCCTCGTAGGGGGATGATTGCCTTTTCATTTTTCGCTTTCGTCTCTTACGACAACCCGGGTTGATATCAGGTAATGACGACATATAATAGTATTAATAATAGTAGTATGAGAACCTAATTAAAGACATCTGAAGACAAACACCTCTCTCATTGATACCGCACGTGAAAGTAGTTACGTTGTACCAGTTCTGGCGCACTGAGTCACAAGTACGACGTTCGTCGACTCACGATCCTAAAAAAAAAAAAAAAAAAAAAAAAAAAAAAAAAAAAAAAAAAAAAAAAATCAATCCGGTCCATTTTTGCGTAGGATGCACGGTTCCGGAGATGTGCAGATCAATTAACTCTTATCTAATTGATATCCGCTTCGAGCCTCCACCGTCATTAGCGCTCCATTGTTCTTATCTACTTATCTATTGTTCATTCAATACCGTCATTATCTATTCTTCCTCAGCGTGGTGATATTGTTATATACTCCTTTGTTCCTATCTACACTAATCTGACTCATTAATAAAACACATTACCCAATTTTCTTAAAATTTTTATTTATAAAATACAAAATCTTATTACTTATTATCTATAAAATAGGAGCGAAACATCTCATCCACTAAAATATCGTTGTACAATGTGTTCCCTGCAAATATACTCGTAAAACTATGCATTGAACATCCCTGAAACTTATATAGCAAATACATTAAGCAATATTCGCCACAAACTGAAGTCCACTCATTCTGAATCCTATCAACATTCCAGTTCCATCTTTTACAATTTCTTTTAAAAAACTCTAGATGATATCGTACAGGTGCCCGTCCGAATGAATCAAAATATTGACCGACGTCATTCGTATCGATATATAAAGCTACCCAATGTGACCCTGGTTTATCATCTGTATCCAAATTGCATATTATATACGTTGGTACGTGGGTGTACATGGGTAGTTTATTGGCAGCATAAACATTATTTTCTAGAGTGGGGTGAATCTTTTTCAGATGTTGTTGTACATCTAGTGTATCCATAATATTACTGCTATTAGTAGATTATTACAGTACCAATCTACTCAATGACTAATATAGGAATGATCAATTATAGTGATATCTAAATATTAAATTACATTCTTTGTGTTATACAAATCGTATTTGAGTCACCAATACACTGAACAAGACACGACAGGAAGGACGTAGGAATGTAGAGATAAGCAACAGAATGTAAGGTAAGCTTGTTGACGCATAAAGATACTATCAATTCTACTGCAGAAATTCTTTAGATTAGAATTATTACTCACTGGTACTATATAAGACCAAGCAACTGCAGTCATGGAGTTAGTGTATGGTCGTTTGACCGCAGTGGATCTATCAATACTACGTTTGTGTTACTTCAACGCATCAAAGGCCATGGATGTAAGTGTTTATTCTATTGACAAACTTACTTTTCTTTCTGTTATTTTCTTACGTGTGTATGATTTAGTGTTAACAAATTATATTTAAATATTATGTGTGTGTATATGGTTAAGCCGTGGTAGCTCAGATGGTTAGCGCAAAATGTAAAATTCACAGTACGCGACCCGGGTTCGATCCCCGCCGGCACCAATTAAATTGTTAATTACAATTTTAAGTGTTAATTTACCACGTGCTCAGCGGTGAAGGAAAACATCGTGAGGAATGCATGTCTGAGATAATTTCGAAGGCATGTGAAGTTTGCCAACACACATTGAGGTATCGCAGCGAACATTTCCTAGCCCTAAAACCCTCTCAGAAATGAGAGGAGGCCTATGTTCAGCAGTGGACTTTAATAGGTTGTAACTTTAGCTTTTTTAACTTTTATGATTAAGTGTTACCAAATTGATATTAACATGATAACTGTGTTGTTGCAGAAATCATTGAGCTTCGATGAAAATACATATAAACAGTATTACTACTCGCCACTCTCCCCTCAAGAAGAGAGTGATGACATCGTCATTAATAATAACACATGCGATGGTGTAAAAAGAAAATCGCAATCGATTGATCATTTTTTTGAAGCTGAATCAAAAATAAAAAAGAGGAAGCTGTTATCATCAACCGTAGCACGAGTCGCTAGAGATGGTGTATCATACATTTCTACTAATTCTGACGATGGAGACCAAGCGACGCATCTCATCAAAATTGAAATGTACGATATGAAGAAGCTATCCAAGATTCCAACTACTGATCATTGGAAACATGCTTCCACGAGGATTAAATATTACGTAAAGACTAATAAGGATAGCATCTACGACAACACAAACGCCCTCGTATACAATATTACAAAGACAATAGCAGAAAGTGAAAAAGTTAAAAAATACTTTTTTAACAATGACAGTCATTAGCTGATCATTAGTGAATGTGATTCTGTTTACTTAAATTACAGGAAGACAAGAGCAGAAGAAAGAGATGAGTGTGGCATACGTGTACAGAACACATCATTGAAGAACAAAACTACAACACTGAGTGGAGATGAAAACGAGAAGAATATGCAGTACTCAAGAGCTGAATATCCATTCTTCAGTTCAAAATCTAGCCGGTTATGCGACAGAAACCTGAAGATCTTGCAGAAGCCGGTTTCTTTTATACTGGCCATGCAGACAGGACCAAGTGTTTCCATTGTGGTGGTGGCTTAAAAGATTGGGAAGATGATGATGATCCTTGGCAGCAGCATGTTCAGTGGTTTAGTCAGTGTGCTTATGTAAAATTTAAACTCGAACAGAGTTTTGTATTAGATTAAATAGAATATTTATAAAGAAATAAAAAATAATATATTGCATACAATTTGTTTTATTTAATTTTATAATGTTTCACATAGTTACATACACACAAAATGCATTACACATAACTCATAAAATCTAACACACAACACATATTATAACCTTAACTACTATAGTCTACAGTAACATTTCTGTTTTTATCTATCTCAATAATATTATCAAACTCAGCATAAACTATACAGTTAATTGTTTGTATTAGTGAGGATTCAAATCGTACTTCTAATCTTACACTACCATGCTTTATGAGATTCCAATGAGCTGATGAGTTGGCTGATAAATCAGGAGTTAAGTCAAATGCTAATAGACAGTAACCTCTGGCATACTGTTCACAAGAGATTCCATTTCCTTCATTAAGAAAGTGAATACCAGTTCCCGAGAACAGAGTATGATATGCTGATGTAAATATGCTATTATTAAAAGATGGTTGCAAAGCTTTTGAAGGTATTTGTTGACCATCAATATATAAGCTGAAAGAATTAATACCATAGTTTTCAAAGTTAAATGGATTTTTAGTAAGGGAACCATTAAATGCAGAATTGTTCACAAATCCAATTATAAATCTTTTGGGTACCTGCCCTAAAAATATATTATCAAGAGTTTTTCCTTGAACACCCGATGGAATTGTTAAAACTTTTACTTCAGCTCGAGTAATAGGATATTTAGCAGTGGTAGAAGCTAAAACTTTTTGATGTGCGAGTAATATGCTTGGATTAATTCGTGCTCGTCGAACAATAAGAGTTGCGTCCGTAATGCAAACTTTAAACTTTACATCGTTTGACCCAGCAATTAAATTAAAGCTCTCTCTCGATCGAACCAATTTAACACTCATTTCAACACCATTAATTAAAAATTTATCTTGGTTGAAAATGTCACCGTGAAGATGACCAATCATTTCTATTTCCTTACTTTCACTAATCAATTCCTGTCTTTTAACAAATCCCATGTTTTTACCATCCGTAGAATCCATTTTTCCTGCTGTATCATCATACCAAAGACTACAAGTAAGATGAGATTGTTTAGCAGCAGGAGCATAGTTTAAAAGGGTTTCCATGTATGCTCGATATGCATAGGTATTATTAGGTGGTGATACAAGTTTTTGGTTTAAATAAACATCAAGTTGACTAAAAAGTGAATGCAGCCAATTATTTACAGGTGCTACTATTGTAGTAGATATCAAGTTAGTTGAATCTTGATTTAATACTTTTGCCTTTATGTGGAGTAATGTATGAGACAAATCTATGTAGTCATCGCCTGTCCCAGGAACTTGAAACTCGATAGGTCCATCATCACCAAGAGATGAAATTGGTTTATAATGAATCCACAATCCATTTTCAATGCTAGTTTGTGTAGACGGTAGTGCAAACAAATCCAATTCTGACTTAACGCACTCGCAAGAATGATTATGAAGGAAAGACATATTTAATTTGAAAATATATCTTTGTTATTTTTTGGTTTTAGACCAAGTTTTTTCGCAGCTTTCACTTTAGCAGTTAATGGTGGAATGAACGAGGTCAATCGTTTTCTTTTAGTTTTATACCCAGATCCTGTCATGTTAAATTGATCAATTTTCTCATCAGCCTTTCGTTTTAAATTCGTACTAACTTGCTTTAGACGATCTTTTATTGAGGCTTCCATAGGACGCGCTTGAACCATATCCGATAAAAGTCCTACTCCAGCGCTTAATGCCTCCTTACCAATCACTCGAGCACCACTTGAAAGTAAAGGTAAAACTGATCTAAATAACCCCCCTAAGAAGCTCCCAATACCATGACCGCGTTGGTATGGTGCACCCTTATAAATTACTCCAACTCCTGACCCAGCTTGATGTGTATAATAATTTTCATATGGACATTTATGATGATCACGAAGGGAATCCATTATTATAATTTTCGGAAATGTAGTTTAATACACACGGTTCCAAACTGGAATGGTATTTTTTGTCCTGTGCTCGATCTTATAACTATTTCCAGCGTATCGAACTCTCTTCGCATAACAGGTAAGTAGTGAGGTTGAGAGAAAACGTGCATTTTATTTGCACCATAAATGTATTTTGTAGGATCTAATGAAATGACTCTTAGTAAAGGAGTCATAACATCACCCACAATCTGAGGATCGATAATGTCACAATATAGAAAGAGTTGAGATGGTAACCCTAAGTGTAAATTAGCAGGACACTTTCCAAAATTTCTCTCTAGGAGATTTTTATTTGGTTCATAACCTAGTTGTAAACTTAATTTGGGTGATAATGTTACGGATGTTATATTTTTATCCAAAACAGAAATAGACACAAATTTTGTTATTTCATCATAGCGAAATTTCAAGTTCTCTCCGATACCATTTAACACTCTTAAAATATGCTCAACGTTATCATAGTTGGTAGCTGGAATATGTTTTTTGTAGTACACTGTGGATGGTTTATCTTCATTAGGCATTAACATAGATTTTGTAATGTATATAACATTTTCATGATCTTGAACAGTAAACATGGTACATGGATATTGAAACTCGACAACTCCAACCGACCATTCACCTTCTAATTTAATAGCTTTCGGTAATTTCGTTGAAAAATTTGTGGTCTTGTTATCAGCAAAGTATTCCATTGAACTATTGCTGAGCAAAGTTAAATAAAAACTTTCTTTATTCATATTTCTTTTAAACTAGAAGCTAAAATCCAACTGTTAAATTTATCTGGATAACCTTTCCACCTCACTAATACTTCTTTTCTGTTACCTGAGTAACGAGTGTCAATTATTTTATCTATTTTATATTGTGAGGTGGGGTTGTAAGTGATTTTCTGTAATTCTCTTTCATAAAAAGTACCAACTATTGGTTCATTTTGTAAATCTGTTATTGTATAAACAACCCATGGAGATCTATCAATTATTGAAGATATAATAAATATTTCATCACTCCAATTTGATTCATATCCTTTTTGGAAAGCATGTTTATATTTAGTTATTCGAACATAATCACCCACATTGAAATTTGGTTTAGGATTTTCTAAAGAAAGTTTGTTTGACCGTCTATCATAAAGATTAGTCCAAACTGTCATAATATTGTTGGAATTTACATCACATGGGCACATCTTAATACTAGAGTGAAAGCTGTGATTGTAAGAGTATATTAAATCTTGTAAAACATCTATATATCTATAAGTATTATTATGAGTGAAATAACGCCACATTTTCATTTTTAGTGTTCTTTGAAATCGTTCAACAATACTGGCCTTAATGTCAGGATTGTTAGTGGTATAGTAATTAATCTTTTTGGATTTAAAGTATTTTTGTACATCTTTTGAAACAAATTCTGTACCTTTATCAGATTGTATGTGAGTAGGTGTTAAATTACTTTCAGTAAATATACTTTCAAAACATTCTTTAGTTGTTTCTGAGTTTTTCTTTTTCATTGGTCTTGCAAAAGCATATTTACTAAATACATCAATAACACAAAGTATATACTTGAAACCATCATTATATTGAGAATAAGTTCGCATATCACTTAAATCAGCTTGCCACAGTTCATTAATATTTGATAGAATGTACCTATTACGCGGGAATTTTTTTCGAATGGGTTTATGTAATGTGTATGTTTCTTGTGATTTTAACCATTCCTTTACTTGCTTTTTATTCATTTTACCCTTCATGGCTTTTGATAATTTATCAATACTACCAAAACCAGCGGGATTAGATGGATCATAATAAATCCTGTTAATTTCTTCTAGTACGGGGTCCATTTTTCCCACTCAAGCCTTTTACGTATTTTAGTTGTAGACTTTTTATCTCTACTGCTCGGTGTAGAAAACTCTTGAAATTCAATCTCAGAGGGTTTGTTCAGATCTTTTGCTTGAAGTTGGTTAATAAACTCACATCTCTTTGGATTTCCAATATAAGTAAGTGGTACTTTAATATCTTTTAATGCTTCAGCAAATCTATCCCACCCTACTGGATCACTTCTTTTTAAGGGTCTTAGTGAATCATTTATTAAATCAACAATATTACTTCCAGGAATTTTTTCATTATCAATTATGACTGTACCTTCATTATCCCAATGTATTTTACCTTTACTTGTTTCAACTAAGTTTAATAATAACTGTCCTTTTTTATTATAAGTTTTTGGTATTAAACTGAGTATTTGAGCTGGTGTGTAAAGTGGATTTTCAACATTTTCTTTACTTTTGATGGATCGATTCTCCTCCAACAAAGATTCAGCATCAACTGAAGTTTTTAGATCTCTATCTTTATTTTTAAAACCAATTTTAGACTCGTTTGAATCTTCATTAGATGTATCAGAATAAATTGGTAATCTGAGTGGTTGACGATCCTCTTCGGTAAAATGAAGGTATCTTTGCAGTGTTTGTAAATATAACATCCATTTCTTTCGGTCTTCCGTCTTACTATTCATAATATTTTGCATTTCAATATCTAATCGAGATAAACTACTACTCGTATTAACCTTATTTTCTTGTTTTAATTTTTCAATCAATCCAGGTTCGATAAGTATCATTTTCTTTGCATTTTCCATGTTAACTGGCTAGTCCACTCACTAATCCACTCAATATTGCACCTAATATTATTGGTAAGAAAGCCCCTCCTTTTTGTATAATTATATTTTTTCTTAGTTTATGTTTACACTTACGCACTATTTGACGGAGTATATTTTTGTGTTTATTCAATTTTTGTTTATCTTGATCTTTAAGAGGTACTTTTCCTTGTAAAACGTTATGAATACACTCACAAATACAGTTAATTTCTTCTTCATCACACGTTTTAAGTAATGCTCTTTGATATTTTGGTTTAAGCGTATGCAAAGCGTTTAGCAAATGTTTATGCGTTATGAGTCGACGATGCATCATTTAGCAATGATTTGAAATGTTTGATTCTTGGTGTATTTAAACTCTTTTGTGGGAACGTAGACTGTGCAGAAACCATTAAATGGGAAGACATTTGTCTTGATACGACAAAAATCATTGGTATTCTGTTTTAAATCTACCATTAAATATCCATGCGCCTCTAGAGTTGCATCCCTGTAGGCATCTTCAATAAATTTTGGGTTATCTGGTGACACTTGTCGTGCTAAATATCTTATTTGAGTTTTATCTCGAGGGTTTTTAAAATATATTATATAACTTGAGTTTAAGGATATGTCTCTTTGCCCTTTACCCTGATGAAATAAATTTTATGTTAAATAAAATACACTAAGATTCCTGTGATGACTACCTTTTGTAAATATATCCACAATTCTTCCATCGGACTCTCTCATTAGATCATCAATAATAACAAGATGTGGGTTTTCACCGTCAAACATATTAACATTTGGAATTCCTTGATGGTAGTTAACATTTGGTAAATTATATAAAGGTTGCATTTCATCAAAGCACCATGTGATCTGATTAAAATCATAATTACATATTTCTGTAACTGATTTTATGAAATTTGTTACAAAATTTGACTTCCCACATCCACTTGGCCCCGCCACAATAGCAGTAAACGGATGGATAAAGTGAAACATTACACACGTCTAAAGTACTAAGGGGTGAAATAAAAAATGAAAGTGTTGGTGTTAACAATTAAAATATATTGCACACATTATATAAAACAGAATGATCTGTATACTATTTCTAACACAATTAGTACATCATAATTTTACAATCAACTCAACCTCAAATAAATGCACACACACACACGCAAATATAAACAACAATTAACTTAAATTATTTACAATAAAACAACGATTAAATATGTAATAAACTCCACGTCATATTATACTATTATCATTATTTTACAATCAATACAAATTTTATTTACATGCAGACATAAAATTAAAAACTATCAACACTTAACGCAGTTTATAATGACCCCAAGCTAATATTTCAATATTATTATCTAAAATATGCCTCTTTGTGTCATTATATGATAAACCAATCTTATTTAATTTTTGTGTAAAAATTGTGTGTTTAATTGATTTAAATCTAAGCATACTATGATATTGCACTTTTTTATTAAATAGAGAAGACTTATAATTATCCATGGTCATCTTTTTAGTGATACATTTATTTACCCCTTTTGCCTTGGCTATAGTCTTATTCTCTAAGTTAAAAGCGTACATTTTGGATCGTAAACCCACAAATTCTTTCATGATTTTACCATTATTTTCATCTTTAAAAAAACCTAATTTCTTTTTATTTAATTTTGGATATTCAAAAATATTATTTGCATCATAAGCTGAGGTATCAAAGTATGATGAAAGGTCAGGTTTTATATCAGAGTAAAAATCATCTGTAAATATATGATATATTAAACTATCCGTATCTGTATACAATAATTTGATTTTACTAAACTTTTTAACCATATAGTTATAATGAAAATCATACATTAATGTTTTTGAAATATCTAAAATGCAAAACCCTAAACAAATTGGTTTGTTATATATTAACTTTGTTTTTCGCAACTGAACCGCAACTAGGTTTTCCGAAAATACTGAAAGACTATGAAATTGTGGTTTAGCGATTAGATCTTGAACACCTAAAGCTTTGCCCTGGTTCTCACAGTGTGTAACTAATTTTATGTTAACCCTTTTTTCAATATTCTCCATAGTCTTTCCGAAGACTGAATTATTCATTAATTTATAAAAATCTTTTTCGAAATCTGATTTTGCTAACGTTCTTAATTTTGTGTTTAGATCTATGTACATCTTCAACCAGCGAGACTGTTTAAATTTTAAAACTCTATGAATTTTAGTTAATTTAACCCCCATTTCTATGCACTGCTTTAAATTTCTGTAATGAATTACATATTTATCTTTATTATTTAAATTTGGGACTAGTTTATTTTCATTATTATTGTCTGCACAAATGTTTTCGGGGCATAAAGGAAAGTCCGAATGTAAATCATGAAGTTCATCTGGATATTCCAAATCAACTTCTAAAATAAAACCGAAGTTCGATGTCTCAGACACATTAAATTCTGTATTCGGATTTACCCATTCGAATCCACCAGTAGGAAGACATTGAGACATAGCCCAACCATATAAATTGTTGGCATCAAAATATGTGATATATGAATTTGGTTTCCCTGCATCATAATCCCCCATATATTTGTTATTAGCTCTAGCATAACGATTACTACATAGAGATACACCACCCCTGATACCTGATCTAATAAATGCAATTTTCTCATAATCTGTTAAAAGTTCTAATTCTATTTTTGTATATTTTAATATTGCATCCCAACTTAAACCGGGTGCTGTGTAATAATGGGCAGGGTCTAAATCATAAGTATTAATACATAACTTTCTAAAGTTTTCAAATACATCGGTTAAAAGTAAAACGTCTGTTTTTAAATACAGGTTAGCATATTACAACACCCAAAGTGTTCCCAAACGTCTTTCGCATGATTGTAATCATCATTTGAAATATGGGAATCTGTGAGCGAGCTATAAAAAAATTTTTGTTCGGGGAGCGATGTTAGGCTTAAACTATCATAATTAGTCATAAGTTCATATGGATAAACGCCTTTCCGTTTTAAACGAAAGAAATCTTCATCATTAGGATAATTTCTACGTAATTCTTGAAATTGATCATTACTGAGATTTTTGGCCAATTCTTCTAATTTACATGATAAAAACTTAAATGAATCTATGAATCTTAATATAATTTCGTGGTTATTCATTTTTAATTTTTGGAAAAGGATATATATTTTTCTTTATTTTGAGGGATAACTTCGACTTCACCATCACAAAAGCTTAACGCGTGAACAATAAAATGAGCATCATAGCGACTAAGGTTGTGTAAAAATATTGGTATATAACGAGGTTTTCTGAACTTCGAGCTACATGATCCGTGAGCAACACCTATAAAACTACCGGTGTACCAATCAAAATCATAAAAATGTTCTGCTAACTCTGTTTCACAAATATGACAAATGGTTGCATTTGAAATTTGGTTTTTGTCTTCATTTGTTAGCGGAAGTGGAGGATATTTTTGAATTCTATTTATTTCTTTGAGATTGTTAGATAAACTTTCCATAAACACTTGTGCACAGTTAGGTCCGCAATACGTTACATATTTTGATAATTTATCATCATATGAACATTTTATATAATAACCAAAACTATGTACTTCATGTTTCTGAATATTGTGTGTGAAAGGTTTGGAAGGATCGTTAGAACATGATTCTATTGGTTTTAAAAATGCTTCAAAATCGGCATAAACTACGAATGGTATCTTCAACTTTTTTTCATAACTATCAAATTTAATTTTATCATTTGAAATAGGTTGACCAAACCAATTCTTTTTTTTTAAAGTTTCACTGTTTGGTAATTCTGTACAAATGTGGGCACAATCGTATTGTTCATGGTTATTTAAACTTTCCTTAGATGGAAAGTGAAGTAGACATGCTTCGCAAATGTACATGATGTGACCGTCTTTTGAAATTTGTTTACTAACTAACCGCGATAAATTTTTTATGTAACAATAATGATTTTTTGTATCCTTGGAAAAAAATAATAAATTGATATGTCTATCTTTACGACACTTTGTTAAAAATAATGGACCTACTATAGAATTACATCGTTTTTCTTTATTATATTCTAACCCAAAAACATTAATACTAATATCATTTAATTTCTCTACTTTTGCTATGTCAGAAATTTTAACTGGAAAGGAAATACCATCAAATTTAAGTTTATTTGCATGTTTAACGTACGATGATACACGATCCGCGTCTTTGTTTACGGGATATAACGCCGAGAGTAACGCCCATTTAAAACAAAAATAATCCTTGCTTTTTACATTTATAACAGCCTTTTTTAATTTTATGTCACGAGGAAGATCTACGTATGAAGTACCGCGTAGGGGGTTAAGTTTATTAACATTCATGTCTATAGATTTTATGTTTTTTAGACTCCATCCACTATCTTTTTTTCAAATGCACTAATTTTAGTAGTAATTGTATCATTTAAAGATGAAAAAAAAAATTTAAGTCATCTCCTTGACAAATAATATAGTTAAGCGTTTGAAAATCGAACGTATCATGAATATCTTTAGTTTGTTGAACAAAATCAGCATGCAATATGAAGTTTACTTTAAAAATTATGTGTTGATGAATACACTCTTGTATTAAAAATAAAATATCATCTTTAATAGAATTTAAAAATAGTTCAGGAGTTTCAAAATTTACCAATGTCGAACTATCTACTCTACTCTTGATTTTATAAGTTAAAATCCTATTTCCAAAAGCAGATTCAATAACACTAACGTTTGATAAAGAATTATGTGAATTTAAAAGATTATTTTTGTGAACATTACTTTTAAAATGATTAGCTAAATACCGTTTCTTGATAAATATATGACACGTTAGACATTCCACTTGATCATCGTTACTGATACTGTTCCCTGCAGAGGTAGGCGCTTCTGCTTCCGTTGTTGGTTTTTTGATGATCTTGGGTTCTTTGCTGCTCGTTCGCTTCGTTCCTCTTCCAAGTTGTAGTGGTTGACTACTAAAATGTTTAAATTTATTAAAAACTGTACAAGACATTGTGTAAATTATGATCGAAATGAATGTTTATTTTACTTACTTAAACTGTGTTTCAACCATCGCACAGTGATTATACAAATCATCATCATACGATGAATCGAACAGTTGATCCTTCTCCATTTCATCACAAACTTTAGACAACTCCTGATTTAATTCGCTATTGAATAGTTCCGTATTCTCTTCCATGGTTGTGGAAAAGAAAGCACTGGTGCACACTTCACTGAAGTTTGCCATCCTTATAGTAAAGAAGAAATTAAGTAGCAGAGTAAGTAACAGTTCAGTGTTGGTAGACCAACTGATACCCAAATTTCAAATAATGTCCGATATTTAAGTCTAACAAAGGATTAGAAATAGAATATAATGAGTACACGGAAGTAATTTAAGTAAACAGAATCACATTCACTAATGATCAGCTAATGACTGTCATTGTTAAAAAAGTATTTTTTAACTTTTTCACTTTCTGCTATTGTCTTTGTAATATTGTATACGAGGGCGTTTGTGTTGTCGTAGATGCTATCCTTATTAGTTTTTACGTAATATTTAATCCTCGTGGAAGCATGTTTCCAATGATCAGTAGTTGGAATCTTGGATAGCTTCTTCATATCGTACATTTCAATTTTGATGAGATGCGTCGCTTGGTCTCCATCGTCAGAATTAGTAGAAATGTATGATACACCATCTCTAGCGGCTCGTGCTACGGTTGATGATAACAGCTTCCTCTTTTTTATTTTTGATTCAGCTTCAAAAAAATGATCAATCGATTGCGATTTTCTTTTTACACCATCGCATGTGTTATTATTAATGACGATGTCATCACTCTCTTCTTGAGGGGAGAGTGGCGAGTAGTAATACTGTTTATATGTATTTTCATCGAAGCTCAATGATTTCTGCAACAACACAGTTATCATGTTAATATCAATTTGGTAACACTTAATCATAAAAGTTAAAAAAGCTAAAGTTACAACCTATTAAAGTCCACTGCTGAACATAGGCCTCCTCTCATTTCTGAGAGGGTTTTAGGGCTAGGAAATGTTCGCTGCGATACCTCAATGTGTGTTGGCAAACTTCACATGCCTTCGAAATTATCTCAGACATGCATTCCTCACGATGTTTTCCTTCACCGCTGAGCACGTGGTAAATTAACACTTAAAATTGTAATTAACAATTTAATTGGTGCCGGCGGGGATCGAACCCGGGTCGCGTACTGTGAATTTTACATTTTGCGCTAACCATCTGAGCTACCACGGCTTAACCATATACACACACATAATATTTAAATATAATTTGTTAACACTAAATCATACACACGTAAGAAAATAACAGAAAGAAAAGTGAGTTTGTCAATAGAATAAACACTTACATCCATGGCCTTTGATGCGTTGAAGTAACACAAACGTAGTATTGATAGATCCACTGCGGTCAAACGACCATACACTAACTACATGACTGCAGTTGCTTGGTCTTATATAGTACCAGTGAGTAATAATTCTAATCTAAAGAATTTCTGCAGTAGAATTGATAGTATCTTTATGCGTCAACAAGCTTACCTTACATTCTGTTGCTTATCTCTACATTCCTACGTCCTTCCTGTCGTGTCTTGTTCAGTGTATTGGTGACTCAAATACGATTTGTATAACACAAAGAATGTAATTTAATATTTAGATATCACTATAATTGATTATTCCTATATTAGTCATTGAGTAGATTGGTATGGTTTTTTTTTTTTAGGATCGTGAGTCGACGAACGTCGTACTTGTGACTCAGTGCGCCAGAACTGGTACAATCTTTCTACAAGTGCGCCAAAACTGGTACAACGTAACTACTCGTGAATGACCATGCCAAGAATAATAAACAGAACAGATAATAAGCTATTCATAAAATAAGAACGTACATATATTATTAAAAATACGTTTTATGGTATTTGAATCGACCTTTTCGTGTCAATAGGCCTGTGAAATTGCTCTGCCCCGTTTAAAGAAATCATTTTTTTTTACCCTAATAGATTGCTCCGATAAACCATGAAATTGAAACGATAAATTGAAAACGATAATTTATTATAGTTTGAGATTGTTTGGAGTGGTATGTGGATTAGTGGTGACGGGATTGGTGCACGCAATTGAGGGAGGGCGGGAGGTGCTCTTCAATCCGGGTAAGACACATCATTGTATTTAGTTAGCGGAAGGTTGCAAATTAATTAACATCTTTATTATAATAGATTTCCGCAAAGTAACGCCTGATTCTATCAATTAGCCATAGATAACCTCAATAGGGGGGGGGGGGGGAGGGGGTTATTTTCTGAAGGTTCCACTCTTTGCATGCAGGTTGATAACCGCAGTGTTTTATTTTTTTGTTGGTTTAGAAGGAAGTTGCTACCCATGTCTTGATTAGTTTCTTTAAGCGCCTATTACAACACCCACGGGTCGATATGGGGTAGCGGATACTCTTACACAGTCAACGATGTTATATAAGAAACTTCATGATACAAAATACTTCGAATACGATATTGGTTCGAGGTATATATTTAAATATATTGTTAAACATAGAAATATGCTTATCTTAACATAGAAAATAATATACCTTTTTTGGAATAGATAATAAAAAATATCATATATTGTACCTAGAATAAATAAATGTTTTTACAGGAGGCATGAATGTGTTTACAGGGGGCAGGTGTTCCCCAATTAGAGAGTGCACGCAACCGTAATTTAGCATTTAATGAACACACTTGTATAATCTATAGTGAAATTGTTGACTTGGGAACGTCATGTTTGCTTTTTAGAAGTGAGAATTACAACAAACACAATACTTGATGGTAAGTTTATTCTGTGGTGATTATTGAAAATTAAGCTGCTAAGGATTAAAATGGAACGCCTACTTCTATCCAATTTACAGCTCGACGACTCCGTGGCGTAGTGGCTTAGCAATGAGTGGCTGCGCTGGGGTCGCGGGTTCGAATCCCGCACGGAAAAAGTATTTGTATGGCCTGTAAATAATTGTTCCGGGTCTGGATGTTTGTCCTTGTGCAATTTATGTTTGTAAACTGCCCCCACGATACAGGAGAAAATCCTAGTGTAGGGGTAACGTTTTTAAAAATAAAATAAATAAATAAAATAAGGTACTAATTGCCCTACTTTAGTATTTATTGTACACACTCTAAGAAGATAACAATTAAACATTTAAATAAAATGTACAACGGCGAGCTTAACTCTAATAAGAGTTTTCTTCCAGCTAATCCTTGAAGAAGGAAGAGTATCTAGTTTTATATGTAGAGCAAGTAGGTAGTGCGTGCTCGTAATTTTAGAATAATGAAAATAAAATATTGAACATAAATTGAAATTGGTTAATTGACAAAAATATTTATGACATTAATGAATTTCTGACATTGTAAACTACATTTTGTTACTGTAAAAATATAATTTAAATAAAAATATTTAATTTGTTAATTTTTAACACTATATAGCTTATTTTGATTTATATGTAATTTGCATGCTATATTATATTAAAATAGCAAAACATGTGGGCATATTAAAACTCTGAACATCTGTATTATTACCACGTTTTATGCAAATGAAGACTATTATTATTGTTATTATCATTACTTAACAGTAATATAGTTGACTATTATTTATATTTAGAAATTAACATATTGTGTATATGTCTTTAAATATAGATAGGTATATTTTCTATTGGGGTTCCGTAGTCAACTAGGAACCCTTATAGTTTCGCCATGTCTGTCTGTCCGTCTGTCCGTCCTCGCTTAATCTCTGTGACCGTTAGCACTAGAAAGCTGAAATTTGGTACCAATATGTGTATCAATCACGCCGACAAAGTGGTAAAATAAAAATTGGAAAAAAATGTTTTATTAGGATAGCCCCCCTATATGTAAAGTGGGAAGTGATTTTTTTTTAATTTTAACCCTAACGTGTGATATATTGTTGGAAAGGTATTTAAAAATGAATACGGGGTTTACTAAAATCATTTTTTGATAGTGTCAATAATTTCGGAAATAATCGCTCCAAAAGTAAAAAACAATGTGTCCCCCCCTCTAACTTTTGAACCATAAGTTTAAAAAATATGAAAAAATCTGAAAAGTAGAACTTTATAAGGTCTTTCTAGGAAAATCATTTTGAACTTGGATGGAAACAACAGTACCCACTACCAGGAGCAGTTGCAGGAGCGCGGAGCGCTGCTGGAGCGCGAACGTAATGGATACCCACCTTTAAACTCATAAGTGGGAACACTTATTGTGACAGACGGGAAACTACGGAACCCTACACTGAGCGTGGCCCGATACGCTCTTGGCCGGTTTTTTTTTTCTCGTCACTTAGCATTACTTCGCCGGTCGAGCCGACCCATTCGTGCTGCAAACACAATACGCTCCACAGGACATTTATAGCAATGCTGTAGTATAACTCTGCCTAAAACTATGGTGTATATATACTTCAGTTACAGTAGCCAGCTATAAAATATACATGTAGTGAGTTTAAAACTCACCCGTAACAAATATTTGTTGCGCAGCCGAGAAATTTCGATAGTAGCCAGATGTTGGTAATAAAAAAAATTACAATTGAGACGGGTTTGCCGAAAAGAGATCTTTTTATGGTTAAGCACGCCTTTCTACATCTTATTTAAATGTTTTAAATTGTTAACATCTTATAATGTGTTCAATAAAGAATAAAGGCTAACGAACTTACAGTACACCTGAGGGTAAGTGGTTACTGCAATCCATGGACTCCTGTAGCCAACTTTATTAATACATGGCGACACATGTGTTGGCACCTCTAAAGAATAAGAGAGAATGCTTTATAATCTGTTTTTTTGCGCACGAAGCAAATAAGGGCAACTCTCCGGTAATGGGGAGGGAGGTGGTGAATGCTCATAGCATACCACACAGCCGGCTGTGTGGTTATGTGGAGACTTTTACCCACTAAACATCACCTTTAGGGATTGGCTTAACGATCTGACGTGAGATCTTTAAGCCGTAAACGGACGCGATCCTCCTTAGCACGTTATAATCTGTAATTGTACTGGCCTTTTATACTCTTCTGACCAGAACTAGTGTTTACAAGCACTAATATTTAGTTGCTGAAATAGGTAACCCAGACGGTATCTTAATCAGAAAAGTGGTTCACCTACAATGCGTCTGCATTTTGGTTGAGGATAGAATGTATATGGGCCACAGTAAACACTTACCATCAGGTGAACTGTGTGTTCGTTTGTCACCTTATTTCTATAATCAGAAGTCTGTATCCGCCAGGTTTAAACATTGAAACTACTAAAGTTATAATAATAATAATAATAATAATAATAATAATAATAATAATAATAATAATAATAATAATAATAATAATAATAATAATAATAATAATAATAATAATAAAAAGGCGTAGGGAATTGACGACCCCATCGCCCGCTGACGTAACAGTTAAGTGACAAAACTGCTACGTCAACGCAGTCAGTCAGCGCCTTGCGAGAGGTGTGAGCGCCGTGCCTCGGCAGAATTTAGGGTGCAGAGGCCCGTTTGTGCTTATGGCTACACACGAAACGGTGCCGGGCCTGGGCGTCTCCCGTTAATGGACGCCCAAATAATGGATGATGGATAAGAAGATAGTGCGCAAAGGGCCGCTGCCTGGGGGTCGCCGGGGCGCGTCTGGAGCTGGCGCTGGACGCGGCAGCATGCGGGTCGCCAGCCGAGCGCGAGGAGCTGCACGGTCACCTAGCAGCCCTCCGCATCCATCATCCCCACCAGAAGGCTTGGTGTCGGCTGGGTCTTCTCGAACTCAGCAAGCGGCACCCGCCGCTGGTGGAGCACGTCGCATGCGTTGGTCACAAGAAATGAATGCAAACGCACTGCGGGCGTACTTTAGGGCAAAAGGGGAAGAAACTGGATGTTTGGCATATCGGGCTAGGATGCATCGTCTTTTTGCTGAGCTGGAGCCATCTTTAACCGTCACAGAGCAAAACCTGGCAGACCGAGTTCGGTATATCTTGCGCTCAAATATATTTGATGTCGCCGAACTCGAACGGCTACGACGTGAGGCTGTTCCCTCGTCGGATGAGAATGCTACGGCTGAGGATGCGGCGCCACAAATGGTAGAGCAATCCGCAAACGTGGATGCCGCCGTGAATACCCCAGTTGTGGTTGATTCAAACGATGATGGAACAGTCGCCCAGGAACTGGAATTAGAGCATATGAGGAGTATATTGGAAGAGGCGATTGTGGAAACGCGCAGTACGCCTCTCGAAAATCGACCGCGACTTCCCCGCATAGCCCTAAGCAAGCGGAATCGGGCTGTCGTGAGGGCTCTGAACCCAATGCTGGTTACCTATTTGGAAGCCAGCCGGGACCTTTGCGAGACGGACTCAATTCTTTTTGGCGCCGCGCTGGCAGTCTGCCGTATCATAGGCGCCAAGGTTTCCACGGCTGGACGCGCTACTGGCCATAGTAGCGCTATCCCAGCATGGAGAAGAAGAATTGAGGAACGTATCGCAAGGGCTAGAGCTCTCATCGGCAGACTGATATGCTTCAGATCAGGCAACAACAGGCCAAGAATTGTGCGCACCGTCAGGATGGCGTTTGCTGGGACAAATGTCAGTTTGTCCCAGCCGGATATAACGCAAAAACTGACGGAGCGCATAGATGATCTGAAGCAGAGAATCGCTGCTTGGGGAAAGCGGATTCGGCGATATACCGAGAGGTCGACACGGTTCAACCAGAATCGTCTCTTCCAGAGTGATCAGAAGAGGCTCTATGAATCATTGGAGCGACCAATGGTAAGTGGAACGGGTCCAGCACCGAATCAGGCCGACAGTGTAGCATTCTGGCGCGGCCTGTGGTCAGAGCCCGTAAACCACAGCGAGGGCCCTTGGACAGAAGTTGTGGCGAGTCAGTGTGCGGGTATTACGCCCATGGACCCCGTCATCATAACGCCGGATGACGTAGCTGAGGCGGTCCGTAGGGCCCCGAACTGGAAAAGTCCGGGGCTTGACGGGCTGCATCACTACTGGCTGAAGGGGTTCATGGTGTGTCACTCTGTGCTCGCCCGACAGTTTCAAGAGGCTCTCAACCAGAAGTCGCTCCCAAGCCTCTTCACTACTGGGATCACTCATTTGGTTCCTAAAGACCAGGGTACCACAGACCCGAGCAAATACCGCCCCATCACTTGTCTACCGACAATATACAAGACACTAACATCCATTTTGAGCGCGAGAATCACTTGTCACCTGGACTCAAATCAGGTGATGTCGCGCGCTCAAAATGGATGTCGGGGCGGTGGTCGTGGAACCAAGGAACCACTCCTCATTGACGCGGTCATTGGCAAAGTGGTGAAACGCAACCGTCGGAACTTCTCCGCCGCCTGGATAGACTACAGAAAGGCATTCGACTCGGTGCCCCATACATGGCTAAAGAGAGTCCTCGAGCTGTACAAGATAGACTGTACAGTTAGAGACTTCCTCGAGCAGTGTATGGGGCAGTGGAGTACGATCCTTTGTCATCTGGGTGAGCGGATGATGGCTGCGGAGAACCACATAAGGATAAGAAGGGGTATCTTCCAGGGCGATTGTCTGAGTCCAATCTGGTTCTGCCTCTCTCTGAACCCTCTCAGTACCTTACTGGAGGGCTCCGGGAGGGGATTTCAGCTACGGAAAGGAGGGACAAAAGTGACCCACCTTTTCTATATGGATGACCTCAAGTTATTCGCCTCCAGTCGCTCCCATCTTATGGAATTGCTAAACATCACTTGTGAATTTAGCAATTCCATTGGAATGGAGCTTGGGACGGGTAAGTGTGCGGTCCTCCATGTTGAGAGGGGAAGGGTTGCTAACTCTGAGGGCGCAGACTTATCTGTGCCCGTCAACTTAAGGACCCTTTCCGAGGCTGAAACATACCGATACCTGGGTATGTCACAAAACATCGGTATCGATGAGACTGGTATGAAACAGTCAGTTTGCGACGTGTTTTATGCACGCTTGACCAAAGTGCTTAACAGCCTTTTGTCCGGTGTGAATAAGGCACACGCATATAACGGCTGGGTCATGCCTGTCCTCATGTATACCTTTGGCATACTCAGGTGGACTCAGACTGAACTTAACGCCCTGAATAGAAAAGTCCGCACTACCATGACGTCCCATAGGATGCATCATCCGAGATCGTCG
Source organism: Parnassius smintheus behrii (assembly GCA_036936625.1). Taxonomy (NCBI): domain Eukaryota; kingdom Metazoa; phylum Arthropoda; class Insecta; order Lepidoptera; family Papilionidae; genus Parnassius; species Parnassius smintheus. Next base: position 40,012,648 of record JAUPFT010000017.1, on the reverse strand, counting down.
GTAATGAGGCTGTACTTGCCGCGGAAGCATGGTGGTCGTGGCTTCTTGAGCGCGCTCACCATGCACAATCGCGAAGTGTGCAGCCTCCGTGATTACTTCCTGGCGAGATCGGATGATCCATTCTATAAGGACGTCATTTCTTGTGATAAAGGACTTACCCCTCTATCCTTAGCCAACGAGCAATGGCAAGACCCGGCAGTGCAGAGCATTTCCGACCGGGAGACCGTATGGAAGGAGAAGGAGCTCCACGGGAGGTTCTACAAGGCTCTACATGAGCCTTTCGTAGACACAGTAGCCTCCCTCCACTGGCTACGCTTTGGTGATCTCTTCGGGGAAACCGAGGGTTTTGTCTGTGCAATACAGGATCAGGTTATTAAGACCAACAACTATCGGAGATACATCCTAAAGGATGGCACCGTCGACATCTGTCGAGCTTGTCGCCGTCCCGGTGAGTCACTTAGGCATGTTATCTCCGGTTGTTCGGCGCTTTCTAACTCTGAGTACTTGCACAGGCACAACCTAGTAGCCAGAATTCTACACCAGGAGCTCGCTCTGAAATACGGTCTCGTGGATCGGAAATTGCCGTATTACAAGTACTTGCCGGAAGCCGTGCTCGAAAATGATCGCGCCAGGCTCTATTGGGACCGGGCCATCATCACAGACAGGACTATTCTTGCGAATAAGCCTGATATTGTGCTGATGGACCGGGCACAGTCAAGGATATTTTTGGTCGACATTACCATTCCGTATGACGAGAACCTCGTGAAAGCCGAAACAGACAAGCAAACAAAATATCTGGACCTGGCTCACGAGGTGACCGACATGTGGGGTGGTCTGCCGACCGAAATTATTCCTGTAGTCGTCTCTGCAAACGGGCTAATCCCAGTCAGCCTCTCGGGTCATCTGAGGCGGCTGGGACTACGTGGCGGGCCGCTCCAGGTTCAAATGCAGAAGGCGGTGCTCCTCGATACCGCCCGCATCGTCCGCCGGTTTCTTTCCCTTTCCCCCTAACCCTCGGCCGTTTGGTCTCCCCTGCCGAGGGCCTCCATCTGGTTGGGCTTTTATTTATTTATGTACTTTTATATTTATTTTATGTTATTGATATTTATGTATATTTATCTTTTCATTTTCATTTATAATTATATATTTATAGCACCCAACCAGATGAGAAAACTATATAGATACCCCACAATAATAATAATAATATTCCACAACTATCACACAACGCCATCTAGTCCCAAGCTAAGCAGAGCTTGTGTTATGGGTACTAGACAACTGATAAACATACTTATATATTTCTAAATACATAAATATTATAGATAAATTACACCCAGACACAGAACAAATGATCGTGCTCATCACACAAACACTTGTCCTGGGTGGTAATCGAACCCACGACCTCCGGCATAGCAGTCAGGGTCACTAAACCAACAGGCCTGTCTATATATTATATATATATATATATATATATATATTGCTATAAAGTTTGCGGTAGTTATTAGGTTAATTAAGTTAACATATTGTTATCGGTTTGGTTGATGTAGGCCGCGGGTGCGAATTCTATACGAAACAACTGTTTGTAGAGAAGAAAGAGTGACAGGATTATCAGCCTATAATAATTATATAGGTGTTAGAAGCCATTTTGCAGCTATGTTATGGTTGTAGCGAGAATAGGTTGACTCGAACAGGAAAGGACCACGCTCTCACAGAATATGAATACCATTCCTTAGTCATCCGAGGTGGCAATGCATCTGAATTTTGATTCGTAATCGGGGATAGATGTAGATGTCTATGGACCACAGCATGCATTAACCATCACGTGGGTTGTGTGTTCGTTTACACCTGTGTAAAGACCACCAGAACCAGAACAAGATCATAGCGTTTGTCCTGTTTTATGTCAGAAAGTACTAGTTAGAATTTTAGAAGTGTGCAGAAGTATCTGTGAAGCTGGGTTCATATTGATTGTAAAATTAAACACATGATCAGACTGAAGACTGCTGTGTTCTGTGTAAGAAAGAGCAAGCGAGAAATAAAGAAAAAAAGAAAACATTTAACAGGCCTAGAGTTATTTCATCAAACCCTCAGACCTTCGTACATTAATTCACCAAGGAAGTTGAAGTTTAGAAACAGCTCTATTTGCGTTAATTGTAAACTTAAAATCTACTTATCGTCCTGTTAATATAGTCTTTCTGCAATATGGACGTTTAGGGGTTATACATTTAATCCCGTTGCTATCTTGTTTTAGTTTTGAGGTTTTCAATAAAAAAGAAAAATATCACCAAGTAAACGGTTACAACATTTGTACTTTCGCTATAAAAATACATTTAATATTGTAACCGCATTGTTGAGATTGAAATTCGCAAACGTTCAAGAAATTTTACGTGTTAGCGGCGACGGAGCGTTGCGTATCATACCAGAAATCTGAAATGTTCTTACATATTCAGAATGATCGTCACGTATTGATAGAATGCCGACGTCGTTTTCGCATACAAAATAGATGCATGAATGGGTTTTTGTCGGGCCACCACTAGCCTCTTAATCGCCCACGTACAAACTAACTATGCGCCATATTTTCTTTTAACTATGCGTCATATCTTCTTTTTTATGAAAATTATGGTTTTGCATTCGCTGATCTAATATCTTCGTCTTCTTTATTGACTCCTAAAAGTCAACCGAATATTGGTTTTTTTCCTATGTAGTAAGGATTTGCAATTTTTGTTTACCTGTAATCACTGTGCATGAGCTAACTACCACATGTTGGCGGTGTAAGAAAACCCATTACCTCAATTCGCTCCGTGGATTTCGTAAGTGACTATGAAATATGCTAGAAAGATCTCATGGCGCCTGGTAGATGGCGGTCTAACTATCTTTTTCCGGGTAGAGAGACCAGCATCAAAGGTGCAAGAGATCTAGACTCTAGGCCTGTGAGTCTTTGATCGTCCATCCTTATTTATGTAAAGTTTTGGTATCTACATGTGCCATACACGAGATGGTATACTGGTCTTCGACTTAGTTTGTCAAAGAAATGTAAATGATAAAATGGTATAGATAACTACGCAGAACTTTTAATCTGTGGGTAACCGCGTTTAACTATGACATTGGGACGTCGAACACCTCAGTCCCGTAACCATGGCTGCTGTAAAGTGCTCGAAACGTCGGGAATATAATAAAGTAAATATACGCGATAAAATCCGTAAAAACTAGTTTTATTTTAAAAAATTTGAGAAGTTGATTGTTTTGTAGCCAAGAGTATTTTTTAGTTGAGAGGTTTTATATAATATACGAAATTGTTAATCGTTCGGAGATTTAAAGTTCTTACACGACACACATGGGATAAAATGGTATTATGGATTCTCTTATACCACCGTAACTCCTAATTACAGTTTATGAAGCATTCCATCTTAGTCCTCAGAGGTGACAACGCATCTTTTTTTTAATACCAGCAATGCTTGCAGCAGTACCACAATGGTTGAAACCAATCTTGTCAGCCTCGAGCACATCCACAGAGTTGCCAGCTTCTCAGTATTCTATAGGAAGCATTTCAGGGTGTGTGCGCAGGAATTACAGGATTTAATTCCTCCCTCTCCTTTCCACCATCGGACAATCAGGCGATCGGCGGGTCTTCCCCCTTTGTTACCGATATTCCACGCATTAGAACCCATCGGTCTGCTTCTTTTTTTGTAATGATAATTTGCCGCCGTCTATTTTTCCGTACGAATTGAATCTGGGCGTCTTCAAGCCCAAGCAAGAGTGAATAGGCTGTTACGCTAAGACAGTGCGATTTACCTTCTAGGACTACCACCAGGTTGGGTTGTGGTCAAACACTGGCTTATAAGCAACAAAATGCTATTGAGTTTACTGATATTTCTTTTAACTACTCCTGGTTAAATGCTTGATTTAGGAGTGGTTGACGACAGTAGTGGAATGGCGGACTCGAACCCACGACCCTTTGAGTTCACATTCCTCACCCTGCCATTAGCTCTCTTCTGTAGCTTTCTCTGCCTGAAGTTGACTACAGGTTTCCATGGACTGTGTAGCTATTTACCGTATTATACGTTTTAGAGCCACGCTGCAGATATATTATGATTGTAGCACGAATGGGTCGGCTCGACTGGGGAAGAACCACGCTCTCACAGAGTAATATATAGCGTAATATATAAAATACCAGCGCAAAATAGCAGCTTAATACCGCTATGTTTCGTACGGTGAGTGTAGAGATTCGGTGATTCATTTTTTACTGGAAACGAGGCATTCCATCTTAGTTATCAGGGGTGACAACGCATCTGTCTTTAGATGTAGGTATCTATGGGCCACAGCATCCACTTACCATCAGGTGGGCTGTGTGCTCGTTTGTCACCCTTATTCTAAAAAAAAACATCAAGTAGACTGTAAGTTTGTTTGTCACTTGTTATAAAAAACAGAACCGTGTTTGTTTTCAAATAACTTAGTATGAAATGATTGTTCCGTTAACATCTTTCGTATAACTTTATTACTTTATCTTATTGTGAGCCGGCTTAATTTAATGGCTGCAAAATGAAGACATAAAGGGAACCACAAACTGAAGAGCTGTCCAAACATGTTTGTTTAACGGCGGCGAACAGTCTGTTTGTTGATAATTAGCGTGCTATAAATAACGGGTGCGCCGGAAGCTGGCAGACGACGTGTTGCTATTTTCGTTTCGTTTGATTTATTCCGTTCACACCTCAACACTACTTCCGCTGAAACTCAGTAATTTTAATAAATATAAAATTAAAGTGACAAATTAACGTACAGTCCACTTGATTTTGTTAGTAAGTATGGAGAGGTTTATGCGCGAAGTTTCTCTTTTATATATATATATTATAAGGGGAACAAACGAGCACACAGCTGACTCAAGTGTCCTCTCCAACTGAGACTTCATACCGAGGGGTATGAAGTAGAAGTACCGCGGTACAAATTAGAACATTTATTTGTGTTCCAGGCTGGAGTTTGCGTATACGTCAGAGAGGACATCTGTTTTCGACGCATCGGGAGTCTTGAAAGTACGGACCTGTCCGTCCTATGGCTGCACGTAGACAGCGACAACCATCCCCGCGTCTAGAGGTGCCTCTATAGGTCCCATAGCGGTAATGCCGAAACAGACCGACTCGTCGAATACGTACAAATGGCTACAGATTCCGTGCTACAGCAGCTCACATCCACTCAAGCAAGATCCTTGGTGATTTTAACAGCCACCACGCCGAATGGCTTGGTTGAAGTTTAACCGATCATGCGGGGAGATCTGTTTATGACTTTGCTTTGGCATATGGTCTGACACAACAGATTACTTCACCTACGCTGATTCCAGATGTGGAAGATCATACACCTTCCCTCTTGGACCTTCTGCTAATAAATCTAAAAATAATCGTGACGGATATCAGGTTTCCGTCGAAGAACCTTTAGGCTCGTCGGACCATTGACCATCAATTTGCGTTTTCTATCGTATCTACCATGGGGAGTGCTCTGAGGAATTGTTCGGATTAGTTCCAGCCTCCAAATTTAACTAACGTACATCGTGTCAAAATTCACGATGCCATCCTCACCATCCGTATGCTTGGCGGTCCACTACTGTGCGTTTCTTCCTCGTACAATCTCTCTGTGGAATTGTTTACCACCGGCGAATTTTCCGGACCGATACGACTTAAGGACCTTCGAGAAAAGAGCTTACTCCTTTCTAAAAGGCCGGCCAACGCACCTGCAATTCCTCTGGTGCTGCGGTTGTTTATGGGCGATGGTAGTCACTTACCATCTGGTGAACCGCATGCTCGTTTGCTCCCTCTTATATAAAAAAAACACAGTCGACCTAAATGTGTTCTTATCCTTGAGTAATAAGATGGAATGCCTCGTGTCTATTCAAAGAGGTCTCCTGTTCTCTACTCTCACTACAGGAAACATAGCAGCATTAACCTGTTATTTTACGCTGGTTTTCTGTAAGAGTGTCGTCCTACCCCAGTCGAGCTGACCCATTCGTTCTACAATCATAATATAGCTGTAGTGTGGCTCTACCGCGTGTGAAAACGTTCTCTACGTAATAGACTTCGTTATGAGGGTTTTTTTGAAGCTACCTTTTGAGAACCATTCTTCCTCATCGGTTGTCACTTCTTCGAGCTATATGGCCGGCTTACTAATCCGTTCAGCTGTGTCGGTTACTCTAGTTCTAAATTCTGATGCGGATATCTTCAAGTTGTTTTAAGTCTGTCACGAAAAGAAACCCCGAGTCTCGTACGGCCAGCAGTGATGTACCTTGTCTCAGATCCATAGGTCATCACAAGCAGCACGCACTGGTTGTTTAAACTCGTTATAATGTTTTGAGGTACGAATGACGAGAAGGCGTGGCGCAATCTCCCATTAACTCACAAATATGTTCATATTATCAAGAAAGCCACTTCTAAATTCACGTATTGTGACGGGCAACTACAGAATTCTACCTCTCATTGTGCGCAGTTTGAAACGCATTTGGCCAGTTTTTGTTTTACCACTGGTTCGGAAAATACCTCTGTCCTGGAAAGAACCAGCAAGAAACTCAGTAGGATTTGTTTTTTAAACATATTTCACTTAACAATAATCTTGTACAATTTTTAAATTAATTTTAATAGACCCGGCACGGTACGGTTTTCGTACGTAGTAGAGCCACGCTACAGCTATATCATGGTTGTAGCACGAATGGGTCGGCTCGACCGGGGAAGGGCCACGCTCTTACAGGATGTCAGGATCGTGCTGAATGGAAGTCTGTAGTCTCTGCCTATTCAAAGTTCAATGTATAGGCTTATACAACAAAATTTCAGAAAATGAACAAAATTTGTCAATAAACAAGTTTAAAAGTTTTATTAAAGAAAAGTTGTCAAAAAAGGTTATTATAATTAACAATCAAAACGCAGATGCGTTGTCACCCCTGAGGACTAAGATGGAATGCCTCGTTTCTAGTAAAAAGTATTTCCGGTTCTCTACAGTCACCATAAGAAACACAGCAGCAGCTGCTATTTTACGTTGGTATTCTGTGAGAGCGTGGTCCTTCCCCGGTCGTGCTACAGCTATAAATAATGATAATAATAATTTATTTATTTCTCTCCACAAACGACATGGAAGATACATTAGTGTTACATTTCTATTTTAACAATATTTTGTCATTCATGGGAGACTGGTGCCCGTGTAGGTTCAAAGACCCGTATTACGGGTCACTATCCCCCCCCCCCCCCGAATTTACTTGGCGACAAGTACAGTATTATAAAGAGATCACTTATGTTATGGTTAGAAATAATGTTATATAGAGAAAAAAAATATAAAAAAAAATAAAAACCACGTATTTTTGTAGCGTATGAGAGTTTGTGACTGTTAGCATGTCTGCGTGTATGTCTGTGAATATTTATGAGATAATTTGGAGTAATTGTTCAGTATCAATGTATGAAAGAGTCTGAAGATATTCCACGAGTTTATTTGTACATGACCATCTGTTGACTTCATAAATAGACAATTTTTGGTGTAATTTATTAAATAAATACGGACCCAAAAAAGTAAAGAATTTCCTAGCAAAAGATGTGAAGAAAGGCACTGACTGAGCTACCATATGATTACGGCGGCAATGTTCCTTTTGAGTTATTTTTGAAATTGTATGTTGTTTTAAAACTATATGTAGCACAAGTGTGTCGGCTCGACCGGCTAATATAGGCAGCATGGCTCTACCACGTATATATCTCGGATAGTATAGATGATGCTGATTGTTTTCTCGGAGGAATAATGGCAATATGCGTATTTATTGCAATATTATTTTTCGCGTTGCATTATGTATAATACCGTTACCGTTATAGCCTGTCAAGTCCACTGTTCACCTACTGGTTTATCTTCCTGTGTCGACTATACGATACCCACAGGACAATACGGGCTAGTAGATATTCTTACACCACCAAAACGAGATAATGTATAAAATAGTTGATAGAACAGATAGAAAAAATATAATAATAAATAACAAGATGACTGAGAGATGACTATAGGTTTGCCTTGTTTTTCACTCTAAACTAATGTTAACATTAATTATTTTTATAAGTTTATAAGTGTTTTCCAAATTGTCTTCACAAACACATTTAAAGATATTGAGTAAAGTAAGGAAGAGCGGGGCCACGTGGCACAAGTATTATTATTACTTAATAGGATGGTCGCAACCTCTGTTTACAGTTACAAACCACTGCGTTGTGAAATAAAGATTTTTTTGGAAAGATGTTTTAAAAAAACATCTTTGGACTTTTTGATTTTTTGTTTTTTTTTTTTATTTCCTATATAGTGCCATTCGCTGTAGAAACTATCTAGAGATAAGATAAGATAATATGAAAACCGGCCAAGAGCGTGTCGGACCACGCTCAGTGTAGGGTTTCGTAGTTTCCCGTCCGTCACAATAAGTGTTCCCACTTATGAGTTTGTACAAAAACTGTTGTTTCCATCCAAGTTCAAAATAATTTTCTAGAAAGTCCTTATAAAGTTCTACTTTTCAGATTTTTTTTCATATTTTTTAAACTTATGGTTCAAAAGTTAGAGGGGGGGGGGGGGACACATTGTTTTTTACTTTTGGAGCGATTATATCCGAAATTATTGACATTACCAAAAATGATTTTAGTAAACCCCTATTCATTTTTAAATACCTTTCCAACAATATATCACACGTTAGGGTTGAAAATAAAAAAAAATCACTTCCCACTTTACATATAGGGGAGCTACCCTAATAAAACATTTTTTTCCAATTTTTATTTTACCACTTTGTCGGCGTGATCGATACACATATTGGTACCAAATTTCAGCTTTCTAGTGCTAACGGTCACAGAGATTAAGCGAGGACGGACGGACGGACAGACAGACATGGCGAAACTATAAGGGTTCCTAGTTGACTACGGAACCCTAATAAGAGAGCTGGTTCTTTGTCTTTCTTCACTAAAAAAAAAACTACAAGTAAAAACTTAAATTATGATACAGTATTATAATTTAAGTTTTTACTTGTAGTTTTTTTTATCTTATTTATGAATATTGTATATATTTAAATTAATTATTAAATTCTAAATAAACAGTAACAAAAATAACAAGTTTCCAACAGTTTATTGTAAACAATCACTCTTCCTGGAATTCTTGTTGACATGTACGAGTTTTTTTTTAAAACCACAAGTCAAAACAAAGCCCGCAACGTCAGCATTGAATACGTGTAAAGGCAGAAGATCTGGAGTATGAGGCCCGTTCCAGCCCGCTCAGCTGAGAATAATGTCAGCCACACCGAGCAACCTGCGACAGCACAATACTGCGCAAAGCAATCAGCTAAAAGCTTAGCTCTAACGGAGTACCTCTTGGGACAGGGGCGCCCACGCTTTTTAGTTCGCGATGCAATTACAGTTTTAGTATTTTATCTCGGCGCGGCACCCTATTTTAATTTTTACGTGGTAGCCACTCTGCAGCTATATTATGGTTGTAATCAAATGGGGGCTCGACCACCGTTTCATAGAATACCAGCGTAAAATAGCAGCTTAATTGTGCTTCGTATGGTGAGTATAGAGAACCGAAAACCCTTTTTACTGCAAACGAGGCATTTCATCTCAGTCCTAAGGGGTGACAACTCATCTGCATTTCGATTCTTAATGGAGATTAAGTGTAGATGTCTATGGGCCACAGAATCCACTTACCATCGGGTGGACTGTGTGCTTGGTGCCACCCTTATTCCATAAAGTACAAACATACTAAGTAGCCAGGCACAAACATTTAAACATCCACAATATAAAGCTGTTGGAAAGGGAATAAGAAATGTTATTCCTTTTGGACCCGTTTTCGATCGTAAGTACCTATCGGCGAGTAAGTGACGTAAGCAACGGGTTAGAATTGTATTGTTTATTTTGTACCTGCGAGTACTTAATTTTGGTTTATATATAGGATAGGATGACCAACTAGCACACAGTCAACCTGATGGTATAAGTGGTTGCTGCGGCCCGTAGACATACATCTATCCTCGATTACAAATCATATAATGCATAAGATGGAACGCCTCGTTTCCTGTTAAAAAGATCTCCGGTTCTCTACACTCATCATACGAAACATAGCAGCATTAAGCTCCTATTTTACGCTGGTATTCTGTGAGAGCGTGGTTCTTCCCCGGTCGAGCCGATCCATTCGTACTACAACTATACTACTATATAACTGCAGCACTCTAACTGCAGGCTCTACCACGTTTAATTTCTGGAGAATGGTAAACAGGACCGTGAGGCGTTTTGCTCTCTACGGCGCACCAGGGTGCTGCGGTGCACACTTTGGGAACCCCTGTCTCAGGATATAAAATGCCTCGCGGCCCGTTCGAGAGATTTTGACAGGAGGAAATCGAGCGAATCGTGGAGTTCATTTACGAGATTACTTTCAGTTATGTAAGACTGAAATATATGTTTATGTAATATTTTCAGTTAAAATAAAAATGCTCTTTTAAAATATCTATTGATGTTATTTTAATATATATAAGTTAGTGCTCGACTAACTTTCCAAATGATTATGAGTGGTCTAGTAAGCCCCATATATTATATTTAGACGGAAAAGTTGATACTGGGTTGACCATTCTAAGTAGTTTTTATAGTAGTAAAGTAAAATTCCATAGTTTCGCAATAGGCCTCCTCCGCTCACATTTGAGAAAGTTTATGGGATAGCAAATATCCGCCACGCAGCCTCAATGCGAAATCTACATGTCTTCGATTTATTTTTTTTAATTATAAGAGGGTGACACTGAAAGTTCTTAAAAAATCAAAAACTGAACAAACTAGCGAGTTATTAGTTTTATTATATCTTTTCAAAATAGTGTCCATTTACATCAATACATCGCTGCATCCGATGGAACCACTGACAAAAGGAGTTTGTGCACTCGTCCTTAGGGGCCTCTTAGACGGCATTTTGAAACGCGGCCACTTCTTCATCGGCGTCCTTAAAACGTTTTCCTCGAAGTTTTTCTTTTATTTCCAGAAATAAATTAAAATCGCACGGTGCGAGGTCAGGGCGCTAAGTAGTCGATTGTTTGCTTGGTGCTGTACGACGAGTCGTTATCGTGGTGAAGAAGGATCCTACTGCGAGGTCGTTTCTCCCGAACTCTTTCCAAGACAAGTGGCAAACAATCGTTAGTATATCACTCTGCAGTAACTGTTTTTCGATCCTCTAATACAATTGTTGCGTAATGACCTGCCCTTTCGAAGAACGAGGCAACCATTTTTATTCCCACTCTTCGACCTCTCTTCACTTTAGTTGGCAACACCCAGACAGCAGACTGTCTCTTATTTTCAGGATCATAACAATATGTCGAACACAGCATTTGACTCACCTCCGTTAAATCTTTGAACCATTTTACGACACCAATCAACTCGACGGAGTTTTTGGGCCTCCAAAAAGCTTCCTGACCGCTAAATGTTCATGGAGTATTTTGTGCTCTTGACTCATACCGACACCTAATTTTGTCCGAATCTTCTGATAAGTCACTCTTTTGTCAGTCTCTATCATACGCCGCACAGCACTGATGTTAACTTCAGTCGTCACCATAGAAGGACGTCCCTCACGCAGATCATTGGTGAGATTAGTGCGACCATTTTATTTAAACTCCTTAAACCAGTTGTAAAGAGTGGCACGAGATGGGGCTTCATCGTAAAAGGTCAATCGAAATCTATCGTAACTTTCTTGTTGACATAAATGACATCCAAAGTCATAAACATTGAGCTATTATGTACTACGTACTAGAGGAGACACCGCATTCAGCTACTCTGTTCCACTCAACTGCGGTTCATGCACTGCACTTTAATCAGTCACTCGCTAGGCGCTTGTAGAGTTGTCACGTGTTGTGTTGATTTAAAAAAATCTCTTGATAAAAATATGCCGTCTTGTGTACTTAGATATTGCACAAATAATTCAAGAAATGTCAGTAAAAACCAAGGAATTACTTTTCATCGGTTAATAAGATACTTATTCAATAAAAAAGTATTATAAATTAATAATAAAACAAATTATTCCTAAGACGCCATCTCGTGTCACTGAATATAGATTATGAAATTAATATGTTCAGATGCGACATTTCCGTGGGTACTTAAGTATAGGACGAATATATTATTATACACATTTTTTTTATAGAAACATATATAAGTTATTATGATTTGGCAAAAATTTCCATGTTTAAATCCGCTTATTATTCTTTTATTTTATTTTTAAGTTTCCACATCAAAGTCAAAGTGGAATAAATTCGTCCATTTTTAACTCTCGCGTGCCCAGCATTTATGAACGATTATTTACAACATTTATGATTCTAATTTAAATAAATATATTTGTAATTTAAATTTTACGTTAATAAGTTTTGTTAAACATACATTTAATACGTTTTTTTTATATTTGACATAGATACCTTTTAAAATATTCAGATAAAAATATCATTAAAATGTAATTCTGACATAATATTATGTAATATTATATTAAATTAGCACATATACAAAATAAAAAACAATTTAAAAAATTGTACTCGATATAATTAACAATACAATATAAATAAACAATTATTACATACTGACCATTCTACTTACGTATAATCTATAATAACAAAAACTGACCGCGCAAGCGCAATGCGCGTTTATACCAACTGCGCATGCGCGACTCTACTATTACCGCGCATGCGCGAAGACATACGAGTAGTGCACAATTTTTGTTTGGAATAGCTTCTCTAGTACGTAGTACATTATAACTCAATGGTCATAAAAAATCATCGTCTGAAAACACTGACCTCTACATATCTTGTATACAGTCAGTGTATGAAAATTTTCTCGCGTTAAATTCATGCTCACGTGACACAGATAATTTTCAATTTGCTGCCAAATCGTAAACAAATGACAAATTAATAAAATACATAATATACAGCAATATTGGAAAAGAGTTCCTTTATATGTATTTAAACTTATTTTTTTATTATATCGTTTACAATTCGAAGTCAAAGATGCCTATTATTGTTTTATTGCCGTTCGTAAAGTGGGGTGGATATGATTTGAATTTCCATAGATTTTAATTAATAATTTAATTTAATTCAAAATTTTTGTTTTTATTTGTTGCAAAATATCAGTGACATAGGCATAAAAAAGGTCAGCCAGTATATTCTTCGGCTCGACTGTCACCAGCTATATAATAGAATTCGAGTTTATCATAGTCACAGTAGAGGGCGCCCAGGGTAATTTTTAGCTTTAAAAAAGTATCGTATATTTACGCGATATATTTACGAACAATAAACTGATTATGATTTGTTTACCGACTTCAAAAAAGAGGTGTTATTCAATTTATTCGATTTTTTTATGTGTACTTTTCTCCGATTTTGATGATTCTTTTTTATCTAAAAGCTGGTGCTTCTCGTCTGGTCCCAACTGTTAATCAAGACCTGACCAGTAGTTTTTGAGTTATCTTAATAATGCGTATTTATTTAATTTCGAATACATTGATTCGGTCGTATTGAAATCGATTGTACATTTTTTTTAATTTTTTAGTTCTTTGAAGTCGGCTTTTACATATTGTTATAATTTTTTTTAATGATTTATTTACTTAAATGTAAAGGAAACATTTAAGTGAATAAATTGGCCTGACGCCGATTTTATGTATGTTTATGATTTATACGTGGTAGAGCCACGCTGTAACTATATCAGTTGTAGCACGAATAGGTCGGCTGGACCGGGGTAGGACCACACTCTTACAGAATACCATCGTAAAATGCAGCTTAAGACTGTGCAGTGTTTCGTATGGCGAGTGTAGAGCACCGGATACCCTTTTTACTGAAAACGAGGCAATCCATCTTTGTCCTCAGGTGTGACAACGCTTCTGCTATTTGATTCTTAATCGAGGATATTCGTAGATGTCTATGGGCCGCAGTAACCACTTACCATCAGGACTGTGTGCTCTTTTATCACTCTTCTATAAAAACGCTCCATGAGAAAGTTTGTGAGACATTCTGATATTTATACATAATATTTAATGCCTATTCAAATGTAAAATTTAATCTCTAAAACGAGACTATAAATATACATTAATCGTTTACGATTATAAGCCTACATATTAATCATCTTCAGACTTTTCGGTAAATCTTTTAAACTAGATAGACGGAAGTTGATATTTTATAAAGTGACGCGCAAAATGTCTTTTGCCTATATATTATAAAATTATTATACTGTAACTTTGGTTTACATACCTGTCTATATAATCAAAGACTGCAATATGTACACTTTCAAACTGAAGTAACTTGGTATGAAATATACAGAAACTTAGTTTCGTCGTTCGTAATGCGTAGAGAAAACGAGTGGAATAATTTTCCAGCACGTAATTCCATCCGATTTATAATGTGGGTGTCCCCAAGGAAAGAGTAAATAGGCTTCTGTTGAACTAAGTCAATGCGTTTTACTAATTACGGCTCCACTATATTTACTATCAGATACTATTTACTATCAGATAGGATAGTAGTCAAGTATTGGCTTTTAATAGTTACGTCATAAAATAATAAGTGCAGTTCTAAGAATAAGGCCTCATTGGAGAGTGTTCGGCGGAGCGGGACGTCGACGTGAAGAAAAATAACGTGGTATCTATTACAGCCTGAATGGCGGTCGCTATATTAAATAAAAAATAATAAAATCAAACACCCTGATACGTTTTCCTAGGTAATAAGACTTCTTTTATGCTTAGGGGTTCTGTCTGGGAAGGTTCCACCCTCATTCCTATATCTGCCGACAAGCAATGCGTGCATTGCTGTGTTCCGGACTGAAGAGTATAGTGAGCCAGTATAAAAACTCACGGAACGTAAGTCTAGCGCTGAACGAAACGTGGAGGTGATAGCTGCAAATGTCGTGTCAGTACGGCGGACGGAATGCAACTGGAGAGCCAATCAGCGCGTGCAAACGATACGCAGAGCCAATCATACGCAATAATGCGTAATACGGCCAATTATGCGCAATAACGGTCACCGCTAGACTTTCGTGCCGCGAGTTGTAATACAGTTACTCCTCAGAGTTGACAACGTATCTGTAGCCTTCTTTGCTTGAAGTGGGCTGAAGGTGTTAACTGTTAATGGACCGAACATCTACTAATGTAACCCCTGACGAGGACAGAAGTGGTCTCGATCATCGTGATAGCACTACGGGGGTGCTGGGAGCAATAAGGACTGCCCTCGGGACGTGCATTAATAAGCAAAGTGAGAGAGGGGCCCCGGTTGCGTTTCGAACGAAAATCTCGGGACCCCTCACATAAGCTGATGGTGACCACCGTGAGGTTTTTGCCGGTAGGAGTCCAGTATAACCTTTATGTTGCCGCCGCAGCAGAAGGTATCCATGAGGATTTCTCTACGATAAAAAAGGTGTCAATGGACAGTAGCTACAACAAAATACGCTATACGCTCCGCTGAAAGTTTTTCACTAAGGCCTCAGACTGAATTGGATTGGCAAAATTTTTACGATTCTTTATATATAAATCCTTTATTAAATTTTGTGACTACCGCCATTCAGAACTGCTGAGTGCCTAGTCTTCTAAAGCGTATAACACCGTTGAACTGTTGACTCATAAAGCTCTTAGCAGCTTTACAGAAGAACAATTATTCCTGGAGTATATACATCATCAATTTTACGCCGAAGAAACCAATCATATTATTGATTTAACGAAAAGTATAATGAAGAAATATATTGACATGAATGACATTTATACTTAAAAATCAAAAATTGGAAGGAAAATGTGCAGTTAGGAGAATATATACAAAATTAATTCATTTTAAAAATCAATAATAGCACTTAATAAAATAAATATAAGAAATAATCATGAAAATCTTTTTTATTCTCTTTTCCAATGGTGTGTGCAAAGATCTGGAGACGCTTTTTACGAAAACTCAATCTGTCGAGCAAGTCGAGCAATTATAAAATATTAAATTTTGTGACTACCGTCATTCAGAACTGCTGAGTGCCTAGTCTTCTAAAGCGTATAACGTTCTCGAAATGAGAGCTTATAAGGCTGTCGCAAAATTAATTAGTTCCGGATTAAATGACCGTCCGAGCTTTCAAAGTAGCGCGGTAAGCACAATATGCATATTTTAAAGTTTATTATAGATAAATTATAATCTTAATATACTAGTAAAATAATTAATCATCGATTTTCAAAATCTCTTTGTGAACATAATTAAGGTCAACAAGTAACAACTCTCTTAATTTTAACTACTGGTGAAATCACCATCATTACAGCCTTATCAAAGTTTATTGTTTAACATAGACCTATAAATATAAATCACGGTCCTGAGCCACATGAACTCATGGACTTCCTGCACATTTTATCGTCACTCCATCTAGTGTTTCCAATGGTGTGTGCAAAGATCTGGAGACGCTTTTTACGAAAACTCAATCTGTCGAGCAAGTCGAGCAAAAAAGCGGCACGGCCGTACCATACTTTTCTCGAAGCAGTTCAGGCCATTTTCGACCTCCTATAACTACGTTGTGAATATAACTAGAGGCCTGAATTTGTCAGTAACTAAGTAGACATTGTATAAACATAGTATATTTCAAATTTCGTTCAATTTGGACTAGTAGCTTAAGAATTATAACTAGTCAAAGTTTCTTAATTTTGACACTCACTGACTGACCGATCATATAAAACTCTGAGGCAGAAGTGCCTCAGTGTTTTATATGATCAGACATAGAAGAAGCTTCAACTTTAGAATACAATTAGTGTTTAGTGTAGAAATCAATGAAAAACTAAAATATTTTTCAATTTCGGTCCAGTTTTCAAGATACACCAACTGCATAAATAACTTTGTAATCCTATATAAATATACGGAATTACAAAGTTACATTTGCATTGAATTAATCAGTGTACTTGTATATGTATAAGAGGTGTAGATAGGTACGTTGTTGATGTTCAAGAAGTAGAAGGTACAGAAAAGGAAAAAGTAGGACAATCTACAAAAAGCAATGAGATGCCATCAAAAACATAACTTGTAAAAAAATCCCGTCTACTATAATATAGCTTGTAAAAAAAGTCTCGCAACTCAGTTCTTCTACCGTAAAAGTTGTGCGCACTAAGCAATCTAATTTAATATAATATGTATTACTTGTGAGATACATTGTGTTTTCATGCGATGGCTAAATCTATATATTTACAACATAAAAGATTTTATCTTTGATGGTCACTATAAGGTGTTGTTAGGTTAGCTAATTACGTAATAACTTAAAACAAAAGGACCCTTCTGTAAGGACTTAGGGTTGCCATTACATTTGCATTACATTTTAAATGGTCTCCAGACTCCCGACGAAACTCAAAATTTCCAGACAAACAGCTTTTCGGAAAATTAGTTATTAAATTAGCAATTAGACTGAATTTTGAAGTAAATTATTTGAATTTTAAATGTTTTTTGAATAATGAATACTACTAAAGTATCCACATTGATCGACTATAGTAGAGTCCATTTGCTAAATACATGTGGCAACATAAATATTAAGTGTACCTATATGAGTTTCGTTTAAAGTATTTTTTGTAGCTTCTTAATTTAAAAAAAAAACTTTTATTTTTTTAAACATTTATTTCTCCCGGCAATAGCTCCAAAATCCCGACATTTTTGAAAATTTGTACAAATATTCTGGTCTTTCGATATGGCTAATCTGAATAAATTACGACTGAATAAATTACTTTATCGACTGAATAAATTAACCGACTTGGTGTTGCGAGACCTGTTTTTTTTACAAGTTATGTTTTTCATGGCATTACACTTACACTTACAATTACACTTATCACGGTATATTCAATTACAATCAGGTGGACTGTGTGTTCGTTTGTCATATTTTCTATAAATAGGTGCTTATACGTTTAAAATAATAATACTTTATATGTTAAAGCTATAGCCTATATACGTCCTACAGCTGGACACAGGCCTTCTCTCATTTCTGAGAGGGTTTTTAGGCCAAGGAAGGGTCCGCTGCCCCAATGCGTGTTGGCGAACTTTATGTCTTCGAAAAAATGTTTTTTCTTATTCTCAAACTTGCAGGTTTCCTCGCGATATTTTCGTTCAACGCCAAGCACATGGTAAATCAGCACTTTTAATTGCAATTAATGATTTGTGCCACCGGGAAATTTACAGCGAGCGCTAACCATCTGAGCTACCACGGCTAATACTTGTATGTAATGCAAACAAAAATATAATAAATGAATTTTCAAAATGTACATTGTTAAGTAGAATCGTGTTTTTATTGAGGAAGCATTTCGCATCGATCTGGGCACTTAGCTCCCGTCTACGCCGCGAGTGGAGCATCATAAGCGAAATGAATGAGTTGTCAAAATATATTTTATTAGGAAAAATTACACCTTGTCTACCCCACCCTCGGGGTGGCACTTCAAGATTCTTTTGTTACTGTATATTATAGGTCAGTAAGATAAACTATCGTAGTTCTTATATATAGCTTAATATTTTTGAAGAAATCCTTTAAAACAGATTTTGTTTTGTGATCTAGTTTTTGGTTTTGTATTTATTATTTGTTGTCAAATACCGTAGATATTTTCTTCGTCAGAACTAATTATTGGTATAAAAATTACATGAAAGATGATTTTAGGTAATTTCTGTTCCGAAATAATTGCATATCCTTAGAAAAAGAAACCAGAAATTATTCCTCCCAGATGTTTTCTCCTAACTTCTTCACGATCCATAATGCTACCACTGGTGGTCAGGACAAGATCCGAATTGTCCAAAAGGTAGCAGATTAGTCCATCTTTCAATATCAATGATAGTCACATTAAAGTAGGGAGAGATAACCCCAAATTTGTTCAATCCGTAAGGTTTAATACTATTTTACCAGCTCTGTAGAATGTCTCTAGATGACCATCTACTATTTCAAATTCACCAATGTCGGGTACATTCGCTATTTTGCTTCATCATCACAGTGACAAATTTGACAATAACTTTAGAGTAAAGCCGAATCAGCAATTGCCGTTTGCCCCATATTTCCCGCATATTATTGCCCCACATACATACGCACCATGGCTAGGATTATAAACCCGCCTCAACGCTCTGTAATTACAGTTTAGTCCACAAGAAAGAGTTTATGTTTCTTTTGGACTAAACTGTCATCAAAATTAAATATAAAATAATAATATAGTGACTTTATTTTATTATGTTATATATAGTTCTGCTAAGCATAGACTTACGATTATTTTTTTAAATTTTAGTAGATGCAACTATCTGGAATAATAAGCGCGTTGTGTTTGAACGCGATGTTGCGAGGTCGCGGTTTCGAGGTCCGAAAAGAATCACCTACAAAATAATTGTTTCAGGTCTGCATGCGTGTTCGTACGTAATTTATTTATGTCAACTGACTGCAGAGTACTTGAAAAACATCTGTAGATGGGGAATAAGTTTTTTTTTTAAATTAAAAGAAAAAGTAATAATTGATAAAATTTATTCTGTTGTAGTTTTGCCACGTACGTTACGTAGTACTATTTATACTGTGTTTTTGCATGACAGATAGGGTGACAAACGAGCACACAGTTCGCCTGATGGTAAGTGGTTGCTGTGGTCTATAGACATCTACATCTATTCTCGATTACGAATCAAAATGCAGATGCGTTGTCCCGTCCGTGAGGACTAAGATGAAATGCCTCGTTCCAGGGTCTCTGGTTCTCTACATTCACCGTACGAAAGACAGCAGCATTTAGCTGCTATTATACGCTGGTATTCTGTGAGAGCGTGGTCCTTCCCCGGTCGAGCCGACCCATTCGTGCTACAACCATACTACTAATATAGCTGCAGCTTGGCTCTACTACGTAAAAATTATTATCATTTATAAACATGGCTTGCACTTTAACGTATAAAATTACAGAGATACATGATTAGTCTTACGCTATTATACTATTATATATTCTATATATTAGTATTAAGCTAAGACCGTAGTAAATGCAATTATCTGGAATAATTACTTTGAATTGAAAGTAAGTAGAAAGAAGTGGTTTTGTTTGATTGCGGGATTGCGGGGTCGCGGGTTCGAATCCTGCACGGTAGAAATGTATGTATGGCCTACCACTAATTGTTCTGTGCCTGGGTTTACGTAACGTATGTCCTCGCGTAATTTATCTTTGTAAACCGCCTGCAGAACACAAGAGAAAAATCTATAGTGAGGATAAGGATTATTAGAATAAAAAAATGGCGTTAATGAATATTTTAGTTGTTTTTCTTTAAAAAAAATTGTGAAGTAAAAGCCGTATGCGTTTTATTTTTCTATTCAGCCAGATTATATAATTTGATCGGTAATTATTATATGAAGACTGAAAAATCAGCCCATTGTAATATAGATCGAGCTAGATTATTAAACAGCGCAGAAAAAATGTTATTTACCATGTGAATAACAAAATGTAACTCCGTTTCTGTCTACGTTCTAATCTACGTTCAAATCTTTTCAGAAAGTGAACCTCGACATAAAATAGGCCGATAAACTTTTCTCCGCTCGGGAGCCTGATAAAAGGCGATCGAGATAAGACCCCCGTAAAAGTTCGATAACATAATGAAGTCGAAGCTTCCAACGTACCAAGCCTTGAGTTTGCTCTTTTATTTCAGTTTGTGTATGAAATATGAACACACGTTTTATAAAATTTGGTAAATGATTAAAACTACTTTTACGGATTTTATCGCGTTTATTTTTACTTTTTATTTTTAATTCCCGACGTTTCGGGCGCTTTCCAGCACCCATGGTCACGGGAGACTGAGATGACTGACGTCCCGATGTCATTGTTAAACCCGGAGTACCTTCAGCTTTTTTAATTATTGTTTATGGTCCGATCTATGCAAAATGAACTGACTATGTCCTGAGGTCTTGCAGTGGTATGCTTGGGTTTAGTTTTAATTTTATTGATTATAGGATCCCAAGCAGGTGGTAGTACCCAGCCTCCTTCTCTATTGAAATTAGGATGTTTTTTAATTTCAATAGCCTCACGTATCATCCTTGGTAGGAATCGGTGTTCTTTCGCGAGGATTTGTGGTCTATCAAATCTGATGTAATGGTTGGGGCCGTCTAGGATATGATCACAAACTGCAGACTTCCCGGAACGTTGATGCTTCACATCAGCTATATGTTCTTTTACGCGGGTCCTAATTGATCTTTTGGTTTGTCCTATATAAGAGAGACCACATTCACAATCAAGCTTGTACACTCCTGCATCTTGTAGAGGAATATGACACTTGACGGATGGTAGGAACTGACTAATCTTCTTCAGCGGCTTGTAGAATGTTCTAATAGAAGCTCGCTTCAAGATATAGCCAATCTTGTCTGTGACACCTCTGACATATGGTAGTACAGCAGGCACACGCTCGACTGTGGCCGGCTTCACTCGGTCACTGTGATGTAGGCGCGGGACCCGAAGCTTGTTGTCGTGCAGAACTTGCTTGACGTGCTGAAGCTCGGCGGCCAGGTGTTTGCTGTCACAGATCCCTCGTGCTCTCTGTAACAAAGATTTGCCCACGGTAGCTAACTGTGAAGGATGGTGGTGAGATTCACCGTTTAAATATCGGTTTGTATGGGTCTTTTTCCTATACACAGTGTGACCAATGGTGTTATTAGGATTTCGGATGACTAACACATCTAGGAAAGGTAAGGAATTATTTGCCTCTAACTCCATAGTAAATTGAATTTTAGCGTTTATGGAATTAAGATGTTCTAAAAATGCAGTTACTTTGTCTGATGGTAAAATTGTGAAAGTATCGTCTACGTACCGCTTGTAGATCCTTGGTGTAACAGGTGCAGTAAGGAGGGCTTTCTCCTCAAAGTCTTCCATGAATAGAGCGGTACGTAGACGATACTTTCACAATTTTACCATCAGACAAAGTAACTGCATTTTTAGAACATCTTAATTCCATAAACGCTAAAATTCAATTTACTATGGAGTTAGAGGCAAATAATTCCTTACCTTTCCTAGATGTGTTAGTCATCCGAAATCCTAATAACACCATTGGTCACACTGTGTATAGGAAAAAGACCCATACAAACCGATATTTAAACGGTGAATCTCACCACCATCCTTCACAGTTAGCTACCGTGGGCAAATCTTTGTTACAGAGAGCACGAGGGATCTGTGACAGCAAACACCTGGCCGCCGAGCTTCAGCACGTTAAGCAAGTTCTGCACGACAACAAGCTTCGGGTCCCGCGCCTACATCACAGTGACCGAGTGAAGCCGGCCACAGTCGAGCGTGTGCCTGCTGTACTACCATATGTCAGAGGTGTCACAGACAAGATTGGCTATATCTTGAAGCGAGCTTCTATTAGAACATTCTACAAGCCGCTGAAGAAGATTAGTCAGTTCCTACCATCCGTCAAGTGTCATATTCCTCTACAAGATGCAGGAGTGTACAAGCTTGATTGTGAATGTGGTCTCTCTTATATAGGACAAACCAAAAGATCAATTAGGACCCGCGTAAAAGAACATATAGCTGATGTGAAGCATCAACGTTCCGGGAAGTCTGCAGTTTGTGATCATATCCTAGACGCCCCCAACCATTACATCAGATTTGATAGACCACAAATCCTCGCGAAAGAACACCGATTCCTACCAAGGATGATACGTGAGGCTATTGAAATTAAAAAACATCCTAATTTCAATAGAGAAGGAGGCTGGGTACTACCATCTGCTTGGGATCCTATAATCAATAAAATTAAAACTAAACCCAAGCATACCACTGCAAGACCTCAGGACATAGTCAGTTCATTTTGCATAGATCGGACCATAAACAATAATTAAAAAAGCTGAAGGTACTCCGGGTTTAACAATGACATCGGGACGTCAGTCATCTCAGTCCCCCGTGACCATGGGTGCTGGAAAGCGCCCGAAACGTCGGGAATTAAAAATAAAAAGTAAAAATAAACGCGATAAAATCCGTAAAAGTAGTTTTAATCATGTGCAATGTTCGCGTAAATATAAGAAATCATTAAATTTGGTAAAGTTTAATGAAATTATAACTTAAATTATTTTTTTTAAATACCGAAACAAGAAGAGCTGATAATCTTTAAACGGCTGAACAGATTATATTGAACTTGAGCTAAGAACACTCTTGATTAAGACACCTTTCAAACGAAAATAATTTAATCAATATCGGTTAACGCCTTCAGGAGCTATGATGCTACAAACAGACACATAGTTACACAG
Organism: Parnassius smintheus behrii; assembly: GCA_036936625.1. Classification (NCBI taxonomy): domain Eukaryota; kingdom Metazoa; phylum Arthropoda; class Insecta; order Lepidoptera; family Papilionidae; genus Parnassius; species Parnassius smintheus. Next base: position 39,989,477 of record JAUPFT010000017.1, on the reverse strand, counting down.
ATGCACTATACACTACAAACTGATAACACTCATCTGTTTTCGTCGGGGGTTGAAAAAATTACAGCTTAAATAGGTTCCAGAGCTGGACACAGGTACAACCCGCAGCCTTTTGACCGGTGAGGCAGGTGTCCAGTAAAAATATATATATACGACATACGACACACAGTAGTACCTGTTAGGCTATTTTATGCTGGTATGCTGTGAGAGCATGGTCCATCCCCGGTCGAGCCGACCGGTTCGTGCTACAACCATTATATAGCTACAGCATGGCTCTACCACGTATAGTATGTAGTTTTGGGTTCAGTTATGTTTTTTTTTAATTTTCAATGTTGATAAGTGGTTACTCCTAACTTCGGACATCTGACACTAAAGAAAGAAAGCCACAAATGCATTGTCACCTTTTGGAACTAAGGTGATATACCTCACTCTCTTACTAAGCTTTACTTTAACGTTTCACTAAGCTAAACACAGTAGTAGGTGCAGTGGGGAAACGATAGTAGCCTTATTGTTATGGGTATCAAACACGACCTTAAAAATCGATATGTTCGAATCTGATGACTGCGATATTACTATTTATTTATTTAAAATTTCATATATCGGGTGTCCCAGAAAGAATAGATATTCCTGAAGCACCTAACAAATAGCACAGGTATCAGGTGCTCAAATAAAAATACAAAAAAAATATTCCAAATGGTCCCAAAAATATGCAGGTTAAAATGTTTTTGTTGACCTTACTGTACTTTTATGTACACCACTGTCGCAAATTAATGAAATTCGTTACGTTTTAGCTGTTCTCTTATTCCTCACAGACTGCTATTTGACATGCAGTATGAGTTCCGTATCTATTGTAATTTTTTGAAAAAAAAAAAGTACTTCAATTTTACCATGAAATTTTATAAAAGAATAATTTTGACAAAAGTTTGAGAGTTGCGCAGTTAAAACAGTTTTTAAATATTGTCTTAAATTATCATAATAAAAGCGTTAAGTTGTACATAAATCAATCTTTATTTCATAACAGGTGTTCCAATTGTCTGCCACCGATTCTGATACAAGCTCGACATCTTCTAATAAATGTTCTACTAAGAAGTCGTGCGTAGCGCCGTTCAGTTATTTTGAAGCGGCCTCCTGCACACGACTGCGCAATTCCTCCGAGAGAGAGTGTGTTCTAAAGGAGGATAGAGAGAAAGCGATACTTTGTGCGGAAAGACGTTTAGAAGTTAGAACTGTGTCCGTGCACCAGGAAATACGTGTGCAAGTGTCGCTCCTATTAGTGGTTAACGTAACAAAAAAGAGAACTGAATGATCCACAAGTAAGTACCGCATGCTCTTCCCAAGATTCTGTCCGTATAACTGAATGGTATGGGGGACTTTAGAGCTGCCTGTTTGAATCCGTAATTTGGTTATTGTCGTGAGTCACTCCTTCGGCTACGGGAGCTACGGAAACGTTAACCATCAGCGTATATGAGGGGTCCCGGAATCTCCGTTAGGAACACAACCGGGCCCCTCCATCACTTTACTTATATCACGTGTGCTATGTTCAAGTTTTCCACCCTCATTTTTATATTATATTAGACACCGTGATAGGTCAAGAGTTCAAGACTAAATTGTGTTAACGTGGTTAGCGCGTCTTTGTGGTCCTTTAACATCACCTGCACATCTGATGGCTTCCGAAAACGTTCGGAAGTTGACGCCAATACAATGCAAATACAAATGCAATCTAGTGTTGAATAAGGGTCGTTTCAATTTTAGAAGTATTTTCTATAAGTTTCTTCAACAATCTTTCACGTTTAGCGCACCGCTTTTTCTTTTTTCTATAATTCATCATCAGACCGTAGTCTACTGCTGGACATGGAACTCTCGCGTTGTCTTCCTCGATTTGTCTTAAGTTTTAACCGTCGTCATGTTTGGAAAAAGGATTGACTGTATGCTAAGAAAGCGAAATTACATCTTTATAAGTACACCATTAGTTTATAAGTTTTTCTTTCCTCTAATTTCCGTATTCACCGGCTTCTTTATTTTTTAAACGATGTCCAGGTAAGTTTCATGGATCCCCTCTAATCAAAATATCCGGTATTACAAAACGGGTAAGATTAAGGACTTGTAAGCCCTAAGTGGCGACACGGTCGGCTGCCTGTCGACTGAAGGGGCTCTCAATTTTGTACTTTCCGACGATTATGGCAACCCCAATGCAACGCTGCAGGCGTGTTTACGTTGTCTGTGGTGTAAGATAACGTAATTATATTAGAAGATGAATAATTTCGAAAATTTTTGGTTTAACATGGTTTGATAAAAACATAATGATTTGATTGTTATTAGCAGTTCCCACGTTTTTTTATATTATAAGTTAAGCCGAAGCTGATAAAGAGAATTTAAGCAACAGCCAACTCTTGCTTTGTAGAGAATCCTAGTCTCCGTTGAGACTGGTCGCCGTATCAGATATTTGGTTTGGAGGACTTTGTTACCGTTATATATATATCGTTATCTTATGGTGGGTTCCCACCAAACAATATTTATAATTGTTCGTACTGGGTAGCGAAGTGTAGGTTGGCCTGCCTCTAGATAGAGGTCTCGTTGGAGGTGGCCTACATTCAACATTGTCACATATGTTGGTAGGATAAGGGCATAATCAACTATATAATGATTTTTTATGTTTACTCAAATACTACACATTGAAGGAAAATAATCCTTACGGATATTGTCGCGTTCAATCTATTTATTTCCGTATTTTACATGTTGAACAATTAGTGTTTTGTCTTGAACCGTGAGTGTTGCCAAATATAAAAAGCAAAAACCGTAAAAAATACTTTCGATAAACATTTTCAAATAATATTCTAAGGCGATGCACATCCGCCAGGAAGTAATTTTTCATTTTACAAATGTCGTGTTTTTTTTTGTTGGCAACTCTCAGACAGAAATATTGCCTGTTTGAAAGCATTTTTTGAATCTGAGATATTAAAAATAACCTCTTATTAAAATCTGTAAGCTTAGTATTATTGTTACACAAACATAAAATTCATTTATGCCATAACAAGAGTGGCTGCAGCCGTATCCCCGAGGTTAACAAAAGCACAGAGAAAGCAATACCTCCGTTATCTGAAGTTCTTATTGTTTGCAAGTGTCGAGGAAAAGGAAAAAAGCATTCAGGATACGAATCCGGATACCACTAGAACAAGCTTTTGTTGCACTTTGATTGTCTGCTATTATGATTTTTCTCGCTATAATATTATAACTATCCATATCGCTTAAATAATGTGAACTTATGGATTAAATAAGAGAAAAACGAGATAGATGACATATACTCACAATATTATCTTGTAGTTCGATCACTTCATCATTCACATCATTAAAGCCCTTCACAAGTCCACTGCTGAACATAGGTCTCCACTAGGAATGCCACAAAGCACGGTCCTGAACCTACTTCTTACCAGTTTCGATCACTTGTTATAACAAAAAAAAAACGAGTTTGTTTATGACCACACGACTGAAGTATATATATATATATATATATATATATATATATATATATATATATATATATATATATATATATATATATTTGTGTGTGTTTATATATGCATATATTTATAATATATACATACATATACATATATTAATTTTCTACAAATATTAAAATTTATTATCGGCTTCCTTCCATAATTTGTTATTATTCACCCGAAAATTCACAAAACATGAACTTTAAAATGAATTTACAATTTTATTCACTTTAAACGTGGAATATTTAACGTATTGAACAAAATATTTATTTGTGAAATTGTTCAAAACGAAATAAAATTACGAAAAATAACTGGATATGTGTGAAAGAAAGAAAGAAAATGTGCGCGCGCACTGCTCTCTCTTGCTTATATCCCCCACTCAACTCCCGTTCGTCTCGCCCGATCACACTTTTCGTAATGCTTTCGTCACGCGTTCGCCAGCTTACTCCCCAAGTCAAGCGTGCGTAAAGAAGTTTTACTTCAAAAACAATATCTTACACATATGTATGTATCTTATGTAGTTCGTCTCGGATCTAAAATACCTTTATCAGCTCATAAAACATAGGCTGAGCCTCTTGCAGGGATTTTCCAGCACTCTTGGCAACTAGTTGACGATTTTACCAGACGTATTATACCTTAGACGCTGTTGCCCGTGGTCCGTTTGGGTATTTTAGGTCTGATGTAATCGATGTATCAGAAGTCACTCTGCCATTTCCCATTTTTTGTGACAGACGTACGATATATTTGCTTATTATAATTTTTATATCGCAGGTGTAACATGTCATGTCCGCCCTTGTATATGTATAGAGGTCTGTGCTGTCATATAAATGACTCGCTAATTTTTCTGAATGATCCTTTTGTTGACAGCACTTTTTAAGCATTTTTCTGAATTTTTAATTTTTTTTTTACTAACAATAAATAATACATTTTGAATGGCACTTTATGTGCTTTTAATTGATATCCAACACGATGAACTCAAACCCCTAAAACTAGGGAAAGTTTACGGTAAAGTATGGGTATAAATCAATAATTTTAATTTTGAATACCAAGGGTTTCCTTCAGTGTTAGCTTTGAATACTAACAGTTCTATTCTATTTTAAAAGAAGGGGATTCTATACTCGGAAATAATATAGTACTACATTATTAACGCAGAAAATGTTTAAATATTTTGATATCAGTGACGTCTTGTTTTAAAGTATCGGGAAAAGAATTATTTACAAAAAGTATCATGGCTACCAGGAGGACATAATGAGGGGGAACTAATTTCGAGCAGCTTTTGTCAAGTTTCGAGGGTCCGCCATAATAATCCGCCTCATAATATGCCTTCCTACGCTGCATAATAACTCGGAATTACTCGCTGCATAAAAAAGGCGTGTTTAGCTGGCGTTGAAAGCGTGATGCAAATGAGCGGGGCAAGAGGGCCTCTGTAGGGCTCTTGAGGAGACGTCAACCCAGCGGGCCCCTGCGTGGCGTCTTGAGCGGTATACATTCTACAATTTCATTCAGTCTGAGAACGTCACTCTTTGTTATTAAAATTGCTTAGACAATGTTGGTATTAAAGCTGAATGTTTAATAATGAAACTGTTTTATATGATTTATTATTTTCTGTAAATTAATTTAATTAAGCCAAAAATTCAATGTTTGGCTATTAATTAAACTTTTTATTAATAGCAAAACATTGAATTTTTGGCTTAATTGCTAACGCTTATTGTTTTTTTTTTTTTTAAAAACGTTACCCCTACACTAGGATTTTCTCCTGTATCGCGGGGGCAGTTTACAAACATAAATTGCACAAGGACAAACATCCAGACCCGGAACAATTATTTGTATTATGTGCGGGATTCGAACCCGCAACTCCCAGCGCAGCCACTCATTGCTAAGCCACTACGCCACGGAGTCGAGAGTTGTGTTATAGTAGTTCCCGATTTGTGTTCATGTCCCACCAGGCCCCCGCTATAACATCAGACTAGACCACAAACCCTCGCGCAAGAACACCTAATGCATTAATAGACGCTACTTTCCATCGTTGGTCCGTCTATTTTACATTTTGATATACTGGTGTATTTTGCAAAAACCGGCCAAATTTGCGGAGAAGGTTCAAAATAAGTAATATAGGCAAATGGTGAAGAAAAATTAATTTAAAAAAAAATTAGCTTCTTTTAATCTTTTAAATTCCAAATGCGTGGTAATGCATTATTTTAACTGATTTTACTGCGCACGCACACATTCGTAAAAGTCGATCGGTGGGCAAAAACATTGTTGCCCATAAATTACATTCAATTTGGGATAGTTTCAAATAAAGTTGAGAAGAAGTCTTATTTACTCATATTTTCAAAAATTTCAAGAACGGTACTTATATCATTGTTTAAATATGTATTTGAACTTAAGTTCAATATTTGGCTACTGTTTGAAAAATAAACCTGTATACGAGATGGTATCCTGCCATCTACCGAGGTCATAAGATTATTTCCATAGTCTCTGTCTCTGGCGTTGTGGTGGCTGCGTCAAGAAATCTATCGCCCTCTTTTGGTTTCGTGGGTGTCGATATTTATTTACCAACATAACGTGTTTAATTATTTAATTCTAAGCGAGATTAGAATTGCTCTCCAGCACCTTAAAAACGGCAAGGCCCCAGGCGAGGATGGAATTACAGCGGAGCTTCTGAAAGCGGGTGGAACACCGGTACTTGAAGTCCTTCAGAATCTCTTCAATTCCGTCCTCCATGGTGGCACTACTCCAAAGGCGTGGAGCAGAAGTGCGGTGGTCTTGTTCTTTAAGAAAGGCTCTCTTGAAGAACTACAGACCGATTTCCCTTCTGGGCCGCGTCCACGTGCTGTTTTAGAGAGTAATTACAAATCGTCTCGCACGCAGACTCGACGATTTCCAGCCTCCCGAACAAGCCGGTTTCCGAAGTAAATAGTAGCTCCTAGCGTATTAAACACAACACAATAAATTAAATACAGTCCACTCGCTTTCATCCCCCACACTTATGTTAACGAGAAAACATTGTTATGATGTACACATAATCACATAAGTCAGAAGGAAAGCGCACCTGAGGTGCGACGGCTAAATGTTAGTAGATTTATCTCACACCTGAACTATTAATTTAAACATAAAGCTCATCATATTTAGATGACTGCCGACACTATAACCTTCTTACGCTTGAACAAAGACGTAAACTGTTAGATATGGGATGTCTATACGATATCTTACGCGATGGTATTGACTGCCCGGATTTACTGAATACTGTTACGTTTAATGTGCAAAGAAAACGTACAAGAATCACCAAGAAAACTTTGTTTAGTATACCTCGTCATTCCACACTTTATGGTAAAAATAGTATCTCAACAGGTTTGCTATCAAATTATAACAAAACATTTAATACCATCGATCCCTTTATAGGCGGTAAAAGTGATTTTAGAAACAAGGTACGTACATGCATATTAAACACGGCTTCTGTTGTTTAATTTACCTTAATTTGTAAACGTAGGATGCCGGTAAGCTACATTATGAAGAAACACTTACTTTAGGTAGCTATGTTAAGTGAGTTATTTATATATTTTAAAATATTTATGTATATTGGTGTGTACGTATACTTGTATGTATATATGTAATGATATATAGAATACATTTTGCCATGATATAAATAAATGAATTATAAATTAAAAAATTAAATTACATATCAACTTGTCAGAAAGACCTAATATCTTAGTGTTAGTAAACCTAAAATTACCTAATTTTACTTAATTTTATTACTGTTATTTTATTAAGTTGTTTTAATTTGTTTAATTTCTTATCTTAATAATAGCTTAACTTTATATTTAATATGTGGATAACTGTTATTGGCATACTTGAAGTAAATTTGAAATTGTAGTTATTTAGTGATATACGCTGTTGTTATCCTCATTAAAATAAAATAAAATAAAATAAAATTTTATATTAATAATGATCATTTTACTTTTTAACTTCCGAGTGGGAATTTATTGTAATGGGACCGATTTTGCAGATTGGAAATTTCAAGATATCTCCACGTTTCAAGGTCTTTAGAGTCGAATAGTATAGGTTTTGAGGATGTCCGTGTGTGTATTGTTCAATTTTTGCCTCATGCATCTCGATAACAAAGAATGATATATATTGACATTGGACCAGTTTGATTTAACGCATAATTATGTAACTTAGACCTCATTACATTTTGAGCAAAATCTGTCAAGTCGTTTTTGTGCCGAATGAAAAATTGTAAAAAATATTGAAACATATGAAATTTTTTTATTCCTTCCACTGGGAAGTGAGTCGTGTGAACCTTTCGGGTCGCACCAAGCCTCTTTTATTATAATAATTGTATCAGCGCGAAGCCGCCGACCGGCGCGTGCTAGCGCGTGTGTTGCGCTGCCGTAATACTTGCTTATAATTACACTCTGTTTTATTTTCATTAGATTGTATACTTACGTATTTCAACTAAATGCATTAAGAAGAGCGCAAATCCCGCCGACAAACTGTTACGCAGTTTGGTGGGTGTGAAAAATGTACTAAAGATTTGGTCCAGAATAATCACTTATTCATGTTTAGTATTTGGACAGTGACGTATTCCACTGTAGGTCTCAGTAGTCTCATCTGTGGTTTTCCTTGTCTGAAATTGGCTGCAGGCGTCAAGGGACTGCAGTATCCACTTACCATCAGGTGGACGGTAAGTTCGTTTTACACTTCAGATTTATAAAAAGTTTTTTTTTTTATATAGGATAGATGATAAACGAGCATACAGTCCACCTGATGGTAAGTGGGATGTTGTGGCCCATAGACATCTACATCTATCCTCGATTACGAATCAAAATGCAGATGCGTTGTGACCCATGAGGATCAAGATGGAATGCCTCGTTTCCAGTAAAGAGGGTCTCCGGTTCTCTACACTCACCATACGAAACACAGCAGCAATTAGCTACTATTTTACGTTGGTATTCTGTGAGAGCGTGGTCCTTCCCCGGTCGAGCCGATCCATTCGTGCTACAACTATACTACGAATATAACTGCAGCATGGCTCTACCACGTATAAGTTTCCAGAAGAAAGACATTATCATAATCCTTATAGTTAAAAGTAATGGACTATACACAACATCTCACTGCTGGGCACAGAACTCTCATTTCTGAGAGTCTTCTGCTTCCCTCACCGAGCTTCTAGAGCTTGGCGGACTTCACATGTCCTCAAAATATTTTACTCCTCAAACACATGTTAAATCAGAACATAAAATTGTAATGAATGATTTAATCGGTACCGGCGGAGATCGAACCCGGGTTGTTTGCTTATATGAAATTTATGGCTTAGCCACCGTGATGGCTCTCAAAATCTTAAATTAAGAAAAATCTTAACCCGTTCTCTAAATTGTAAACACTTTTGCTTTTAGTTTTGCTAAAGTATTATCGATCGGGTACAAAGCACCCTGCGTTGGGTGTTTAAGATAACCGTTTTGGTTCAGTGAATAATATATCACTGCAGCGTACGTGCTGGGTCGGGTATCGTTGACCCCTCAAACCGAAGTCGATAAGCTGTCTAAAGGCTAGTGTCACGTAGAAAGTAGATAAAACTGTATTTCTCTAAAGCTGACTGCAACACGAATGGGTCATCTTGACTGAAAAAGGACATAAATAATCGACTCGACTGAAAAAGGACATAAATCAAAAACTGTAATACGAGCGTGCATAGTTACGTGGTAAAGCCACGTATACGTGGTTAGAGCCACGCTGCAGTTGAAGCAATAAAATAATACATTCGAAAATAATCGAAGGGAAATAAGAGTTAATACTATAAAACTGTAGATAATAGAATTTTTTTTCAGCAAAGTAAAGTTTTAATTATAATATAAACACTTCGTACAAATGAACATCATTTTGTTAGTCTGTTTTACTTAAAATTCGTCGCTGACGCCGCAAAATGGCGAACCTCAATTTTTTTAAAATTACAGGAGAGTAAGAAAACATTTATTATTTCACGATTACTATCTTGTTTTCATCAGAAGGTTAGTCGTTTTTGTAGTTAATATTGATAATTTTCTATAAGAAAAATAGGTGTTTTATGCTCTCGTGTAATTTAAAAAAAAACTGAGGTTCGCCACTTTGCGGCGTCAGCGACGAATTATGTAACAGAATATTAAATATTTTTATAATATTTCGTATACTATACTTTTTGTGGAGAAGGTAATTTTAATATTGTTCACGAATTGTGCGGCACAAAAATTTTGATATGAGTGATTGTTATTGTCTTAGATTTGATTGTCTTTAGATTATTATTTAGATTAAGAATTGTCTTTAGATTGTTCGCTTATTATACTGTAACATATGTATTTGCCCGCGTACATACTCCATAATATTTATTATGTAATGTATATTTTATATGAACTTATACGCTCATCGGCACGGAAACTTGGCCACTCGTGAATTTGCTGATTATTTGCACTGAAACGTTTTTTTAACAGTAAATTAAGGGTAGATGCATTCAATAAGTGTCTCTAATGGTTTTAAAACATAGACATTTAATGTTTACGTCACCGAAATTTTTCTTTTCAAGATAACATGTTTTCACTAAAATTAACATCTTTCCATTGTCACTTTAAAAACACTACAAAGTTAAAAATTAAGTCTGTTTCTTTATTGTCTATCAGTTTTAATATCGGGTGTTTCCTCCTCTAGCCCTGATAACCGCTTGCATTCGATCTGGCATGCTAGAATGATGTTTCTGACATCAACTTGCGGTATGCTGTCCCAAGCGGCCAGCGCTGCATTTCGGAGCTCATTTAGAGTTTGTGGCGGTTTGGAGCTGGACTTTATCTTTCTTTTGAGCATACCCCATACATGCTCAATTGGATTTAAGTCCGGGCTACGAGCTGGCCACTGTAATTTTTGTATTCCAACCTCTTCCAGATATTCCTCTACACAATGTGCGACGTGCGGGCGTGCATTATCGTGCATGAGGAGGAATTGGTCGTGTCCAATGAATCCCGAATAAGGCATTACGTGCTCCTGAAGAACTTCCTCGATGTATCGAGTAGCTGTAAGCCGATTATCGACGATGACGAACTCTGTACGTGCGTCGGAACTTACACCTCCCCATACCATTATTGAGCCTCCATGGAAACTCTGTAGTTTTAACGTATATATGTTTGATTAGATGTTTTGTTTATTTGTACTTAATTTTTTACTAATATATTTGCATATATAAATATAAATTATTTATCATGATTATTATTAAAATATTTTTAAGAACTTATATAATATGAAAAAACGTTTAAGTTCTGTTTTTATGTTTTATGCTGTTACCTGTTGTTGGCTTCTTAATTATGTAGGGAAAGAAATATATAGTTATGGTATAAGAATTACAGTAACAGAATCGTGTCGTGATAGCTTAGGGGCTTAGTATTATACGAGTAGTGTTCAAATTCAAATTCAAATTTATTTATTTGTGAATGCAGGTAATGAGACAGAATATGTCTTATATGTATGTATATGTTATATAAATATGTTCGCTGCATTCAACCCTTAGGTATACAAATATTCCCCGTACTTGCCCTCGGGGACTTCAATGCCAAGAACTTGGCTTGGGGTTCTCGTCGTACAGATGTGCGGGGTAGGATGGTGGAAGACTGGGCTCTGGAGACAGGCCTGGTCGTCCTAAATCGGGGTTCTGTCCCCACGTGTGTGCGGATGCGGGGCGAGTCGGTGGTGGACATCTCGTTCGCTAGCCCCGCTCTGTCGCCGCGTGCCATTGACTGGCGTGTCATGGAGGGGGTGGAGACCTACTCCGACCACCTGTACATCCGGTTTGACGTCTCCACCCAGCCCTCGAGCGCGCCAGTCCAACAGGCCCCGAGTGGTCCGCGTTGGGCGCTGAAGCAGCTGAACCGGGAGCTCCTCCTGGAAGCCTCGATCGTGCAGGCCTGGGTGTCATCACCGGACAGGCCTGCTGACGTCAATGATGAGGCAGGGTGGTTCCAGGAGGCCATGTCCGAGATATGTGACGTGGCAATGCCCCGCGTCCGGCCAGGAAGCGCCCAGCGTCAGGTGTATTGGTGGTCGCGTGAGCTGACGTCTCTGCGCGAGGCGTGTGTCGCCGCGCGGCACCTATACGCCAGGCACCGCAGGCTCCGAATTCGTGCACCGAATGCGGCAGCCATTGAGGCGGAGCTGTACGAGGGATACAGAGCGGCGAAGACCGCCCTCTGGGAGGCTGTCCTGCGGGCCCGGGATCGGGCCCGTGAGGAGATGCTGGAGACTCTCGACAGAGATCCGTGGGGGCGCCCTTACAAGATGGTGCGGGATAAACTCCGCACCTGGGCCCCCCCGCTGACGCAGAGTCTCCGGCCCCAGCTCGTGGAGGACGTGGTGAGCGCTCTGTTCCCTGCGCGAGGGGAACATCCGCCCCCGCCTATGGCTCCGCCACCTGCGGTGCCGGAAGCGGACCACCAGGACGACGATGACGACATCCCGGAAGGGACCGGGGTAGACCTGAGAGTGGCGGTACGTAGGCTCAAGGCCAGGAATACCGCCCCAGGACCCGATGGCTTGCCTGGCAAAGCCTGGGTCCTGGCCTCGGAGGCTCTCGGGCCCCGACTGGAGGGGCTCCTAAGCAGCTTGGAGAGAGGCCAATTCCCGCTTCGTTGGAAGACGGGGAAGCTGGTCCTCATTCTGAAGCCGGGGCGCCCTGCGGACTCTCCGTCCGCATACCGGCCCGTGGTGCTGCTCGACGAGGTGGGCAAGCTCTTTGAAAGAGTCATTGCAAACCGCCTCGCCGAGCACCTTGCGGGGACGGGGCCGGATGGCGCTCTACGGTGGACGCCATCATGCGCGTGAGAGCCTTTACGGCGGGGGATGCAGTGGCCAGAGGGGGGGTTGTCTTGGCAGTGTCTCTCGACATCGCCAACTCCTTCAACTCCATGCCCTGGAGCTGCATTAGGGAGGCACTCCGGTATCACCGGGTGCCGACCTATCTCCGTCGTATAGTCGGGGACTATCTGACGGACAGGGCCGTCATCTACCCCGGTCGCAACGGTGAGTGGAACCGGCGAGAGATGTCGTGCGGTGTCCCACAGGGTTCGGTTCTGGGGCCACCTCTGTGGAACATCGGTTACGACTGGGTGCTGCGCGCCGACCTCCCTAGCGGCGTCAGCGTAGTTTGCTACGCTGACGACACGCTGGTACTGGCACAAGGGGGGTCGTACGAGGCGGCGGCGGAAACTATGACACGCGGTGTTGCGATAGTCGTTGAGAGGATTCGGCAACTGGGTCTCGAGGTGGCTCTCCACAAGTCCGAGGCCATACACTTCCATGGTCCTCGGAACAGGCCACCACCGGGATCCTCAGTGATGGTAGGAGGGATATCTATCGGCGTCGAGTCGACGCTGAAGTACCTAGGACTCGTCCTCGATGGCCGATGGAACTTCGTTGAGCACTTCCGACGTTTGGCTCCCAAACTGGAACGGACCGGGGCTGCCTTCAGGCGGCTCCTGCCGAACCTGGGGGGGGGGCCAAATGCCTCCTGCCGGAGGCTCTACGCGGGGATCGTGCGGTCCATGGCCCTTTACGGGGCCCCGGTGTGGGCGCGTGGTTTGGCGCGGCTTGCCGTCCAACACCTGAACGCGCCCCAAAGGGTTGCCGTGAAAATGGTTCGCGGCTACCGCACGATCTCCCGCGAGGCGGCGAGCCTCCTTGCCGGATTGCCGCCATGGGATCTGGAGGCGATAGTCCTCGCGCGCCTGCACGAATGGCGCGCGGAGGCACTGTGCCGGGGGGAAATCCCCGCTGCCGCGTCAAGTTGTCGCGCAGCGGACAGACTTCCGGCACGATCTCATGGCGACATGGAGGGAGCGACTGTCGCAACCCCGTGCTGGGCACGCCACTATAGCGGCGATAAGACCCCTCTTTGAGGAGTGGCTTGGGAGACGCCACGGCATCCTCACTTTCCGCCTGACGCAGGTCCTCACCGGACACGATGTGTTCGGGAGGTTCCTGCACCGAATCGGGCGGGAGGAAACGCCCGGGTGCTCCCACTGCGAGGATGGACCGGAGGACACGGTGGAACACACCGTGGAGGTGTGCCCTGCTTGGGCGGAGCACCGCCGTGTCCTCGTAGCGGCGATAGGCGACCTCTCGCGTCCGGCCCTGGTCGAAGCCATGGTCCGGAGCGAGATGGAATGGGATGCCGTCACCACCTTCTGCGAAGCAGTGATGCTAGCGAAGGAGGTGGCGGAGCGGGAGAAGGAGAGAGCAGCAGCTTTCCTCCCCGGCCGTCGCGGGAGACGCCCCGGGCGTCGGGGGCTACGTCGTGGCCCCCGGCCACCGTAGGCGCGGGCCTGTGGACGGCGAGCAATGGGTAGCTCGCCGTCCATCCGTCTAACGACGACAGGCCGTGTCGACGGCGCGTTTTGTTCCACGCGCGCCTCAAAGAGCTGTCAGCAGCGTGAAGGGCCCCGCAAGGGCCGACGCCTGCCGGGGCTGCGGGCTGTTCGAAAGAGATACCGCGGGTCCGGAACGTAAGGGCACTGAAGGAACACGGATGGTTTTTAGTCAGTAAAAGTCTGACACTCCCTTACGCTCCACCCAGAGCGAAAGGCGTCATTAGATGATTTTCCATCCGCAAAAAAAAAAGGTATACAAATATTACAGTTACAATTAAATATATTCATCATCATCATCATCATTACAACCCTTCACAAGTCCACTGCTGAACATAGGCCTCCCCCAAGTAATGCCACAAAGCACGGTCCTGAGCCACCTGCATCCATCGACTTCCTGCATGTCTTACAAGGTCGTCACTCCATCTAGTGGGGGGTCGCCCTACACTACGCCTACCGGTACGAGGCCGCCACTCGAGAACCTTTCTTCCCCATCGGTTATCGGTTCTTTGAGCTATATGGCCGGCCCATTGCCACTTCAGCTTACTAATCCGTTGGGCTATGTCGGTCACTCTGGTTTTACTGCGGATATCCTCATTTCTGAGTCTATCACGCAGTGAAACTTCGAGCAAAATATATTAAATATATTAAAAATATATTACATTTCCACAATTATTTCATTTTGTTACTTATATTTTAATTATATGAGAAAAATTCAACAATGATGTAATAATTAATTAGAATGGGATATTTACAATAATATATTGTCTAATCAAAAGTCACATGGATTATATTTTATGCAATGTCATTATAATATGCCTACTGATGCGTCACTTAAATATTCATCGCACTGACCTCTATGGGTATGTTCCGAAATACAACGCAGTGTACTGTCCAATGCAAATGACGTATCATTTGACACTTTATTGTACTAGCGTGCCGCCGCCATATTGTGTCGGATATCCGGCCATAATAAAACAATTTTTAATTGTGTGTTTACCGAATGAAGCATGCCAGAATTTGTTTCTATTTATTCATATACAAAAAATTATAGAATAATTGATGGTATATCCATTAGGAGGATATAATGATTTTTGGAGCACAAAATGACAAAATAATCGCCAACACTTTTCCAAATGGCGCAAAAGTATGACGTCATATACTGTCCAATGTTTTGGAACGAATCACAGTATAGCGTCGATTCATGACGTCATTCGCATTGCACAGTACGCTGTGTTGTATTTCGGAACATACCCTATATATACAAGTACGCTGGACTGGCTATACCATAGAAAATGACTGTGATAATTTGAAGAGCCGCTAAAGGATGTCTTGAAAAATAAAATTGACACAATATGCCAAAGTCTGTTGTCATATTTAAATTGTCTTAATTAATAAATCTGTATTTTGAACTTTTAAACTAAAAAACGAAAGTATTTTATGTGGTTTGATTGTGTATAATATTAGTTACATAATAAGAATTATTTTTATTAATAATGAGAGTGTGCGTAATCTGTAAAACTCGTTACGAAAAAGGAAGTGGTATAACATTTCACAAGTAAGTGAATTTGCAGCAAATATGAAACAAATTAAAAATATTTGATAATACAAGTACTTCAAAATTTGTTACTAATCTTAATATCATATATACCAACATCTTTGGCTGTATATTACAGAGTTTTGATAAAAAATAAAATTCAATAGGGTTGTCGAGTTCCTTGTCTATAATACTTATCGATGTTCTTTCCTACCCATATCTGTTAACAAACAAAGTCGCCAACAACAGACGATTATCAAATGTTTATTAAATAACAGGTTTCCAAGTGGACCTAGATTAAAATTATGGCTTAAAAGGATAAATATTGTGAATTGGCGTCCGAAACAAAATGATCATATTTGTTCCAAACATTTCACAGACGACTGTTTTATTAGACATTTGAAAGTGGTGCAGACTTGGAAAAAGTGCAGTATTATACCGACAATATTTTCTGTTAGTAACAGTACCAGTAAATATAAAAGTATTAGATTATTATTTCGAATGTTTTTTTTATTTCTTCTTTCCTCATTTTTCACCAAACTCAAGGGCCATAGCCAAGTGTCGAAAGGTCACCTGATGATGTCGAGCCACGTTTTATGTGTTTTAGTGGCCTGCGACTAGAGGAGATTCCTCTCCCTGTACCGCTGTAGTCGAGGAGGAGTGTTGGTATAGCGATTGGCAATGCGCCACTCGACTATCTTTCGTAACTTTGGTAAGGCTGCAACACTTGATGCTTCCAAGTGATAGTTTTCCCTGGCTCCATTCACATATCGGGCTCGGGGAGGCCATAGTGCAGGTGAAGTTAGAGGACGCGAAGGGCAGTGTGGCTTGTTTCTGGTGCGCCTTATCTGAGAATGAAAACGGGGGGAGAAGTCAGCAACTAAGGAGGGGTTGCCATTGGGCGGCATTATTTACACTTACGGCAAATTATGTGTACCTCAAATCTTGGATTGCGCTTTACAACAGTTGTATTTTGGTTTAAGTTGGTTTAATTGTTTGAATGAATAAACTCTACCACCAACTACCAACTCTGGAGTAACAATAGCCAGTATTAGCTTCTCTACGTTTGTGTTATAAAACGCAAAATAAAGTTATCTTGGTGTAAGTCCAAAGAGTATAATTATTCGAGGGTTAGTTACTCTGATTTAACATAGTATTTGGTCGAATCAATCCTTAATACACGGTTAAATAACCGTGTAACAATGTTATGGTATTCTTAAATATAATGTTGTCCTTAGTTCTTTTTTAAGTATAGCCATTCAGAGAGGACACGTAGCCAGCATTCTTGGGACAATATCACGGAAAGTAGGACTGTATGATAATTTCTGTTTTTTTTTTGAATATTGTTATTTTAATTTCTGAAATGACGTTGTAAATAACTGATAACTATGTAATTCAAGTTTATATTTTTATATTATTTTGCTAGCTCGTACCCGGCGCATTGCCGCCGCAGAAGAAGTAATTGTGGAAATATCGTTAAAATGTGGAACAGTTATATTGTGTAATTAGGAATGATAATACAATCATTGAAATAGAGTGATATACAACTTTCAAATAAATAGTCAGTATAATACGCACGCCACCTAATGTCAGTTAATTGTACCATGCGTATAACCTTCGCACAAGTGCAACCAATAAGTTGACTACCGTAGTTTTACCGCAATCTGATGAACGGTATAGCATCGTAGAAAGTATGAACAAACATAAATTTTTATATAGTAGAAAATATTTTACTGTCTATAGACAGACCTGTAGTTGATTAGAATAGGCGTTATTATAGCAGCTGATTTGTTTTTTATAATACTAGAACTAAATGAACGATTGACAATAAATTATTTTAGAAATTATGTTTTTATTTTTATTTTGTGTAGTTAGTTTAATCGTAATAATTTTTAGTTGAATGGTCTAAGGGCTACGATGGCTATCCGAGTACAGAACCAGAATACAAAACTAATCCAACTGTAGAGATGTGTAAGACAGGGTAACGTAACATCCCCGAAATACTTTACCGCTGCATTGGAAGACGTTTTTAAGCTACTGGACTGGAAAGGATACGTTATGAACGCCAATGGCGTGTACGTCACTCACCTTCGATTTGCCGACAATATAGTCCTTATGGCAGACTCGCTGGAGGACCTACGCACTATGTTTAATGACCTCAATAGTGTCTTCCAACGGATAGGTCTTAAGATGAACATGGACAAAACAAAAGTCATGTGTAATGTCCATGTCACACCTATGCCGGTGGTTTTTGGGAGCACTTAGCTGAAGTTGTTGACGAGTATTTTTACTTGGGACAAATATTCCGACTAGGTAAGTTCAATTTAGACCGACAGGTTAATCGACGGATTCAACTCGGATGGGCAGCGTTCGGGAGATTAAAACACATCTTCTCGTCAGTCATGATTATGATGACCTATGGATCTGAGACGAGGTCGATCATTGCTGGCCGTATTAGGAAGCTCGAAGTCACTCAGCGAGCTATGAAAAGGGCTACGCTCAGGGGTTCAAACTTAGGAATGAGGATATCTGCAGCAGAACCAGATTGACCGACATCACCCAATAGATTAGTAAGCTGAAGTGGCAATTGACCGGCAATACAGCTCGAAGAATCGAATACCGATGGGGAAAAAGGTTCTCGAGTGACAGCCTCGTACCAGCAGGTCAAGTGTAGGACGTTCCCCCACTAGATGGAGTCAAAACCTTGTAAGACATAGAGGAAATTGATGTATGCAAGTGGCTCAGGACCGCGCTTTGTGGCATTACTTGGGGGAGGCCTATGTTCAGCAGTGGACTTGTGAAGGACTTTCGTGATGATGAATAATAATGGCATTACATTAATATGATACATAAATAGAATGGACGTTACGGGTAGAGTCCATCTATACATAGAGTCCATTCTGTTTAGGTATAGGTAGGGTATAGAATTTTATCGATATATTTGGTACACTGTCTCATCCCTATTATTAGTTCCGTGGACGTGCACTTCTGCTGTCAGCGCCAAAATGGCGGAAATCAAATCGCTTCATCATGTCACGGTGTATAGCCGTACAGCAGTGCAGCGTACTTGTATATATAGAGGTCAGTGATTCATCGATTGAGTAGTAGCATTTCTCAATTAGAAATGTTCTAAATTCTTTTTTAAATTTATGAATATTTTCCATTTCATAAAACATAGATGGAATATATCTATGTTTTATGAAATGGAAAATATTCCTTATTATAGATTTTAGATAATATACCGAAAACGCTTTTTCTAAGTAAAGCTGTCCTTGATGAAATTGGATGAATTTGATTTTTACGTCGATTGGTCGTTATTAGATAATCATTTAATATTTCAGGATTAGATTTTACAAATGTTACAACTTCATAAATATGTGTATGTGTGTGTGTGTGTGTGTGTGTGTGTGTGTGTGTGTGTGTGTGTGTGTGTGTGTGTGTGTGTGTGTGTGTGTGTGTGTGTGTGTGTGTGTGTGTGTGTGTGTGTGTGTGTGTGTGTGTGTGTGTGTGTGTGTGTGTGTGTGTGTGTGTGTGTGTGTGTGTGTGTGTGTGTGTGTGTGTGTGTGTGTGTGTGTGTGTGTGTGTGTGTGTGTGTGTGTGTGTGTGTGTGTGTGTGTGTGTGTGTGTGTGTGTGTGTGTGTGTGTGTGTGTGTGTGTGTGTGTGTGTGTGTGTGTGTGTGTGTGTGTGTGTGTGTGTGTGTGTGTGTGTGTGTGTGTGTGTGTGTGTGTGTGTGTGTGTGTGTGTGTGTGTGTGTGTGTGTGTGTGTGTGTGTGTGTGTGTGTGTGTGTGTGTGTGTGTGTGTGTGTGTGTGTGTGTGTGTGTGTGTGTGTGTGTGTGTGTGTGTGTGTGTGTGTGTGTGTGTGTGTGTGTGTGTGTGTGTGTGTGTGTGTGTGTGTGTGTGTGTGTGTGTGTGTGTGTGTGTGTGTGTGTGTGTGTGTGTGTGTGTGTGTGTGTGTGTGTGTGTGTGTGTGTGTGTGTGTGTGTGTGTGTGTGTGTGTGTGTGTGTGTGTGTGTGTGTGTGTGTGTGTGTGTGTGTGTGTGTGTGTGTGTGTGTGTGTGTGTGTGTGTGTGTGTGTGTGTGTGTGTGTGTGTGTGTGTGTGTGTGTGTGTGTGTGTGTGTGTGTGTGTGTGTGTGTGTGTGTGTGTGTGTGTGTGTGTGTGTGTGTGTGTGTGTGTGTGTGTGTGTGTGTGTGTGTGTGTGTGTGTGTGTGTGTGTGTGTGTGTGTGTGTGTGTGTGTGTGTGTGTGTGTGTGTGTGTGTGTGTGTGTGTGTGTGTGTGTGTGTGTGTGTGTGTGTGTGTGTGTGTGTGTGTGTGTGTGTGTGTGTGTGTGTGTGTGTGTGTGTGTGTGTGTGTGTGTGTGTGTGTGTGTGTGTGTGTGTGTGTGTGTGTGTGTGTGTGTGTGTGTGTGTGTGTGTGTGTGTGTGTGTGTGTGTGTGTGTGTGTGTGTGTGTGTGTGTGTGTGTGTGTGTGTGTGTGTGTGTGTGTGTGTGTGTGTGTGTGTGTGTGTGTGTGTGTGTGTGTGTGTGTGTGTGTGTGTGTGTGTGTGTGTGTGTGTGTGTGTGTGTGTGTGTGTGTGTGTGTGTGTGTGTGTGTGTGTGTGTGTGTGTGTGTGTGTGTGTGTGTGTGTGTGTGTGTGTGTGTGTGTGTGTGTGTGTGTGTGTGTGTGTGTGTGTGTGTGTGTGTGTGTGTGTGTGTGTGTGTGTGTGTGTGTGTGTGTGTGTGTGTGTGTGTGTGTGTGTGTGTGTGTGTGTGTGTGTGTGTGTGTGTGTGTGTGTGTGTGTGTGTGTGTGTGTGTGTGTGTGTGTGTGTGTGTGTGTGTGTGTGTGTGTGTGTGTGTGTGTGTGTGTGTGTGTGTGTGTGTGTGTGTGTGTGTGTGTGTGTGTGTGTGTGTGTGTGTGTGTGTGTGTGTGTGTGTGTGTGTGTGTGTGTGTGTGTGTGTGTGTGTGTGTGTGTGTGTGTGTGTGTGTGTGTGTGTGTGTGTGTGTGTGTGTGTGTGTGTGTGTGTGTGTGTGTGTGTGTGTGTGTGTGTGTGTGTGTGTGTGTGTGTGTGTGTGTGTGTGTGTGTGTGTGTGTGTGTGTGTGTGTGTGTGTGTGTGTGTGTGTGTGTGTGTGTGTGTGTGTGTGTGTGTGTGTGTGTGTGTGTGTGTGTGTGTGTGTGTGTGTGTGTGTGTGTGTGTGTGTGTGTGTGTGTGTGTGTGTGTGTGTGTGTGTGTGTGTGTGTGTGTGTGTGTGTGTGTGTGTGTGTGTGTGTGTGTGTGTGTGTGTGTGTGTGTGTGTGTGTGTGTGTGTGTGTGTGTGTGTGTGTGTGTGTGTGTGTGTGTGTGTGTGTGTGTGTGTGTGTGTGTGTGTGTGTGTGTGTGTGTGTGTGTGTGTGTGTGTGTGTGTGTGTGTGTGTGTGTGTGTGTGTGTGTGTGTGTGTGTGTGTGTGTGTGTGTGTGTGTGTGTGTGTGTGTGTGTGTGTGTGTGTGTGTGTGTGTGTGTGTGTGTGTGTGTGTGTGTGTGTGTGTGTGTGTGTGTGTGTGTGTGTGTGTGTGTGTGTGTGTGTGTGTGTGTGTGTGTGTGTGTGTGTGTGTGTGTGTGTGTGTGTGTGTGTGTGTGTGTGTGTGTGTGTGTGTGTGTGTGTGTGTGTGTGTGTGTGTGTGTGTGTGTGTGTGTGTGTGTGTGTGTGTGTGTGTGTGTGTGTGTGTGTGTGTGTGTGTGTGTGTGTGTGTGTGTGTGTGTGTGTGTGTGTGTGTGTGTGTGTGTGTGTGTGTGTGTGTGTGTGTGTGTGTGTGTGTGTGTGTGTGTGTGTGTGTGTGTGTGTGTGTGTGTGTGTGTGTGTGTGTGTGTGTGTGTGTGTGTGTGTGTGTGTGTGTGTGTGTGTGTGTGTGTGTGTGTGTGTGTGTGTGTGTGTGTGTGTGTGTGTGTGTGTGTGTGTGTGTGTGTGTGTGTGTGTGTGTGTGTGTGTGTGTGTGTGTGTGTGTGTGTGTGTGTGTGTGTGTGTGTGTGTGTGTGTGTGTGTGTGTGTGTGTGTGTGTGTGTGTGTGTGTGTGTGTGTGTGTGTGTGTGTGTGTGTGTGTGTGTGTGTGTGTGTGTGTGTGTGTGTGTGTGTGTGTGTGTGTGTGTGTGTGTGTGTGTGTGTGTGTGTGTGTGTGTGTGTGTGTGTGTGTGTGTGTGTGTGTGTGTGTGTGTGTGTGTGTGTGTGTGTGTGTGTGTGTGTGTGTGTGTGTGTGTGTGTGTGTGTGTGTGTGTGTGTGTGTGTGTGTGTGTGTGTGTGTGTGTGTGTGTGTGTGTGTGTGTGTGTGTGTGTGTGTGTGTGTGTGTGTGTGTGTGTGTGTGTGTGTGTGTGTGTGTGTGTGTGTGTGTGTGTGTGTGTGTGTGTGTGTGTGTGTGTGTGTGTGTGTGTGTGTGTGTGTGTGTGTGTGTGTGTGTGTGTGTGTGTGTGTGTGTGTGTGTGTGTGTGTGTGTGTGTGTGTGTGTGTGTGTGTGTGTGTGTGTGTGTGTGTGTGTGTGTGTGTGTGTGTGTGTGTGTGTGTGTGTGTGTGTGTGTGTGTGTGTGTGTGTGTGTGTGTGTGTGGTGTTCGCTGTAAATTTCACACTACTCGAAAAATCCGGGTTCGAACCCCACCGGCGCTAACAAAATTGGTATTTTAATTGTGAAAAACATCCTGAGGAAAACTGCATGTCTGTCTGTCTTAAAAATATTTGAGTACGTAAATTCCGCCTACACGTATTGGGACATCGCATGGACACTTCATTGCCCTAAAACCCTCTCATAAATGAGAGGAGGCCTGTGTCCAGCAGTGTGACGTATATAGGCTGTAGCTTTACGTTATTTTTATTAATATTAATGCATGAACATATAAATAAAATTGATGTGTTTGTATTTAATAACGAAAAACCCGTCTGATATTGACGTGATTATTTACATATTACATGCCATTAAGATAAGATATACTCATTTTAAAAATGTTGTCTGTCTCCTTGTCTGAGCTATCTGCGGAATGGTTGATTGATAATGGTCTTTGACTATTTTTAACCGACTTCAAAAAGGAGGAGGTATTCAATTCAACTGTGATTTTTTTATGTGTGTTACTTCAGATCCTTATTCTCGGTGAACCGATTCTGATGAATTTTTTTATAAGATAGGGCGACAAACGAGCACACAGTCCACCTATACTCGACTACGAATCAAAATGCAGATGCGTTGTCGCACGCGAGGACTGCGATGGAATGCCTCGCTTCCAGTAAAAAGGGTCTCTGGTTCTGTACACTCACCATACGAAACGCAGCAGCATTAAGCTGCTATTTTACGCTGGTATTCTGTGAGAGCGTGGTCCTTCCCCGGTCGAGCCGACCCATTCGTGCTACAACTATACTACTAATATAACTGCAGCAAGGCACTACCACGTTGTAAATGATTCCTTTTTTATCTGAAAGCTGGTGCTTCTCGTATGGTTCCATATAAATTTGATCGAGATCTGGCCAGTAGTTTTTGAGTTATCCATAAATAATGCGCATTTAATCGACTTCGAATACATTGCATTGGTCGTATTGAAGTCGGTTGTACAATTTTTTTTTTATTTCACCATTTGCAAATGTAAATAACGCCACACCCAGGCGAAGGCAGGGCGGGTCGCTAGGGTAACATTAAAAATAATCCTTGTAATACGTCACTTTTATTCCATTATTTGTTGATTTTTTTGTATGGAATAGCTATATACTTTTCTTATTAAAGCTGGTATCCAACAAACATTTTTACTTACGTTTCATTCGTCTACCCAAGGCAAGAATGCATGAGGGATGAATGATGATGTTGATGATTATAGGTGCCGCACTTTTTACTTTTCACATTCGAGTTTGGTTTCTTGTTTAGGGGAAGACTTCTATGTTACTATTAACTTTTTAGTATGTTTAGGGCAGTCAATTTTAATTACAGTCTCCATCCCCCCCCCCCTCCAATATTTATTTTTTAAGTAATCGTTCAGATCATCTAGTTCTAGTAAATGGCTGAAGAGGCAATGGGCCGACCAGGTAGGGCGGCGCCCCATTAGATGGAGTGACGATCTGGTAAAAGATACAGGAAGCTGATAGATGCGGTCGGCACGGGACCGTGCTTTGTGGTACTACTTCTGTGGGGTTCTATGGACTTGCGAATGACTGTAATGATGATAACGATGATGAATCTAAAATTGACACATGCTAACTAAAAGAGATTTTAAGAAAAAATAAGAATTTTAATGAATAAAGTGAGGATTTTAATTATTTAGAATTCTGTATATGGCTAAATATTTGAAGGATATTAGATCACGTCTGCTATAGAGAATGTAATACGGTGACGGCGTAGAGATTGGCGTGAGATAAGAGACCTACAGAATACTGCCAAGTATGATGTCACACTGCCATGGGATCGGGAAGATAAGTGACTTCGCAATGTATTTACAAGCGATGTGTGCCAAGAAAAGATAAAATTGTTGCTTGGAAGGAAGCTCTATTATTATCATACCAGTACTTTTCATTACAGTACATGAATATATGGAATATACGAAAGCACATTCATCTACCAGCTTTTACTTCAAAACCTAAAACTCTCGATGCAAACGTAATGCGAAATTACAAGATAAAATATATAGACAAGCACCTAGTCCACCTGTTGGTAAGTGCATACTGTAGCCCATAGGCATCTACATTCATCCTCGATTAACCTGTATGATCCGGAGGTCGCGACATGTTATACTCCCGTTCGCTCGGGACCTTGATGGCGGGAAAATTTGCAAGTTAGCAAATTTTTTGCTAACTTGCAAATTTTTCTATATTTTCACTTTGAGACAATGGATAAAACTTACAGGAATTCTTGTTGAATGTATAAACTATCGAATAAAATTATATTTGGTTGCTAGAAATTGCAATAAAATTCATAAATTACCCTTTATAGCATAGTAGTAGTATATACTTTACTTCTAGTGCCAAAATTACTACGAATTCTACACTTTTGTTTTTGAAAAAATTTATATGAAAATGTTTGGAAATATGTATATTTTAATGTTTTATTTATTTCTATTCGTTACTCATACCGAAATATTAAAAAATAAAAAATAATAATATTTATCTATATGACATTTCGAACTTAAGAATCAAAACGCAGAAGCGTTGTCACCCATGAGGACTAAGATGGAATGCCTCGTTTCCAGTAAAAAAAGGGTCTCCGGATCTCCACACTCAATATACGAAGCACAGCAGTATTAAGCTGCTATTTTACGCTGGTATTCAGTGAGAGCGTGGTCCTTCCCCGGTCGAGCCGACCCATTCGTGCTACAACCATAATATAGCAGCAGCGTGGTTCTAGCATGTATAAAATCATATAATGACATTAAATATTTCTCAGAAACATTACACGCGGCATAAAACGCGTAGCGGAGAAGTTCGACTTTACTCTTGTCTTACACGGTCACGCTACAAGCTCCCATTAAATCTGGTTTATTAACTAAAGCGTGTATTACATTATTCAATTTTTAGAAAATCTAATTAGGAAGTTGGAAGATGTAATCGTAGTTAGAACAGATAGGATCCGATTTAGTTAAAATTTGAGGTCCAGACCGCTCTTCTTCCTAAATTGTCTACAATTTAGGACAGTGTAATCGCAACGTTACGATTTAAGGCTTTTGCATTGCCCAAATCGTGAAAAACGCCCAGGTTTACAAAAAGTTATAGCCGAATCCTTTTGTTTATTTTGAAGCGATAGAATTGAGCAGTGATTAGTGTTGCAGCATGTCCACAGAAAAAGAGGTGTTATTACAAATTATAGACCTGTATAGGGAAATGCCCTTTTTATAAAATAAAAATTATAAAAACTATTTAAACAAAGCAATGCGTGAAGAGGGCTCCAAGGTGTAGCTAAATATTTAAAAGAACTTTTTTTTTCTCAATAACAAGTATTCTTTAACCCAGCGTTTTCTCTTTTTTCTTTTTTAATATCCATTGTTCCCACCACGGCTAAGGCAAGTCCTATTTTCTGCTGTTTTGATAAATACGGGTGCCACCGACCAAACGTGCAACCCCGTCGATACTTCTTTTACGAATGCGCTTCGTCACGATTTAGAATTCAATTAAGTGTAATGTGATCACTAGCTTCCGACTTAGTTTCCTAATTAGATTTTCTAAAAATTGAATAATGTAATAAGCGCTTAACTGTTTGAGAAAAAATAAATTTTCTACCCCATATCATAGAGTGGGTGCTGCAAGAGTCGACAGAAGGCAACTGAAACTCCTGTTTCATTTCATTTCTTAATGGAGAATAGCATCTTCCCGATAACGACTTAAAATTATAAAAATACTGCGGTGACCAACCCGACGGTTAAACGTGGCAAATATGGCTAAAACCCCCATGAGACATACTATGGGGGAGGTTTACTCTTCAATTTTAACATTAATTATTACGTGGTAGATCCACGCTGCAGCTATATTATGGTTGTAGCACGAATGGGTTGGCTTAACCGGGGAAGGACCATGCTCTCACAGCATACCAGCAAAAAATAGCAGCCTAATACTGATGTTTTTTGTATGGTGAGTGTAGAGATCCGGAGAACCTTTTTTAGTGGAAACGAAGCATTCCATCTTAGTCCTCAGGAGTGATGAGATTCACTTATCATCAGCTGATTTGTGTGCTCGTTTGTTACCCGATGTCTATAAAAAGGCTAACTTTTCTCATTGGAAACGGTCTAAACTCCTTGACTACTGTCAAGGACGTGTTATCAGACTTGAATCGACAAAATCCATCGGTGATCCACCTACGCCCCATATCGGCATGGCCACGGGTATGCTCTAATGACTTCTGTGATGGATAATTATAACTACAACTATAACAAGGTTTTATTAAAAATAGTTACAAAATTTCATAAACCACTTTTATCAATTAAGCTTCTTTTTTAACTCTATCCACGAGCGTAAAAATAAAAAGGCAATCCATTTTCAAGAACGCAGGAACTAACAAATTACTCTCGTGTTCCTCATTTTTGCGTTGACGTGTTGTGTAGCCGTTAGTAGTTACGTTGTACCAGTTCTGGCGCACTTGTAGAAAGGTTGTACCAGTTCTGGCGCACTGAGTCACAAGTACGACGTTCGTCGACTCACGATCCTAAAATAAAATAAAAAAAAGGTTTTGGCATGCTCTGATCACGAATCTGCGGTCCATTTTTGCGTAGGATGCACGGTTCCGGAGATGTGCAGATCAATTAACTCTTATCTAATTGATATCCGCTTCGAGCCTCCACCGTCATTAGCGCTCCATTGTTCTTATCTACTTATCTATTGTTCATTCAATACCGTCATTATCTATTCTTCCTCAGCGTGGTGATATTGTTATATACTCCTTTGTTCCTATCTACACTAATCTGACTCATTAATAAAACATATTACCCAATTTTGTTAAAATTTTTATTTATAAAATACAAAATCTTATTACTTATTATCTATAAAATAGGAGCGAAACATCTCATCCACTAAAATATCGTTGTACAATGTGTTCCCTGTAAATATACTCGTAAAACTATGCATTGAACATCCCTGAAACTTATATAGCAAATACATTAAGCAATATTCGCCACAAACTGAAGTCCACTCATTCTGAATCCTATCAACATTCCAGTTCCATCTTTTACAATTTCTTTTAAAAAACTCTAGATGATATCGTACAGGTGCCCGTCCGAATGAATCAAAATATTGACCGACGTCATTCGTATCGATATATAAAGCTACCCAATGTGACCCTGGTTTATCATCTGTATCCAAATTGCATATTATATACGTTGGTACGTGGGTGTACATGGGTAGTTTATTGGCAGCATAAACATTATTTTCTAGAGTGGGGTGAATCTTTTTCAGATGTTGTTGTACATCTAGTGTATCCATAATATTACTGCTATTAGTAGATTATTACAGTACCAATCTACTCAATGACTAATATAGGAATGATCAATTATAGTGATATCTAAATATTAAATTACATTCTTTGTGTTATACAAATCGTATTTGAGTCACCAATACACTCAACAAGACACGACAGGAAGGACGTAGGAATGTAGAGATAAGCAACAGAATGTAAGGTAAGCTTGTTGACGCATAAAGATACTATCAATTCTACTGCAGAAATTCTTTAGATTAGAATTATTACTCACTGGTACTATATAAGACCAAGCAACTGCAGTCATGGAGTTAGTGTATGGTCGTTTGACCGCAGTGGATCTATCAATACTACGTTTGTGTTACTTCAACGCATCAAAGGCCATGGATGTAAGTGTTTATTCTATTGACAAACTTACTTTTCTTTCTGTTATTTTCTTACGTGTGTATGATTTAGTGTTAACAAATTATATTTAAATATTATGTGTGTGTATATGGTTAAGCCGTGGTAGCTCAGATGGTTAGCGCAAAATGTAAAATTCACAGTACGCGACCCGGGTTCGATCCCCGCCGGCACCAATTAAATTGTTAAATACAATTTTAAGTGTTAATTTACCACGTGCTCAGCGGTGAAGGAAAACATCGTGAGGAATGCATGTCTGAGATAATTTCGAAGGCATGTGAAGTTTGCCAACACGCATTGAGGTATCGCAGCGAACATTTCCTAGCCCTAAAACCCTCTCAGAAATGAGAGGAGGCCTATGTTCAGCAGTGGACTTTAATAGGTTGTAACTTTAGCTTTTTTAACTTTTATGATTAAGTGTTACCAAATTGATATTAACATGATAACTGTGTTGTTGCAGAAATCATTGAGCTTCGATGAAAATACATATAAACAGTATTACTACTCGCCACTCTCCCCTCAAGAAGAGAGTGATGACATCGTCATTAATAATAACACATGCGATGGTGGAAAAAGAAAATCGCAATCGATTGATCATTTTTTTGAAGCTGAATCAAAAATAAAAAAGAGGAAGCTGTTATCATCAACCGTAGCACGAGCCGCTAGAGATGGTGTATCATACATTTCTACTAATTCTGACGATGGAGACCAAGCGACGCATCTCATCAAAATTGAAATGTACGATATGAAGAAGCTATCCAAGATTCCAACTACTGATCATTGGAAACATGCTTCCACGAGGATTAAATATTACGTAAAGACTAATAAGGATAGCATCTACGACAACACAAACGCCCTCGTATACAATATTACAAAGACAATAGCAGAAAGTGAAAAAGTTAAAAAATACTTTTTTAACAATGACAGTCATTAGCTGATCATTAGTGAATGTGATTCTGTTTACTTAAATTACTTCCGTGTACTCATTATATTCTATTTCTAATCCTTTGTTAGACTTAAATATCGGAAATTATTTGAAATTTGGGTATCAGTTGGTCTACCAACACTGAACTGTTACTTACTCTGCTACCTAATTTCTTCTTTACTATAAGGATGGCAAACTTCAGTGAAGTGTGCACCAGTGCTTTCTTTTCCACAACCATGGAAGAGAATACGGAACTATTCAACAGCGAATTAAATCAGGAGTTGTCTAAAGTTTGTGATGAAATGGAGAAGGATCAACTGTTCGATTCATCGTATGATGATGATTTGTATAATCACTGTGCGATGGTTGAAACACAGTTTAAGTAAGTAAAATAAACATTCATTTCGATCATAATTTACACAATGTCTTGTACAGTTTTTAATAAATTTAAACATTTTAGTAGTCAACCACTACAACTTGGAAGAGGAACGAAGCGAACGAGCAGCAAAGAACCCAAGATCATCAAAAAACCAACAACGGAAGCAGAAGCGCCTACCTCTGCAGGGAACAGTATCAGTAACGATGATCAAGTGGAATGTCTAACGTGTCATATATTTATCAAGAAACGGTATTTAGCTAATCATTTTAAAAGTAATGTTCACAAAAATAATCTTTTAAATTCACATAATTCTTTATCAAACGTTAGTGTTATTGAATCTGCTTTTGGAAATAGGATTTTAACTTATAAAATCAAGAGTAGAGTAGATAGTTCGACATTGGTAAATTTTGAAACTCCTGAACTATTTTTAAATTCTATTAAAGATGATATTTTATTTTTAATACAAGAGTGTATTCATCAACACATAATTTTTAAAGTAAACTTCATATTGCATGCTGATTTTGTTCAACAAACTAAAGATATTCATGATACGTTCGATTTTCAAACGCTTAACTATATTATTTGTCAAGGAGATGACTTAAATTTTTTTTTTCATCTTTAAATGATACAATTACTACTAAAATTAGTGCATTTGAAAAAAGAGATAGTGGATGGAGTCTAAAAAACATAAAATCTATAGACATGAATGTTAATAAATTTAACCCCCTACGCGGTACTTCATACATAGATCTTCCTCGTGACATAAAATTAAAAAAGGCTGTTATAAATGTAAAAAGCAAGGATTATTTTTGTTTTAAATGGGCGTTACTCTCGGCGTTATATCCCGTAAACAAAGACGCGGATCGTGTATCATCGTACGTTAAACATGCAAATAAACTTAAATTTGATGGTATTTCCTTTCCAGTTAAAATTTCTGACATAGCAAAAGTAGAGAAATTAAATGATATTAGTATTAATGTTTTTGGGTTAGAATATGATAAAGAAAAACGATGTAATTCTATAGTAGGTCCATTATTTTTAACAAAGTGTCGTAAAGATAGACATATCAATTTATTATTTTTTTCCAAGGATACAAAAAATCATTATTGTTACATAAAAAATTTATCGCGTTTAGTTAGTAAACAAATTTCAAAAGACGGTCACATCATGTACATTTGCGAAGCATGTCTACTTCACTTTCCATCTAAGGAAAGTTTAAATAACCATGAACAATACGATTGTGCCCACATTTGTACAGAATTACCAAACAGTGAAACTTTTAAAAAAAAGAATTGGTTTGGTCAACCTATTTCAAATGATAAAATTAAATTTGATAGTTATGAAAAAAAGTTGAAGATACCATTCGTAGTTTATGCTGATTTTGAAGCATTTTTAAAACCAATAGAATCATGTTCTAACGATCCTTCCAAACCTTTCACACACAATATTCAGAAACATGAAGTACATAGTTTTGGTTATTATACAAAATGTTCATATGATGATAAATTATCAAAATATGTAACGTATTGCGGACCCAACTGTGCACAAGTGTTTATGGAAAGTTTATCTAACAATCTCAAGGAAATAAATAGAATTCAAAAATATCCTCCACTTCCGCTAACAAATGAAGACAAAAACCAAATTTCAAATGCAACCATTTGTCATATTTGTGAAACAGAGTTAGCAGAACATTTTTATGATTTTGATTGGTACACCGGTAGTTTTATAGGTGTTGCTCACGGATCATGTAGCTCGAAGTTCAGAAAACCTCGTTATATACCAATATTTTTACACAACCTTAGTCGCTATGATGCTCATTTTATTGTTCACGCGTTAAACTTTTGTGATGGTGAAGTCGAAGTTATCCCTCAAAATAAAGAAAAATATATATCCTTTTCCAAAAAATTAAAAATGAATAACCACGAAATTATATTAAGATTCATAGATTCATTTAAGTTTTTATCATGTAAATTAGAAGAATTGGCCAAAAATCTCAGTAATGATCAATTTCAAGAATTACGTAGAAATTATCCTAATGATGAAGATTTCTTTCGTTTAAAACGGAAAGGCGTTTATCCATATGAACTTATGACTAATTATGATAGTTTAAGCCTAACATCGCTCCCCGAACAAAAATTTTTTTATAGCTCGCTCACAGATTCCCATATTTCAAAGGATGATTACAATCATGCTAAAGATGTTTGGGAACACTTTGGGTGTTGTAATATGCTAGATTATTCAAACCTGTATTTAAAAACAGACGTTTTACTTTTAACCGATGTATTTGAAAACTTTAGAAAGTTATGTATTAATACTTATGATTTAGACCCTGCCCATTATTACACAGCACCCGGTTTAAGTTGGGATGCAATGTTAAAATATACAAAAATAGAATTAGAACTTTTAACAGATTATGAGAAAATTGCATTTATTAGATCAGGTATCAGGGGTGGTGTATCTCAATGTAGTAATCATTATGCTAGAGCTAATAACAAATATATGGGGGATTATGATGCAGGGAAACCAAATTCATATATCACATATTTTGATGCCAACAATTTATATGGTTGGGCTATGTCTCAATGTCTTCCTACTGGTGGATTCGAATGGGTAAATCCGAATACAGAATTTAATGTGTCTGAGACATCGAACTTCGATTTTATTTTAGAAGTTGATTTGGAATATCCAGATGAACTTCATGATTTACATTCGGACTTTCCTTTATGCCCCGAAAACATTTGTGCAGACAATAATAATGAAAATAAACTAGTCCCAAATTTAAATAATAAAGATAAATATGTAATTCATTACAGAAATTTAAAGCAGTGCATAGAAATGGGGGTTAAATTAACTAAAATTCATAGAGTTTTAAAATTTAAACAGTCTCGCTGGTTGAAGATGTACATAGATCTAAACACAAAATTAAGAACGTTAGCAAAATCAGATTTCGAAAAAGATTTTTATAAATTAATGAATAATTCAGTCTTCGGAAAGACTATGGAGAATATTGAAAAAAGGGTTAACATAAAATTAGTTACACACTGGGAGAACCAGGGCAAAGCTTTAGGTGTTCAAGATCTAATCGCTAAACCACAATTTCATAGTCTTTCAGTATTTTCGGAAAACCTAGTTGCGGTTCAGTTGCGAAAAACAAAGTTAATATATAACAAACCAGTTTATTTAGGGTTTTGCATTTTAGATATTTCAAAAACATTAATGTATGATTTTCATTATAACTATATGGTTAAAAAGTTTAGTAAAATCAAATTATTGTATACAGATACGGATAGTTTAATATATCATATATTTACAGATGATTTTTACTCTGATATAAAACCTGACCTTTCATCATACTTTGATACCTCAGCTTATGATGCAAATAATATTTTTGAATATCCAAAATTAAATAAAAAGAAATTAGGTTTTTTTAAAGATGAAAATAATGGTAAAATCATGAAAGAATTTGTGGGTTTACGATCCAAAATGTACGCTTTTAACTTAGAGAATAAGACTATAGCCAAGGCAAAAGGGGTAAATAAATGTATCACTAAAAAGATGACCATGGATAATTATAAGTCTTCTCTATTTAATAAAAAAGTGCAATATTATAGTATGCTTAGATTTAAATCAATTAAACACACAATTTTACACAAAAATTAAATAAGATTGGTTTATCATATAATGACACAAAGAGGCATATTTTAGATAATAATATTGAAACATTAGCTTGGGGTCATTATAAACTGCGTTAAGTGTTGATAGTTTTTAATTTTATGTCTGCATGTAAATAAAATTTGTATTGATTGTAAAATAATAATAATAGTATAATATGACGTAGAGTTTATTACATATTTAATCGTTGTTTCATTGTAAATAATTTAAGTTAATTGTTGTTTATATTTGCGTGTGTGTGTGTGTGTGTGCATTTATTTGAGGTTGAGTTGATTGTAAAATTATGATGTACTAATTGTGTTAGAAATAGTATACAGATCATTCTGTTTTATATAATGTTTGCAATATATATTAATTGTTAACACCAACACTTTCATTTTTTATTTCACCCCTTAGTACTTTAGACGTGTGTAATGTTTCACTTTATCCATCCGTTTACTGCTATTGTGGCGGGGCCAAGTGGATGTGGGAAGTCAAATTTTGTAACAAATTTCATAAAATCAGTTACAGAAATATGTAATTGTGATTTTAATCAGATCACATGGTGCTTTGATGAAATGCAACCTTTATATAATTTACCAAATGTTAACTACCATCAAGGAATTCCAAATGTTAATATGTTTGACGGTGAAAACCCACATCTTGTTATTATTGATGATCTAATGAGAGAGTCCGATGGAAGAATTGTGGATATATTTACAAAAGGTAGTCATCACAGGAATCTTAGTGTATTTTATTTAACACAAAATTTATTTCATCAGGGTAAAGGGCAAAGAGACATATCCTTAAACTCAAGTTATATAATATATTTTAAAAACCCTCGAGATAAAACTCAAATAAGATATTTAGCACGACAAGTGTCACCAGATAACCCAAAATTTATTGAAGATGCCTACAGGGATGCAACTCTAGAGGCGCATGGATATTTAATGGTAGATTTAAAACAGAATACCAATGATTTTTGTCGTATCAAGACAAATGTCTTCCCATTTAATGGTTTCTGCACAGTCTACGTTCCCACAAAAGAGTTTAAATACACCAAGAATCAAACATTTCAAATCATTGCTAAATGATGCATCGTCGACTCACAACGCATAAACATTTGCTAAACGCTTTGCATACGCTTAAACCAAAATATCAAAAAGCATTACTTAAAACGTGTGATGAAGAAGAAATTAACTGTATTTGTGAGTGTATTCATAACGTTTTACAAGGAAAAGTACCTCTTAAAGATCAAGATAAACAAAAATTGAATAAACACAAAAATATACTCCGTCAAATAGTGCGTAAGTGTAAACATAAACTAAGAAAAAATATAATTATACAAAAAGGAGGGGCTTTCTTACCAATAATATTAGGTGCAATATTGAGTGGATTAGTGAGTGGACTAGCCAGTTAACATGGAAAATGCAAAGAAAATGATACTTATCGAACCTGGATTGATTGAAAAATTAAAACAAGAAAATAAGATTAATACGAGTAGTAGTTTATCTCGATTAGATATTGAAATGCAAAATATTATGAATAGTAAGACGGAAGACCGAAAGAAATGGATGTTATATTTACAAACACTGCAAAGATACCTTCATTTTACCGAAGAGGATCGTCAACCACTCAGATTACCAATTTATTCTGATACATCTAATGAAGATTCAAACGAGTCTAAAATTGGTTTTAAAAATAAAGATAGAGATCTAAAAACTTCAGTTGATGCTGAATCTTTGTTGGAGGAGAATCGATCCATCAAAAGTAAAGAAAATGTTGAAAATCCACTTTACACACCAGTTCAAATACTCAGTTTAATACCAAAAACTTATAATAAAAAAGGACAGTTATTATTAAACTTAGTTGAAACAAGTAAAGGTAAAATACATTGGGATAATGAAGGTACAGTCATAATTGATAATGAAAAAATTCCTGGAAGTAATATTGTTGATTTAATAAATGATTCACTAAGACCCTTAAAAAGAAGTGATCCAGTAGGGTGGGATAGATTTGCTGAAGCATTAAAAGATATTAAAGTACCACTTACTTATATTGGAAATCCAAAGAGATGTGAGTTTATTAACCAACTTCAAGCAAAAGATCTGAACAAACCCTCTAAGATTGAATTTCAAGAGTTTTCTACACCGAGCAGTAGAGATAAAAAGTCTACAACTAAAATACGTAAAAGGCTTGAGTGGGAAAAATGGACCCCGTACTAGAAGG
Source organism: Parnassius smintheus behrii (assembly GCA_036936625.1). Taxonomy (NCBI): domain Eukaryota; kingdom Metazoa; phylum Arthropoda; class Insecta; order Lepidoptera; family Papilionidae; genus Parnassius; species Parnassius smintheus. The sequence goes on along the minus strand of JAUPFT010000017.1, from coordinate 39,954,604 downwards.
AAGTTTTATTTATCACTTATGTGACCTTATGATCCCTGGAGGGTTCTTAGCTCTTAGCCCCATCACCCGTGTAAAGCAGGGGCGGATTGCTGGTAAAGTTACACAAAAATCAAACTTTAACAGGATTTATTATGATCCATCTAATCCCGCTGGTTTTGGTAGTATTGATAAATTATCAAAAGCCATGAAGGGTAAAATGAATAAAAAGCAAGTAAAGGAATGGTTAAAATCACAAGAAACATACACATTACATAAACCCATTCGAAAAAAATTCCCGCGTAATAGGTACATTCTATCAAATATTAATGAACTGTGGCAAGCTGATTTAAGTGATATGCGAACTTATTCTCAATATAATGATGGTTTCAAGTATATACTTTGTGTTATTGATGTATTTAGTAAATATGCTTTTGCAAGACCAATGAAAAAGAAAAACTCAGAAACAACTAAAGAATGTTTTGAAAGTATATTTACTGAAAGTAATTTAACACCTACTCACATACAATCTGATAAAGGTACAGAATTTGTTTCAAAAGATGTACAAAAATACTTTAAATCCAAAAAGATTAATTACTATACCACTAACAATCCTGACATTAAGGCCAGTATTGTTGAACGATTTCAAAGAACACTAAAAATGAAAATGTGGCGTTATTTCACTCATAATAATACTTATAGATATATAGATGTTTTACAAGATTTAATATACTCTTACAATCACAGCTTTCACTCTAGTATTAAGATGTGCCCATGTGATGTAAATTCCAACAATATTATGACAGTTTGGACTAATCTTTATGATAGACGGTCAAACAAACTTTCTTTAGAAAATCCTAAACCAAATTTCAATGTGGGTGATTATGTTCGAATAACTAAATATAAACATGCTTTACCAAAAAGGATATGAATCAAATTGGAGTGATGAAATATTTATTATATCTTCAATAATTGATAGATCTCCATGGTACTTTTTATGAAAGAGAATTACAGAAAATCACTTACAACCCCACCTCACAATATAAAATAGATAAAATAATTAACACTCGTTACTCAGGTAACAGAAAAGAAGTATTAGTGAAGTGGAAAGGTTATCCAGATAAATTTAACAGTTGGATTTTAGCTTCTAGTTTAAAAGAAATATGAATAAAGAAAGTTTTTATTTAACTTTGCTCAGCAATAGTTCAATGGAATACTTTCCTGATAACAAGACCACAAATTTTTCAACGAAATTACCGAAAGCTATTAAATTAGAAGGTGAATGGTCGGTTGGAGTTGTCGAGTTTCAATATCCATGTACCATGTTTACTGTTCAAGATCATGAAAATGTTATATACATTACAAAATCTATGTTAATGCCTAATGAAGATAAACCATCCACAGTGTACTACAAAAAACATATTCCAGCTACCAACTATGATAACGTTGAGCATATTTTAAGAGTGTTAAATGGTATCGGAGAGAACTTGAAATTTCGCTATGATGAAATAACAAAATTTGTGTCTATTTCTGTTTTGGATAAAAATATAACATCCGTAACATTATCACCCAAATTAAGTTTACAACTAGGTTATGAACCAAATAAAAATCTCCTAGAGAGAAATTTTGGAAAGTGTCCTGCTAATTTACACTTAGGGTTACCATCTCAACTCTTTCTATATTGTGACATTATCGATCCTCAGATTGTGGGTGATGTTATGACTCCTTTACTAAGAGTCATTTCATTAGATCCTACAAAATACATTTATGGTGCAAATAAAATGCACGTTTTCTCTCAACCTCACTACTTACCTGTTATGCGAAGAGAGTTCGATACGCTGGAAATAGTTATAAGATCGAGCACAGGACAAAAAATACCATTCCAGTTTGGAACCGTGTGTATTAAACTACATTTCCGAAAATTATTATAATGAATTCTCTTCGTGATCATCATAAATGTCCATATGAAAATTATTATACACATCAAGCTGGGTCAGGAGTTGGAGTAATTTATAAGGGTGCACCATACCAACGCGGTCATGGTATTGGGAGCTTCTTAGGGGGGTTATTTAGATTAGTTTTACCTTTACTTTCAAGTGGTGCTCGAGTGATTGGTAAGGAGGCATTAAGCGCTGGAGTAGGACTTTTATCGGATATGGTTCAAGCGCGTCCTATGGAAGCCTCAATAAAAGATCGTCTAAAGCAAGTTAGTACGAATTTAAAACGAAAGGCTGATGAGAAAATTGATCAATTTAACATGACAGGATCTGGGTATAAAACTAAAAGAAAACGATTGACCTCGTTCATTCCACCATTAACTGCTAAAGTGAAAGCTGCGAAAAAACTTGGTCTAAAACCAAAAAATAACAAAGATATATTTTCAAATTAAATATGTCTTTCCTTCATAATCATTCTTGCGAGTGCGTTAAGTCAGAATTGGATTTGTTTGCACTACCGTCTACACAAACTAGCATTGAAAATGGATTGTGGATTCATTATAAACCAATTTCATCTCTTGGTGATGATGGACCTATCGAGTTTCAAGTTCCTGGGACAGGCGATGACTACATAGATTTGTCTCATACATTACTCCACATAAAGGCAAAAGTATTAAATCAAGATTCAACTAACTTGATATCTACTACAATAGTAGCACCTGTAAATAATTGGCTGCATTCACTTTTTAGTCAACTTGATGTTTATTTAAACCAAAAACTTGTATCACCACCTAATAATACCTATGCATATCGAGCATACATGGAAACCCTTTTAAACTATGCTCCTGCTGCTAAACAATCTCATCTTACTTGTAGTCTTTGGTATGATGATACAGCAGGAAAAATGGATTCTACGGATGGTAAAAACATGGGATTTGTTAAAAGACAGGAATTGATTAGTGAAAGTAAGGAAATAGAAATGATTGGTCATCTTCACGGTGACATTTTCAACCAAGATAAATTTTTAATTAATGGTGTTGAAATGAGTGTTAAATTGGTTCGATCGAGAGAGAGCTTTAATTTAATTGCTGGGTCAAACGATGTAAAGTTTAAAGTTTGCATTACGGACGCAACTCTTATTGTTCGACGAGCACGAATTAATCCAAGCGTATTACTCGCACATCAAAAAGTTTTAGCTTCTACCACTGCTAAATATCCTATTACTCGAGCTGAAGTAATAGTTTTAACAATTCCATCGGGTGTTCAAGGAAAAACTCTTGATAATATATTTTTAGGGCAGGTACCCAAAAGATGTATAATTGGATTTGTGAACAATTCTGCATTTAATGGTTCCCTTACTAAAAATCCATTTAACTTTGAAAACTATGGTATTAATTCTTTCAGCTTATATATTGATGGTCAACAAATACCTTCAAAAGCTTTGCAACCATTTTTTAATAATAGCATATTTACATCAGCATATCATACTCTGTTCTCGGGAACTGGTATTCACTTTCTTAATGAAGGAAATGGAATCTCTTGTGAACAGTATGCCAGAGGTTACTGTCTATTAGCATTTGACTTAACTCCTGATTTATCAGCCAACTCATCAGCTCATTGGAATCTCATAAAGCATGGTAGTGTAAGATTAGAAGTACGATTTGAATCCTCACTAATACAAACAATTAACTGTATAGTTTATGCTGAGTTTGATAATATTATTGAGATAGATAAAAACAGAAATGTTACTGTAGACTATAGTAGTTAAGGTTATAATATGTGTTGTGTGTTAGATTTTATGAGTTATGTGTAATGCATTTTGTGTGTATGTAACTATGTGAAACATTATAAAATTAAATAAAACAAATTGTATGCAATATATTATTTTTTATTTCTTTATAAATATTCTATTTAATCTAATACAAAACTCTGTTCGAGTTTAAATTTTACATAAGCACACTGACTAAACCACTGAACATGCTGCTGCCAAGGATCATCATCATCTTCCCAATCTTTTAAGCCACCACCACAATGGAAACACTTGGTCCTGTCTGCATGGCCAGTATAAAAGAAACCGGCTTCTGCAAGATCTTCAGGTTTCTGTCGCATAACCGGCTAGATTTTGAACTGAAGAATGGATATTCAGCTCTTGAGTACTGCATATTCTTCTCGTTTTCATCTCCACTCAGTGTTGTAGTTTTGTTCTTCAATGATGTGTTCTGTACACGTATGCCACACTCATCTCTTTCTTCTGCTCTTGTCTTCCTGTAATTTAAGTAAACAGAATCACATTCACTAATGATCAGCTAATGACTGTCATTGTTAAAAAAGTATTTTTTAACTTTTTCACTTTCTGCTATTGTCTTTGTAATATTGTATACGAGGGCGTTTGTGTTGTCGTAGATGCTATCCTTATTAGTCTTTACGTAATATTTAATCCTCGTGGAAGCATGTTTCCAATGATCAGTAGTTGGAATCTTGGATAGCTTCTTCATATCGTACATTTCAATTTTGATGAGATGCGTCGCTTGGTCTCCATCGTCAGAATTAGTAGAAATGTATGATACACCATCTCTAGCGGCTCGTGCTACGGTTGATGATAACAGCTTCCTCTTTTTTATTTTTGATTCAGCTTCAAAAAAATGATCAATCGATTGCGATTTTCTTTTTCCACCATCGCATGTGTTATTATTAATGACGATGTCATCACTCTCTTCTTGAGGGGAGAGTGGCGAGTAGTAATACTGTTTATATGTATTTTCATCGAAGCTCAATGATTTCTGCAACAACACAGTTATCATGTTAATATCAATTTGGTAACACTTAATCATAAAAGTTAAAAAAGCTAAAGTTACAACCTATTAAAGTCCACTGCTGAACATAGGCCTCCTCTCATTTCTGAGAGGGTTTTAGGGCTAGGAAATGTTCGCTGCGATACCTCAATGCGTGTTGGCAAACTTCACATGCCTTCGAAATTATCTCAGACATGCATTCCTCACGATGTTTTCCTTCACCGCTGAGCACGTGGTAAATTAACACTTAAAATTGTAATTAACAATTTAATTGGTGCCGGCGGGGATCGAACCCGGGTCGCGTACTGTGAATTTTACATTTTGCGCTAACCATCTGAGCTACCACGGCTTAACCATATACACACACATAATATTTAAATATAATTTGTTAACACTAAATCATACACACGTAAGAAAATAACAGAAAGAAAAGTAAGTTTGTCAATAGAATAAACACTTACATCCATGGCCTTTGATGCGTTGAAGTAACACAAACGTAGTATTGATAGATCCACTGCGGTCAAACGACCATACACTAACTCCATGACTGCAGTTGCTTGGTCTTATATAGTACCAGTGAGTAATAATTCTAATCTAAAGAATTTCTGCAGTAGAATTGATAGTATCTTTATGCGTCAACAAGCTTACCTTACATTCTGTTGCTTATCTCTACATTCCTACGTCCTTCCTGTCGTGTCTTGTTCAGTGTATTGGTGACTCAAATACGATTTGTATAACACAAAGAATGTAATTTAATATTTAGATATTACTATAATTGATCATTCCTATATTAGTCATTGAGTAGATTGGTACTGTAATAATCTACTAATAGCAGTAATATTATGGATACACTAGATGTACAACAACATCTGAAAAAGATTCACCCCACTCTAGAAAATAATGTTTATGCTGCCAATAAACTACCCATGTACACCCACGTACCAACGTATATAATATGCAATTTGGATACAGATGATAAACCAGGGTCACATTGGGTAGCTTTATATATCGATACGAATGACGTCGGTCAATATTTTGATTCATTCGGACGGGCACCTGTACGATATCATCTAGAGTTTTTTAAAAGAAATTGTAAAAGATGGTTTTTTTTTCAGTTTGTGGCGAATATTGCTTAATGTATTTGCTATATAAGTTTCAGGGATGTTCAATGCATAGTTTTACGAGTATATTTACAGGGAACACATTGTACAACGATATTTTAGTGGATGAGATGTTTCGCTCCTATTTTATAGATAATAAGTAATAAGATTTTGTATTTTATAAATAAAACTTTTAACAAAATTGGGTAATGTGTTTTATTAATGAGTCAGATTAGTGTAGATAGGAACAAAGGAGTATATAACAATATCACCACGCTGAGGAAGAATAGATAATGACGGTATTGAATGAACAATAGATAAGTAGATAAGAACAATGGAGCGCTAATGACGGTGGAGGCTCGAAGCGGATATCAATTAGATAAGAGTTAATTGATCTGCACATCTCCGGAACCGTGCATCCTACGCAAAAATGGACCGCAGATTCGTGATCAGAGCATGCCAAAACCTTTTTTTTTTTTTTTTAGGATCGTGAGTCGACGAACGTCGTACTTGTGACTCAGTGCGCCAGAACTGGTACAACCTTTCTACAAGTGCGCCAGAACTGGTACAACGTAACTACTGCCGTTTGCCAGTGTTACGGAAATATTTTTGTTAGACGTGTTTTCCAGGAATTTTCCAGAAAAAAAATATTTTATGATAAAAGATAAGCACAGTTTTTGCAGAAATAGTACATTAAGGGGACATTATACGACTTTATACGTGGTAGAGACACGCTGCAACTATATTGTGGCTGTAGCACGGTATTCACTCACAGAATACTAGCTTAAAATAGCATCTTAATGCTTGCTACTGGAAACAAGGTATTCCATCTTAGTCCTCAGGGTTGACACATATCCTATACTATTAAACGAGCAATTCTTGTATATAAATATATATATATAATCGGGATCTCGGAAACGGCTCCAACGATTTTCATAAAATTTTGTGTCCAGGGAGTTTCGGGGATAATAAATCGATCTAGCTAGGATTTATTTTTAGAAAATGTCTTTTTGTCCGTGTTTTTAGGCAATGAAAAACTGCTACAATATCGTTAGAATAAGAAGGTAAATTTTGACAGATTGTTAGTGATTATAAATAGCTTAATTGGTATAATGGTCGGTCACAAAATCTTAAAACCCCGGTTCGAGCCCACACCGACCGACCGACTTTTTTTAATTTTTTTTTTTCATGTTCTTTTCTTTTTTGAGAAAATCTATTTTTTCGAGCCCTTTTTTTAGTATTTTTTAAAAACACGAAAATTTAAATTAAAATAATTACACTCATGATTTTTTATTCAAATAACCAGTTCCGTTTTTTCTGTTATGTCGCTAAGATCAAAAAATATTATTTATATTTCATCAGTATGTAATTTGTATCTAAATATAATTTCCAAAACACATGAATTAAAAAAATCGAGCGAAAAATACCGAGCAAAGCTCGGTCAACCAGGTACTTTATTCATAAATGAAGATAGATATAGGTGTTAAATAAAACAATTTTTACGGATTTTATCGCGTTTAATTTACTTATTTTAAATTTTCGACATTTAGTTTAGATGTAGGTGTTGTTGGGTCAAAGCATCCAATAAACATTAGGTGGACTGTGTACTCGTTTGTCACATTCACAGTTGTATACGTGATAGAGCCACGCTGCTGCTATATTACGGATGTAAAACGAATGGGTCGGCTTGACTGGGGAAGGACCACGCTTTCAGAGAATACCAGCGTAAGATAGCAGCTTAATACTGCTGTGTTTCGTATAGTGAGTGTAGATATCCAGAGTCCTTTTTTTTACTAGAAACGAGGCATTCCATCTTAGTACTCAGGGGTGACAACGCATCTGCGTTTTGTTTCTTATTCGAGGATAAATGTCGACGTCCATGGGTCACAGCATCCAACTTACCATCAGGTGAACTGTGTGCTCGTTTGTCACCCTTATTCTATAAAAAAAACGGTTGTTCTCTTACAAAAAAACCTGTTTGTCATGAATATATTTTCCGGTTTATGATATATCACAGTACGTAGTTTATTAATTTCCCTTTGCAGAACTGTCAAAACAGATAGTAATACATGGTGGTTCCGGTCCAAACCTATTATTACAGTCAACGGGACGTATCGCATTACAACAGTTCTTACGAGTAAAACAATGGGGCGAGCGATGCGGGCGTACATCGTACTCAAAAATGCAACTCCACGGCGCATTCAGGCGGCGATCGGTTCTCGTCTGGCGCGCTCGGCAGCATATTGTTCAGGATACATATATACATTGTACATATGCATGTAACATCACGTCTGCAATATTATAGGGCAGGGGAGAGATTACTAAACCTTTAGAACTATAATCCAGTTCTGCGCAGATGGCTGGAAGCCATTGAGACTGGCTGCCGTGAAACAAAACACGAGAACCAGTTATTTTGGATCTAACATCAAATGTTTTAATAACATACAATATCAATTAGTTGAATAGTTACATTAAAACTTTATAATTAAAAATTAAAATAGTATAAAAACAAAAGCGACAACTTTTAAACTATCAGAATCAGATTAGTTTATTTGTCAAACATCGGTAGGTTTAAACATTTAAGGTCTTGCGAGAGTTACAATTATTAGTACGCAATGTTTTGTCTTAAAGACATACAAATATAAGTGTGTGTTCTTGTGAGAATCATGCCATAAAAATAAAATAGAATGAAAATTAACGAAATTATAACACTAATTAAAATTCTACATTGATAAAGTTAAATAGATGAAAATAACAAAATAATATAATTTTAATCAACATAATTTATAATATAATTAGTCAAAATTAAAGTTAAAACTATGAAAATGCATAATATATACTAAAACTCTCCCGCCTATCACCCAGAGGGGTAGCAGAGATTACGAAGGGCTATTTAGCACGATTCTCTCTCGCTTCTTTTACATCCATATATTATCTATGCATAACATTTTTTATGTAGATTAAGGTTGACAAGCGAGCACACAGTCAATCTGCTGGTAAGTAAATGCTGTGGCCCATAGACATCTACTTTTATTCTCAATTAAGCATCCAAACGCGGATGCGTTTTTATCCTTGAGAACCGAAATAGAATGCGTTTAGTAAAATGGGTGAACATTCAACATACGAAATACAGCAGCATTTTTTATAGGACAGGGTGACAAACGAGCACACAGTCCACCTGATGGTAAGTGGTTGCTGTGGCCTATAGACATCTACATCTATCCTTGATTACGAATCAAAATGCAGATGCGTTGTCACCCGTGAGGACTTAGTTGGAATGCCTCGTTTCCAGTAAAATGGGTAGCCGGTTCTCAACACTCACCATATGAAACACAGCAGCATTAAGCTACTATTTGACGCTGGTATTCTGTGAGAACGTGGTCCTTCCCCGGTCGAGCCGATCCATTCGTGCAACAACTATACCAATAATATAACTGCAAATGGCTCTACCACGTAATAAAATCTTATGTTAATATTAAGCTACTATTTGACGCTGGTATTCTGTGAGAGCGTGGTCCTTCCCCGGTCGAGCCGATCCATTCGTGCAACAACTATACCAATAATATAACTGCAAATGGCTCTACCACGTAATAAAATCTTATGTTAATATTAAGCTGCTATTTACGGTGGTATTCTGTGAGAGCGTGGTCCTTCCCCGGTCGAGCCTTGCTATAACCACAATATAGCTGCAGCATGGCTCTACCACGTTTTAAATTACATACCACGTGTTATATTACATATGCTCTTCGGTTATTCTTAACTTGGCCCTTTTTTGATACACTTATCGCCAATTTGTTGGATTAACTTCCATTCCCTAGACTCTAGGGAATGGAAGTTAATCCAACAACTCTCTCTACAAAGGACGACCTTTGTAGACTCTGCCACTACCATCTGCAGTGTTTTGCATTGTCGCGCTTTTTTCATTCATTCTTTCTAAAGGGTTGTAAAGATGTTACCCCAAAGAAATCTACCGAAGAACAAAGCTGCCAACGCTTGAATAACCCACGCAGAAAAGAATGAAAACCTTTATTTAATATTAAGAAAACTTTTGTTACAATTAGAAATTAATCTTATTGTCAAAAACTTAGGCTGTTATATCGTACCAAATCAAATACCCCTCGACAAAAGAAAGAAAAACGGTGGTTGTTTCTGCAAATCACAAAGCCCTTAATAATTCTAGCTCGAGCCAGCCCTCGGATCAATATCCAGTTCATGGTTACAAAAGTACTGCGGATTCATAGCTTGAAACACAAACTCAAAGATTCTCCTTTGTGATTGTTAACACCAGTGGTGTCGCACGTTGCATCGTTATTTCAAAGGACATACTAAGCATTGCACGTTGCGGTAGAACTTGTAAAATCCATCATATCTGAATATCTCTGTTGTTCACTGACTACATTTGCAAACAAGTGATGTTTTATACACAAACCAGTAAAGGAAAATCTTTGTTCATATATAAAATTTTAGAGTGCAGTGCCGGACGATCGCTGAACCTGAAGAACCCGATGAAACACACATAGCTTGGTTTACTTTGGAACGATCTATGGGGATAACTTTGTTCAGCAGTGGACTTGTTAAAGGCTTTAATGACGATGATTATATAACGTAAATAAGTAGCAGCATACGTCCCACAGTTGGGATCAGGCCTTCTGTCATGCTCGAGAGGCAAGGAAGAGTCCACCGCGCTGCAACAATGTGTGAGTAATGTCCTCTCCTATTTTAAATATATAAATAAATAAATATCATTTTATTGCCACTTTTAAAAAACATGTTTACATATAAACTAATTATTTAATCTTAATTTAATTTGACGGAGGTGACTCAGCTTTTGCTTATATGGAACTAGATCCCATGAAGTGCTGGTTTTCAGGCACTCCTTCTTCCCTGAGATGTTACACGGGTGTTATGAGAACTTCGAGTTACCCAATCCCCAATCACCTCTTTCATTTACTCATCTATCATTGGAATTTAACATGGTATGTTTGGGAAATTTCATAATTATTAATTAATAATTCTTGCATATTTCTTGCGCGCGCGTGTGTGCGTGTGTGTGTGTGTGTGTGTGTGTGCGTGTGTGTGTGTGTGTGTGTGTGTGTGTGTGTTGTGTGTGTGTGTGTGTGTTGTGTGTGTGTGTGTGTGTGTGTGTGTGTGTGTGTGTGTGTGTGTGTGTGTGTGTGTGTGTGGGGATGTTTTATAAGGGTTATATCATAATGTTAAAAAAGTCTCTTAAGTTTATGTATTTCCAGTAGGTATGTTTCAAGTTTTCTGCAGCAAGTTGCCGCTTCAGCATTTAGATTTGAAGCTTACCGTACTCATTTTATTTCTCATAGGAGGGGGCAAATCATTCCATCATTCAGATCTTAATAAAATATAAATACACTGAGTGCAAGCGTGCAGCCATTCGGAGAGTTAAACGTGCGTGACAAACCATGCAGATGTTTTACAGGAGTAGTCATTGGCTTTGGTTTTATGTTTGACATTTGTAAAGTGTTCTTTTTTTAAGAATAGGGGTGACAAGCGAGCACACGAGCACACAGTCCATCCGATGGACAGATGATTATCCTATCTAGACAGACTCCTAGGTAAAAGAGTCCTCTCACCTAGAAAATTATTGTATTAGTATAGATTATCAGCCCGGTTATAGGTACGAACTCCTACAACTCATCATGTTGGCAAAAGTAGTAGTAGACAAAATTTTTGGTTATGTAACATCCGGGAGTGGACGGGAATCGCGAGTACCGCCGAATTATTTCGCCTCGCGAAGAATAAAGCAGAGTTCACTAAGCTAACTGCCAACCCTCGCTAGTCGGAGAGGCACCAGAAGAAGAAGAATAAGATAAGCCTATGAGTTTTCTATATCAATATCTTATGTTAAGTTACAAAAATTAATGAACATAACAACAGAAAGCAAAACTTAATAGTGGATTAATTTCCACCGGCAAACGATTCCTGTCGAAGTCGGTAGGGCCGATTCGGTTAACTTACTATTTATATATTTGATTCTAATGGTATGTATGGAGAAGTGGTAAAATACAAAATGGTGTGCAACCGACTTCAACATAAATTAAATGAGAACTTCATCAATATATTCGAAATCAGTTAAATACGCATTATTAAGGATAAGTCAAAAACTACTAGTCAGATCTTGATCAATTTTGTATGGGACTACATAAGAAGAACCAGCTTTCAAATAAAAAAAGAATCATCAAAATCGGTTCATCCAGAAGAAGTTCTGAGATAACGCAGATAAAAAAATTGGCTCACCCTGCCGGCCATCCCTGGATCTTACCGCTAATTTCAACATCAATGCGCTCCAAATTCCATTAATTTTTAAGTTTTTGGAAAACCCAAGAAAACCACGTTTTTTATCAAAATTGAATATTTCAACCGATTTTAGTGTAATTTACGGTAATTGACACAATTTTTAAAGTTTGACAAAAAAGTAAAGTAGTTAAAGTCAAAAAAATATATTTTACGGAAAGTTTTCAAGTTATTTTGAAACGACGCTTTTTCGAGATTTCTTTCGACCAAGATACCGATTTTTTAGATATCGTTTTTTGAGTAGAAGAGCTGATTAGATTATAGAATTGATCAAAACAAGGGTGTCGAAGTAATTAATTAAATAAAATAACTTGAATTTTTGAGGTTTTCTTAGAATCTACCGTGACGATCCGGTCTAAATTCACAGAAAGTCTAAGTTCAGCGATGCTCTTTCAGATATCGCAAACCGCTTTTTAATCGATCGCTCCGTTACAAAGTTATGAGATGTTTACATGTTTACATACAGACATACGGACATCATCGCAAAAATAGCGAGAATAGCTTCCGAAACTTCGAGATTTGATGAGAACTCGATTTTCAAATACCGGAGGAAAACAAAAACTTCCCCATCATCATCATCACCATTACAGCACATGGTTCGGTTTCCTTATGTTTCAATAGAGAGTCGCAAATCAGTACACAATTCATTAGGTTTCTTTCAGTGAGCTCATATGTTACCCCAATATCGGGCTGTTTTGTATCATCATCATCATCATCATTACAGCCCTTCACAAGTCCACTGCTTAACATAGGCCTCCCCTAAGTAATGCCACAAAGCACGGTCCTGAGCCACCTGCATCCATCGACCTCCTGCATATCTTACCAGGTCGTCACTCCACCTAGTGGGGGGTCGTCACTCCACCTAATGGGGGGTCGCCCTACACCACGCCTACCGGTACGAGGCTGCCACTCGAGAACCTTTCTTCCCCATCGGTTATCGGTTCTTCGAGCTATATGGTCGGCCCATTGCCACTTCAGCTTACTAATCCATTGGGCTATGTCGGTCACTCTGATTTTACTGCGGATATCCTCATTTCCGAGTCTATCACGCAGAGAAACTCCGAGTATAGCCCTCTCCATAGCTCGCTGAGTGACCTTGAGCGACCTCATGCGGCCAGCAGTGAAGGACCATGTCTCAGATCCGTAAGTCATCACTGGCAACACGCACTGGTTGTACAATCTAGTTTTCAGAGATTGAGGTATACCTTATACCTAAAACTTCCAAATTTTTTTGAAAATAGTTGATTTTCATAGCGGGAAGTTAAAAACTTAAAAAAATAGTAACGAATGTTACTATTTTTTTTAATTTACTGTTTTTAATTCGCTTATAAAATGAAACTATTTTAACGCAAAACAAAATAAGAAAGATATATCATCAAATACTGCCTTATAAATTCATAAGTTGAATTGCGTATATAACATTTCATAGTTTCGAATAGAGATTTTTAAACTTGCTTCATTTTATGTTTCAAAGGTTATAATTAATTCGAGTCTGCGGCACATTGCGCTTTACCCAGCACCATGAATAGAATGTTTTGGTTTCCCTTTGCAAGGCAAGCGACACGCGGGTTTCAATGTACACACTATTTGGTGTTTTATACATTTTGTTGCTACTTAGGCTGCTGGGAATAAGTTAATGACTTCTTATAAAAGAATTGGGTTAACGAGAATAGGTACAGACTACAGACATATAGACATATTAAGCGACCGGTTAGGTTCATAGTTGTTGAACTGTTTACAACTAAAGACTAGAAATCTAGACGTCCCCCGTATATTGATTTATAGAGGAGATTTTACTATAGTTGCTATGCTTGACAAGCGCAGTTTTATATGATTTTAAGTGTTGTGAGGAAGATCTACTCTCCATCTCCTGTAACATTTTCCCTCTGATGCCTCTTACGACACCCACAGTACGTTATGGGTAGTGGATATGCTTACATCTGAACGCACATTTGTCAGCACAGCACACGCCAGGGGTATGAAAGTCCTCTGTAGCTAGCTTTTACGTTGACACTAGCGCCATCTGGCAGTCAGTAAACGCATAATTTTCCCTACTGATTTACACATTTTATTCAAAAGATAGCGTCACTGCTGATTTATTATTTATTAAATCACACTATCAAAGTTTCGAAATACTGCGGTTTATATATAACTAGCTGCTGCCCGCGACTTTGTACGCGGATGATGTTGCTTACGCCAGCGACAACGGGGTCGTCGAAATCTAAGATCTAAAACGTCTGTTTTCGAATTCTAAGAGCCCGGGGACGGGAAAACAACGTGATGTGCGAGACGATTCGAGACGACCAGATCTTTCATTTTTGTAAGTCAACACGAAATGCCCATCGGATTAAACAACTTTTACTAGTTTGTGTCGTTCCTATATATTTTATAATGTCGCTGGGTTTTGGAGTTCCACAACAGGTGTTCGAGATCTTCAAATAACTATAGCTGTACCCGTGGCTTTGCCCACGTTCTCGGTCACGCGCAAGTCGTATCTCACGCTCCTGACTGCTCTCAAGTGATCGAGCAGTCTCAGAGCGGATATTCTGAAAAGTCAACCTCTAATCCCTCTGCGTAACCGTTTCGGATGCGCGAGACAAAGAATGATGATCCCGATCGATAGCTAAAAGCATTTCTCGTTGTGCCATACTTTCCTGAGATCGAGAAGCAGTAGTGCGGACTCGTTTAAATTCTAGTCGTAATTGGCGCTGCGTGCTAGTTTCTGCGGACAAACTTAGTGCATTACGCTCACGGTTAGCACCTAGCCGTTGTTAAAGCTCTGCGTGGGTTCGAGAGAAACTAGTGCTACTACTAACTAACCTGCGCATCTTAAAAACCCTTGAGTTTCGAGACAGATTTGATATTTTTATAAAAGGCATAGCTAGATTCCTTCTTAATCCGATACTAACGATACTCAAAATAATAAAAAGTTATCGAATAAGTACGTAATAGTAGAAAAATAATAATTATTTGTAGGAAAATTAAACACATCATCCAACACAGACAACAAAGGTAACCCCCGTTTCTATAGGATGATAACTTAGAACCAAAAGTTTGACTTGACTTCATGATAGTGTAACCTGTTGTACCACCAATCAATCTGTTTAGTAATATTGGTGTGAAACTCTCCATACAATCAGATAGGACATGTAAAGTTCCCGGATTTCCTAATGCACATAAAAAGTGCAAAAATTAAACAAAAATTACGATTTTTCAAAACAATGTTATGGGATATAAACTTGCACCATTTAATGCGGTAAACATTTTTGACGGTCGACATATTGTTAAACAGCTGTTCCATTGCAATTTATAATATTACTGCCCCGCTCCTTTATAAAAATAGCGTGATTATTATGTTCCCAGAGTTAAATTTCTATATTCATTTTAACTAATAACATATCATTTTGTGCATTCAATTATTTTGTGCATTCAATTACAGAGAAAAACCTTTTAAAATCAATACTGCTTACCCCCTATAACATACGGCGTGATAATATGTAGCCTAAAGCCTTCCTTGGTTTACAAAGAATATTTTTGCTGAGTTTCAAATTAATCTATTCAGTAGTTTTGGCGTGAAGCCGTACCATACACACAGACAAACAGACAAACAGACAAAAATTCTAAAAAGTCACTTTTTGTCATCAGTTACGTTTTTCTAACAAAAGCCACTTATTTTTTCTCGAAAATACTCAATGTACAGATTTTTTTTTGTTACTGTTTTATTATATGTATAGATAACACTAACAGGAAAACATCGAATCTAATAGAAATCTAATAGAATCTAATAAAAAAATCATGGTTATTTAATAGAAGCAAGAAAGCAAAATGAAAATTTTTTAAATGATAATTAGTTAGTTACTTATTTAATAATATTTCCTTTTGAATTTCATTTTCAAGTTGATAGCGTCCTGTAGTGTATTTTTCAGTAATTTATATTCCCACCGCCGTCTATAACAGCGTAGAAGAAACTTCCCTCCTTTCGTCACATAATAACTGGTCAGAGTGGCTCGTCTATGGAGTGTAAAAGTAAGGAGTGCAGACTGTGTTTTAAAAAGTGTCCATAGAAAACAGTTAAATAAGGATGGCGCCACTATTGCTACGGGGTAAATTTTAAAGAAAGCACCAAAAAATATTAGTGGGATAGACGACTTTTTCGAGGTTATATTTACTAAATAAAATTATTTTAGATTTTAGAGCTACTGAGCAGTTTAGCAGCACACTTAAACCGTCGACAACTGCTAAGTTCATTTCATCCCAGTAGCTACTCCAGCGCTGTTGTGGAGAGTTGAACTCTTATTTACTGCTTACAGATGGCCACCTTTTCAACTATTCTACTATGGGAGTTGGTGCTCCTTACTTCTACACTCCATAGGCTCATCTATGCCCCATGTAGTGTATTATTTACGGTAGGCGCCGCATGCGCCGTACGCGCAGTATTTACTGATGGCCTCGTACTTTGGCGCGCCGTACGCAAATCTTTTGTATTGCCAACAACTTTTGCAGGTTCTTCCCACCACTGGTGTGAAACGATACAGTGACATTGATCGCTCAGATCGTTATAGCAAGAATTCTTGTAATTGCCTTCTTATTGACAGAGGAAGAAGAAAATAAAATTTGAAGAAGACTGCATCCACAATATTAATTTAAAAAGGCAGTTGTATGGAGAATATTATACGTTATATAAAGACTTATTAGATGATGATGAACGAATTTTAAGATATTTGCATTTCATGAATGGAACTTCTTACGCATGTCTTGTCTGACGAGTCATTGTTGCCTACACAGTAAAAGTAAATACTCCTGAAATGAAGTAAAATATATACAACACGTAACACAATTAACGCACTTTGAGAAAGTAGTTTGTTAAGAATCGTTTACTGAATCGATTCCTATCATTTTTAATATAGGTAATTTTTTATCCCAAAAATAATTATAACTACGTAAATTACAGTCACACTAAATCTTTACAGTCAAAACAAACTGAAATGGACCGTAACTTAAGGCAATAAGACTTTTAAGAGTGAAGTTTAATTTGTATTATTACTAATTCTGTCATTCAATAAAAATAAAGAAAAATGAACTTTATTTCAAACACGTTAAAGTCTTTGCGTTCGTGGATTTGTACTGTGACCACAACATTCTTCCTGAATTTGTATACCTAATTTGATAAATAATCAGTGCATAAAAATGTTTAACTAAAATTCAGTGTGTATTATGATTATAACATAATATACTAATTGGAGAGGGTGTGCGTTAATTACGTTACATATTGTATTTCGTAATGTGTAAGTGGGTCAACGGTGGAGTGATCGTCTTGCCACTAATTGAAAGCTTATTCCACGGAACCACTAGATAAATAATAGCCCCTGTATAAAATATTACGCCATAAGAAGGGTAGTCGAAACTGCCACTTTTAGTGGAAAATCCACTAAGTTGGCAACACTGAGTATTACCACGCACCGAACGCGCCGCATTATATGACGTCATCAGAATGCCTCCTTCAATATTCGAATACTTACCGCATTTTATAAAATACGGCGCGTATAATGAGGCTGCAATCAAAGATTTAAATACATAGTTAGATGCGCCCTCACCTTGAAAACTGTGGCATTATTTTTGGATGTGTTCGTTTGCAAGACACTGACGCACTCACACTAATGCAATAGTGTCATCTCTTATTATCCTACAGAAATTGTGTATACTACTTTCTCTGTCGCACAAATGAGCACTGATTGCGAATGAGTGAGCTCACTCATTTGAGAATGGACACATTTCGGAGTGGTCGTACTATGGTAAGGGCACATCTAACTATTTAAATCTTTGTCTGCAATGTGCGAGATTTCGTATAATTTCATACAACAAATTCTAAAATTCGGTGCGCACGGTGCTGACAAATGAGCGTTCAGCTTACACCGCCACGTGAAATTATACATATATATATATATATATATATATATATATATATATATATATATATATATATATATATATATATATATATATATAGAACGACATATCTTTTTATCATACTGACACTTGCAATATTGCAATTATAACACCTTAGTAGTAGTAGTAGTACACTTGATGAAACTAAAACTTTCTTTCACAATTTGTTGTTGTGTTTACACTTCTTAAGACGTTTCTTGAATAAGTACATAATAAGATGGGTATGCGAATTTTTTGATGAAACAGTTAAACGCTCAGGAATCTAATAAATTGTTGAAAACTCTGTAGTACGTATAAGTGCGATCAGCAAGAAGTTCTCTCAAATTATGCTGACAATGCTTCGCGGAACAATACCTATAATACTACGCTATGAGGAACTCTGAATACCATCCGGGGTCGTCTTGTTTGCTTTGAATCGTTTAGAATGGTTGCTTGAATTTGAATTTCGTTTTAAAATAGACAAAAATACTTCTATTGATATTTTTTGTTCATTCATAGTAATGTAAGAGTATGTTAGGCTTTCGCAAATTAAGTAGAAAATTCATCTTTTTTATAAAATAAGGGTGATAAACAAACAAACAGTCCACCATGCTAAGTAGATGCTGAGGTCCATAGACATCTACATCTATTCTAGATTAAGAATTACAATGCAGATGCGTTGTCACTCCTGAGGACTAAGATGACATCGTTTCTAGTTCTCTACACTCACCATAAGAAACACGACAACATTAAACTACTTTTTTATGCTGGTATTCTGTAAGAGTGTCGTCCTCAGAGGGCTTTTGTTTCCTAAAGTTGATATATACATGGTTGTGTCTTGAAGATTCGTCCATTCAGTCGTCACCTAAACACAACGGCAGTGTCAGCCAAGTTCGGAAAAGAAAATGGTGAAGCACCAGCGGTGTGTTAATTTACACGAACTCAAAAACTATTAGGCATAAAACTTGTAATTTTATATGTTTTTTTTTTTAATAATAAAACTGTAGTGACAAACTTACCGTCCACTTGATGTTAAGTGGCAACTGCAGTCTGTGGACACCTGCAGCCAACTTGAAGCAGACGTGGCGTGACGTGGTTGCGTGGTCACTTCTAAAGACTTATGGTCGCCGCACACGGTCAGTTCAACTGATCATTCCAACTGATCAGTTCAAACTAGGACTGTTGATATTTTTTAAATTATTGGATTCCTGACACCATGGCTTATTGGCATGTTTGCATTGGTGTGTTCTTGTCTGAAGGATAAGGAGCTAGTACAATTATAGACTATAAGGCAGGGATGGCAAACCAATGGCACGCGTGCCATCGATGGCACGCGACACTATATTTTGGGCACGCCACCGTTCACAAAGTCATAAATATATGAAAATCGGAGTTTTATATACAAGTTCATTTATCGGTCTATCGAAAATCCAATATTTAAAAAAATATCAACAGTCCTAGTTAGAACTGATCAGTTGGAATGATCAAATAAACTGACCGTGTGTGTCGTCCATAAGATAGAATACCTTACAGCAGGGCTGGCAAACCTTTATGTATCAACGTGCCATTTTTCTAAAGAAATGTTTAGACGTGCCGTAAAATAATTTTGACATCGTGATTATTGGGAAAATAATAGTACTAAATTCTAGTTTCTTTGTTCAGTTCCCTGTAGTCGACACACATGGGATCTGTGTCCAGATGTATGCCTTGGTAGAAAACTAGAACACCTTGTAAAAGGTACCTATAATTTAAAGAACTGCTGTAGAACTTTTTCCAATATTATCTCTTTTATCAGCGAATTCAATAACCCCGAACGTCATTTGTATTGAACTTGAACCTCTTCACATTTTTGTTTTCGTTGAAATCTGTTTTAACACGTACGTTTTTGTGGGATCTCGAATTCCTCTTGTCCGTACTATTTCTTCGTGTGACACTTCAAGGAAGTCCGGTGGAATCCGAAAGATTTTCACACATTACTTTTTGTATAACGTGTGTTTGATATTATATTGATGTTATGGCGCTTTGTTCGACATTTAAAAAAATCTCTGTTATGGACGATACCAATCTAGATTTCTTTCGACAACGCACTTGTATGTAAATCTTACTTTACTTAGTATGTAAAACGTTATCTAAATACAAAATTTCATTCAAATCGAGCCATTTCCGAGAAACAAGTTACATATGATATAAAAGAATTGCTTACATAAAGTATATTGAAATGAAAAAAATAATGCTGCTATCACTATTCCTTTTCATTGCATGGGGTTAACTAAAGTAGTGTGTTGTTTTAACGCGTTTATATTCCACTCCATTCGGTACAGGTCGATCGAGGAAATTTACTTACGGGGACGATCCCCGTATGGAAATTTCCTGCCTGAACGGACCAATTATTGCCTGCACAAGACAGATTGGTATTTCTCGAACTTAGTGTACGTAGATTTCACGTAGAGAGTTACATTTGTGGCTTTATATGTCTCTTTCTTATTAAAATTGACTCAGTACCCTTTTAATTATAAAAATAGAACATTTGTGCATATAATGTCTATAACTTACAGTAAATATTTTTCAATTTAATTTAAAAAAATGAATTATTTAAAACCTTAATTTGTAAGAATATTTTAAAAAATTTTGGCTTGGCTTTTCAATATTAGTTCTTCAGTGTTTAGATTTCATTTCATGACAATACGAGTTTCCAAGATCATTATATGCAATAAAGGCCAAACTAAAACTTTTTTACGGTATTATTAAAATGAAGCCAGCGTAATAC
Organism: Parnassius smintheus behrii; assembly: GCA_036936625.1. NCBI lineage: Eukaryota > Metazoa > Arthropoda > Insecta > Lepidoptera > Papilionidae > Parnassius > Parnassius smintheus. The sequence goes on along the minus strand of JAUPFT010000017.1, from coordinate 39,933,786 downwards.
ACAAACAGAATTTACAAACGTTTTAAAATATTTATAACTATAACAATTTATTAACCTCATTATGTTTTCGATGGAAGCCATTATAATTTAGTACGCAGTCGTGCAGTTTAAGCTGGCCACGAATCACATAGTCGCCAGTGCCTGAGGCGTTTTGTTAAAACTCTTATTACAGCAAGAAATAGTAGCCTCCGTAGATCCGTAGTGCATATTTCGCGCACGTGTCGCGTCTCCATTCTCCAACCGCCACACGCTGCGTGCGCGACTAGGAGCTCCATTTATTACCATTTACCGGGGAACGTGTCTAGAAGCCATATGCAGAGAAGGTTTACCGATTATCACCCCTACAACTTCCACCGACCACGTCCAGCACTTGTTTGCTTAGTACCGCTTCCTTCCGTGTACGCGTGAAATCTCATGCTCTCTACATTGATATATTTAGATTTTATTTTTAAATATTATATCAATGGCTATCCATTTATAACATACCAACAATATACACTTTACACAAAATAAAATACTGTGAGTAACTTGGAAGCGTAAGAGAATTATAGAGGTCCGAAAAACGGCCTATCAAACCATACTCTTGTGTAAAGTTAAGAAGAAAAAATGTTGTGACCTGCGACTTAAAGCGGCATTACTCTCTCTATTGAGGTCTGTTTTGCGATTGTGTAAATATGTTTGAGATTGTTTGCCAGTAGCTATCAAATCACAACCGCGTTAGGCCTTTGGTTGTGACGATATATTTTAACCTAAAATAGGATATTAATTTGAAAGGAACATTAGCAAATAACTGACACTGATACATACACACAGTAAAAAGAACGAATACCAAGTAAATTCCGCTCATTTCGGCTATGTATTTAATCTATATTGTTTAAAGGTTAAAATAAGAGAAAAATAGCTTTTACTTTATAAATTGACAACATAAATGACCGCACCTGTCGACCATTTTTGGGAATCAACCATTAGATGGTCGATCGCAAACGCAGGTGCAACTAAAAAATTTCAAGCTACGGTTCCCAACACTCCTCCCAAGTATGGCAACTATGGCAATATCGTCCCAAATAAATGAAAAGCTCGTAATAACCATTCTATTACCGTCTTAGAAATGAGAGGTTTGTGAGTCCCGCAGTTGGACGTAGACAGGCTGTAACTTATCTTTACTTTTTACTTACAAATAATACAGCTATTTTAAAATAAGAAACTGTTGTTTAAATAAAAGCTTATTGCGCAGGTTTTGTAAAAGAAACGATAAAATGATTTACTACCCGCTATCAGTTCCAGTTAGTCTAAAGTACGTGTAGGATATGTATACTTTCTCCTTAAAGTTAACTTTTAAAGCTCTCTTGTTCTTTTATACAAATAAATTCGTTAGCTGGGACCCATAAGAATCAAAATAAAAAATAATATTATTTTAATAAAAATAAATACAAATTTCAGTTTCTGACAAAATTTATTTACAAGAACTTATTTTCCAATCATCAGATAAAAGTCAGGTCATATAATACATCAAACAATTTTACACAAATTATTTGATGTATTACATCGAATAATTTATGTAAAACCTGACTGAAAATAAAATTAAAACAATTGAGCTTTTTTATTTATACAACTGTCATTTTTAATTTGTAATGTTGCATTCTGTTCTATGAATAAATTATATCTGTTGATTGAAAAATCAGCCATTTGTTTAATAGTGTTCGTAAGCAAATATGGCCATCCTCATAAGCTCCCTCGCGTGAAACTCACTTAAACATTAATCGATCGTGGTGAGCATGTGGGGGTCCGAAGCTGTTTAGTCTTGATTGTATTATAAATTTATTTACCATAATCAACATTCGATTTGACATAATAGTTTTATTAATCGTCGATTGAACAAATTGAATGGGATGACGAGTAGAATGAACTGAAATGGGAAATTATAAAATGTTTGTGAAGAATCCGAAAATCATTAACAAATTAATTGCCATTTTAAAACAATGTCTTTGAATTTGAAGGCATGAATACTTATTGTGCACGATCTGTACGTTTTTTTTTTATAAAACGTAAGTGGCAAATGAAATTACAGTCCATCTAACCACAGAACAGATGAAAGAGACAGACAGAATGTGGTCAAAATAATAGGTACGTACGTACAAAATAATAATACGATTTAAATTAGTTCAAAAATGATGTTGGTATTTTAGTACCGAAAGTTTATTTCAAATTAGTAGTATTTATTGATAGATCAATTTCATAATATTATGTTCATGTAAAATAAAAATTAAATGTAAAATATCAGTGCCATAGGCCATTCATGCCATTCCGTTCACCTGTTACACTTACACCCTATTTTTTTTCCGACGGTAAAAAAAATCACCAAGTATAAAGGTGAAATCGCAGACGTTGTCCTGCGTTGTCCTGCCTGTCAAAGATTGTGTTCAGGAACGTTTTATTTTTTATTTTAGCGCATGCAATTTAATTTATTAATTGCTGCACTTGATTGAAAACTAAAGCGAATAAAATCAAGAATTTAATATTTTCTTTTCAATTTTTTTAAAATATAAACTCTCTCCATTGAAAAATACATAACATGGTTATTTTGCAATAACCGGCCAGATTTGCAGATAAGGTTCAGGATAGATAATATAGGCAAATGGTGATGAAAAATTAATTTAATTTATAAATCTTAAACATTCTGTCCTTTTTATCTTTTAAATTCAAAATGCGTGCTAATTTGGTGCTAATGCATATTTTTAACTGATTTTACTGTGCACATAAGTAAGGGTCGATCGGTACGCAAAAACGTTGTTGCCCATAAATCACATTCAATTTGGGACAATTTCAAATAAAAGTAAAAGCATTATTTACTCGTATTTTTAAAAACAGCAATAACGGTGTATCATTATTTATATATTTAATAAGTTTCAAATTTGGCTACTCTTTAAAAAATAGCCGTGTATATACTAATTTTCATAGTGATCGATCAAATAGATTTTGAGTTAAACGATTTCATATATACAAACATCCTCTTTTATATAAGGATTAAAAAAATACGCTACCATTATTCCGTTTCATTAGACGGGGGTAAAAAATATGAGATAGAGCGTGGTTTTACCATGTATAAATTCCAATTCGATCGAGGAAATTGTTTTTAAATTTTCCTACGAAGATCTCAAGGACTTATTAATTATACAAGGTAGATTGGTATTTGCAGAATTTAGTATACTTTTTTTATAGAATTGGGTGACAAACGAGCGCACAGTCCACCTGATGATAACTGGATGCTGTGGTCCATAGACATCCACATTTATCCTCAATTAAGGATTAAAATGCAGATGCGTTGTCACCCCTGAGCACTAAGCTGGAATACCTCGAAGAAAAAGGGTCTCCAGTTGCTACGCTCACCATACGAATCACTACAGCATTACGCTGCCATTTTACACTGGTATTCTATGAGGGAATGGTCCTGCCACGGTCTAGCCAAACCCATTCGTACTCCAACTATAGTATAGGCTGCAGTGTGGCTCTACCCCGTATATATAGAGTTCACGTAGATAATTACATTTGTGGCGAATGTAGGTGAACATGACATCACCGTGAAACAATGCTCACAATGCTGCGCGTTGAAAGGATACTGAATTCCATCTTTCTTGTGTTGAATCGATTGAAATCTCGAAAGCACCTTTTAGCCAACGTCGTTAGATGTGTCATTTTTTTATTTAATATGGCAACAATAAATTTAATACAGTGTCTTTCAGAATCTGTAGGGTAAATATATTCCTCTGGTGGGCATCGTTGGCATTAACGCTGCAACGTTTTTTTTATATGATAATATCCTACTAATTATGACTTATACATAATTATGATATAGATATAAATGTGAAAATTTGTTTGGGTGTTTGTATGTTTGTAGCTCAATCGCAAAAAAAACTACTTACTTAATAGATTTTGATGTCTTAATTTTGTTGAAACTTTATAATATTATAGATTACGAAACAAATAAGTAGGACGTTACCATAGAATGGCCGTATGAGGACGCCCAAGGTCGCTCAGCGAGCTATGGAGAGGGCTATGCTCGGAGTTTCTCTGCGTGATAGACTCAGAAATGAGGATATCCGCAGTAAAACCAGAGTGACCGACATAGCCCAACGGATTAGTAAGCTGAAGTGGCAATGGGCCGGCTATATAGCTCGAAGAACCGATAACCGATGGGGAAGAAAGGTTCTCGAGTGGCAGCTTCGTACCGGTAGGCGTAGTGTAGGGCGACCCCCCACTAGATGGAGTGACGACCTGGTAAGACATGCAGGAAGTCGATGGATGCAGGTGGCTCGGGACCGTGCTTTGTGGCATTACTTGGGGGAGGCCTATGTTCAGCAGTGGACTTGTGAAGGGCTGTAATGATGATGATGATGATACCATAGAATACTATAATACACAATAAAATGTCTGTCAACCTTATTTTGTACGAGGTTCGGCGTCGCCGGGAGCACACATACAAGCAATTACGTCATATTATCAGTTAATCACTACTACAAACCCAATTCGCTGTGTTGACAGATGGATTTTGATACATATTTATTTGTAAATAGCGTTCTAAATAATTTGCATGCGAAATTTGGAAACGATTGTAACGTCAAAACACATCTCGTATTGACATTTATACGTATGAATTGACGTGTTGGTGGCATTTTAGTGGCTACACGGGCTCCGCCCACTCCGATATATTATGTATGTAATATAGTATTCTATGGACGTTACATATAGTTTTTGTGAAAAAAGGTTTAAACTAACCTAAATTACAGTGTTTTTTATTCATGGTGCCGAAATTCAATGATCAAGTGAACGCGAACTGCGTTAACTGAAATAGAAATAACTTTAAATTGTAATAACGATATCTACTATATCATAGGTGGCAGAGCCATGCTGCAGTTATATTAGTAGTACAGTTGTAGCACGAATGGGTCGGCTCGACCGGGGAAGGACCATGCTCTCACAGAATACCAGCGTCAAATAGTAGCTTAATGCTGCTGTGTTTCGTATAGTGAGTGTGAAGATTCGGAGACCCTTTTTACTGGAAACGAGGCATGTCCTCACGGGTGACCACGCATCTGTATTTTGATTCGTAATCGAGGATTGATGTAGATTTCTATGGGACACAGCAACCGCTTACCGCCTGGTGACTGTGTGCTCGTTTGTCACCCAATCATATAAAAAACGACTTGGACTTCTTGATTCTATCATAGATTCTTCTTTAAAATTAAAACCGTTGTGAGTGATTCAGACGCATTTTATGATATCTACTATTAGAACCACGATAACTCCACATCTCAAATGTATCTCTGTGTCATGATGAGGTTAGAAATAGCTTGCTTAATTATACTCTAAGTTTAGAATAGTTAAATCACTGAATTGGACACTGGTAAAAATCTAATGTAAAAAAAATCGCGATATTGCGTCAACTCGTGATTTTTGAAAATCGTAGTAGGATAGCGCTATATAAATTGCTAGCTTTTACCCGCGGCTCTGCTCGCGTTTATTTAAAAGCAATTTCTAATAACTGAAAGTGTTCCTTCTAAATTTAACTTAAGTTGCACTTTGTCACTAAACGTCAGGTGAACCGTATGCTCGTTTGCCCTCTCTTCTATAAAAAAAAACATTTGTGTTTTACTTTTTATAAGCCAGTGCTTGGCCACATTCCCACCTGGTGGTAAGTGGTGATGCAGCCTTAGATGGTAAATAGCACTTAGCGTTAAAAATGCTTATTCACTCTTGCCTTGAAGATTTAAATGATTTCACTCAGCGATAACGTAAAGATTTTGAGCACTAGAAACAGTTGAGTAAGCTAAGTAGTGCTGACCGTGGGAAAATCATACCGTAACAAAATGTAATGTCCCTAATTCCATGGTTTGAAATGCTACTTTCAACATAATTTGTATATATAATATATAAGCGAAATACAACTGACTGACTCATCACGATCTCTAAAACCTTAAATCCGATTGACTTGATATTTAGTATAGCAACTTATTTCGCAATGTAGACGCTGACTAAGAACGGATTTTACGATGGTCGTGTCAAAAAAATACTATCGTGCGCCCAGAGAAGCGTGCGGATATCAGCTTTATCAATAACATTGAAAATCGAGCTTTTTGGTAATATATCATTAATATAAAGTTGAACAGAATATTAGTGAATTAAACTAATTTTATAACGTTTAATTTCGATTATTATTAATTTTATTATTTATTAGAAATTTCGGGTGCTTAGTAACAACCATAGTCCGGGGTTTCTGTATTTCTGTAGTAATTGATGTCTTGATATCATAGATACCTGAGATATCTTCAGCATTTAATAATTAATATTTCAGATTGAGCGTCCCGCATTCAGAAATGTTCAAGTAGTTCGCTTTTGTTTGTATTTACTTTTATTAATTATGGGATCATAAGAATAGAAGAACCTAGACATTTTCTTTTTTCTATATAGAAGAGGGGAATGCGGCTCACCTGATGTTCAGTGACTACCGCCGCCCATGATCAACCGCAACACCAGGGGAGTTGCAGGTACGTTGCCGGCCTTTTAGAAAGGAGTAAGCTCTTTTCTTGAAGGTCCCCAGGTCATATCGGTTCGGAAAAATCGCCGGTGGTAAACTATTTCACAGAGAGGTCTTACGCGGAAGAAAACTCCTTGTGAAACGTACAGTGGTGGACCGACAAGCATCCAGATGGTGTGGTTGGTATCGGGACGTTTGCCGCATAGTGCATCCACGAAATTTGGCAGCTGGGATTAATCCGAACAATTCCTCAGAGCACTCCTCATGATATATGCGAAAGAAAATGCAAAGAGATGCCACATCTCTTTGCAGCGCCAGTGAATCGAGCCGATCGGAAAGCACTCGGTCGTCGACGATTCGAGCGGCTCTGCGTTGGATGCGATTAAGTGGAAGGAGCTGGTGGGGAGCCCCAGCCCAGAGATGGGAACAGTATTCCATGTGCGGCCGAACCTGCGCCTTGTAAAGTTGCAGGCGGTGTGCCGACATTCAATACTGTACCGCTCTGCCGAGTACACCAAGCTTTTTAGAGGCCAATTTGGCCTTCTCTTTCAAGTGATCACGAAACTGCACGTCACGTGATATCCATACTTGCTGAGGCAGCAAGGGGAGTGCCTTCAAACTGGGGAGATACGATAAAGGGGTTCTTTTTAGCGGTTAACGCGCAAACTTGTGTCTTCTGGGGGTTAAACTGGACTAGATTTAGTCGCCCCCAATCCGAGACTCTGTTCAGCAAAGTTCAGTGCTGTCATCCGCATAGCAATGAATGTTACGGGTTTGCAACATATCATTGATATGCACAAGAAACAGCGTTGGCAATAGCACGCAGCCTTGTGGAACACCAGCATTAATAGGCTTGTAATCGGAACTTGCACCGTCTACACCGACCTTGATGCTCCGATCTGCAAGAACGCTGGTGATCCAATCGCACAATTTCTCGGGAAGCCTATAGGAAGGGAGCTTCGAAAGAAGCGCTTTGTGCCAAACCCGATCGAAGGCCTTCGCAATGTCCAAACTAACTGCAAATGCTTCTCCCTTGGAATCTACTGCCTCCGCCCATCTATGAGTTAGGTAGACCAGAAGTTCCCCAGCTGATCAACCACGGCGAAAACCGTATTGGCGGTCACTAATCAGTTGGTGATCCTCAAGGTACCTCATGAGCTGGCAGTTAATAATAGACTCCATTGTTTTGGAGAACAAGGAGGTGATGGCGATAGGCCGGTAGTTGGACGGGTCTGAGCGGTCGCCTTTTTTAGGGATCGGGTGGATGAAAGCCGTCTTCCATAATTTTGGGACTACACCTAGGGTGTAGCAGTACCGGAAAAGACGCGTTAAAACCGGTGCTAACTCTGGAGCACACGTCCTCAACACAATTGGGGGGATTCCGTCAGGCCCACTCGACTTGTGAATGTCCAGGGAGAGGAGTGCTTTACGAACCGAGCGCTGTGTAAACTGCACTTCCGCCATGGAGCACTCACACCGCGGGATGGTCGGTGGCGTACTCCCCACGTCATCGAGAGTCGAGTTGGACGCAAAGTAAGAGCTTAGCAGATCGGCTTTCTGCTTTGCGGTATGGGCCAGTGAGTCGTCCTCCCTGTGCAGAGATGGAAGAGATGGCTGACAGAAATTTTCCTGGACAGCCTTGGCGAGAGACCAGAATGCACGGGTTCCAGAAAGAAGGCGAACTAGTTTCTCTTCAATTCTGCCTATGTGCTCTGACTTTGCCTTGGCAATGACTCTTTTAAAGGACCTGGAGGCGGAATTATACTTATTTTTTAGAGCGCTGGTATTTACTTCCCGGGACGTTGATGCGTCAGCCCAGGCTTGGTAGCACTCCTGCTTATAGCATGATGCTATTTTACAGGGATTAATTTCACGCTGGTATTCTGTGAGAGCATAGTCCTCGCCCGGTCAAGCTGATCTATTCGTGCTGCAACCCTAATATAACTGCAGGGTGTCTCTGCTACGTATACTTACACGTAGATGTTAAACTTCTGGCGCCTCCTACCGGAAAAGGCTACTTCAGCGTCGAGTCAGCTTCTATATTATATGCATGTAAACAGATGTTTAATTAAAATAAATGCGTCGCCACGCCACTAAGGCAACGAGTGACGTTCTTCTCTGTATTTTTTTTCGCGTCTACATGGAAGCTCATTATGAGTACGAGTATGTTAGTGAAAAAGTGAGACTTTAAACCACTTCAAAACTTGCAGTTTAATACTAGCAGCTACAAAGGAAACTATTTACATCATCAGTAACCTCGTTGCTTCCATAAATTTAAGAAGTTACAGCCTATATACGTCCCACTGCTGGGCACAGGCTTCTCCTCATTTCTGAGAGGGTTTTTTTGGGGCAAGGAAGTGTCGAAATATTTTTTTCTTATTTCTTAGACATGCAGATTTCCTCACGATGTTTTCCTTCACCGCCGAGCACGTGGTAAATCAGCACTCAAAATTGCAATTAACAATTCTATTGGTGCCGGCGGGTTATTGGTATTGGTATCGGTATCGATCCAGGTTTGCTCGCGTACTGTGAAATTTACAGCGAGCGCTAACCATCTGAGATGCTACCTTAACGAGACAGAATTAAACTTTTAATAAAAGAAAATACTTTGGGCCTTTCCATACAATCCTTACAAATGTTGCAGCACCGACTTTGGAAGCTATTATTCGCGAGTATTTTTTTTGTTTTTGAAGTCGTAGTACATAGTAATATTGTTACGAGCTTGAGGTTCGTGACAATAAAAATTGTCGATAGAATTACCAAAATTAACTCTTTAATTCACTTTACACTAATTAGAGTTAGAACACTAATAATTAATCACACTGATTCACTTTATTCCGCTCCGAAGCTTCGCTTGTCTCGCCAAATTCAATACTTCCCCGATCGCACCTTGCAGCGCCTATAAATACACATTAGCACCGAAACATCCAGAACATTCAAGTAAATACGCGCACCAAGGCGTCGAAAGTTCGAGTTTCGGCTTCTAGAAGCTTAGTTCTTCGTTTCGACACTAGATGGCGCTGTCGGTTGAAAGATTAGTGATGTCATTTTCTGGAAAGCTCCCCCCGCTCTCGTCCCTGACACTACATGACGTCAACTTAGGCGCGCAACAATATCATAATTTCGAAGTAACAACTAGAATTTCGTATAAATAGATATTTTAAAAACTCGTCCTCCATTTTTCCACACTTGGAAGATGAAACCATTTCTTTAAATTTATGTGAAACTTTCCCTAAACCTATTTAATAAAAAAATGAATCATCTAAATGGGTTCAACCGATTCCGAGAAAAAGGTGATTTAAACATACAAACATGAAAAACATACGCGTCGTATATAGAACCTTTGTTTTGTTTTATCTCGATTTAATATAACCTGCCGTCCTAAATTAAGTGAACCTTCAGAAACTAAGTTCATTCGTAAAGTTACTGCAAATGAGGTATATATGGAAAATTTATCCAAAATTGCTGATCCCTTTTAAAGACTACACTTATCAACCCACTTCCAGTCTTGGTGAGTAAAGGTCTTCCAGGTACTACATTCTTAAAAAAAATTAAATCGAAATGTGGTATTAATAAAAGTTGTCGAAGAGAAGAGTTATACCAGTTGAAATAATACTAGTTTTTACGGAATTTATCGCGTATATTTAACTTTTTAATACCCTTAACTTTTTAATACCCGACGTTTCGAGAGCTTTACAGCACCCATGGTCACGGGAAGGACTGAGATGTTTAACGTCCAGATGTCATAGTTAACCGCTGTTACCATAGATTAAAATTTAACTTTTGTTCCGATCTACTATTTTAAATTAAATTATATTTAATTAAATTTTAATCTATGGTAACCGCGGTTAACTATGACATCTGGACGTTAAACATCTCAGTCCTTCCCGTGACCATGGGTGGTGTAAAGCTCTCGAAATGTCGGGTATTAAAAAGTTAAGGGTATTAAAAAGTTAAATATACGCGATAAATTCCGTACAAACTACCATTATTTCAATGTGTAGTGTTCGCGTAAATATAAGAAATCAGTTATACCAGTTGATATATTCTGTCTTCTATGGAACGACACTAGGTCTTTCAAGCTTTTCCCATACTTGCTTTTACTGCAGCATGGCACTACCTCGATAAGGTTCAATAATTCAGATATATACAATTAAGTTATTCAGATTTTAATTATAAATGCAATTTCATACGTGGTAGAGCCATGCTGCAGTTATATTAGTAGTTTAGTTGTAGCACGAATGGTTCGGCTCGACCGGGGAAGGACCACGCTCTCACAGAATACCAGCGTGAAATAGTAGCTTAATGCTGCTGTATTTCGTATGGTGAGTGTAGAGAACCGGAGACCCTTTTTACTGGAAACGTGGCATTCCGTCTTAGTCCTCACGGGTGACAACGCATCTGCATTTTGATTTGTAATTGAGAATAGATGTAGATGTCTATGGGCCGCAGCAACCACTTACCATCAGGTGGACTGTGTGCTCGTTTGTCACCCGATCCTATAAAAAAAAAAAATTTCTTGTGGCAGATGCCCTCTTATACCATGTTATATATGTCATTTTAAAGAAAATTTAATGTAGATTTTGTGAATTACTTGTTATTTTTCAGAAGTCATTTATAATTGGAAATAAACTGAAAAAAGAGCCTCTGGATCATTATTTGGGACAGTTTTTTTATTCGGATCATTGCTGCACAACAAGGTCCAATTTTTGGTATCGAAATTAATTGGGGACACTACACACTACACTATTACGACAAAAACGTTAAATCGCTCTATTTCATTTAAAAATACAGTAGAAGTCAGTTAAAATGAAACTTTATTAAATAGTTTTTAAGCTTTATATTCCCAAAGCAAGAAGAATGAATTACCTTATTTAAACACTATTTAAACAATGGTTAGATCCACGCAAACATAATGCACACAAAATCCCAATTTATTTTTAAAGCCAGTTAATGCGTGTAATTAAAAAGGACGATAAAGGCACCCCTTTATGACAATTCACGTATCCACCTGAACTAAGTAGCATCATACTAAAAAATATCCCCCCAGGGGGTAAACGAGGGAGGAAAGTAATTTAGGGTGATACATAGTACACCCCCTCCCGCTCGTAATTACGGTGGGGGTGGGGGCGAGCGCCCTTTTTGCGTTTGAATGAAGGCCCTGGCAACTTTGACGGGGAAATTCTTGGGGCTATTTGTCTGTACTGTGCCAGAGCTGCAAAGAGCTTTTGTTCGCGTTTTGTTTTTTGTACTTCCGTGCTAAGGTGTTAAGAATATGCTATGTACGGTATGTCAATCAAAATTTATAACCATTTACCGAATTCTTCAAGAATCTTAGCATGCGGAAATTAATAAACAATTACTTAAAAACATTAAAAACTGCGAATAAAATTATATAGAATGTTTGTGATGTTATATTTTTTGTTAGAATATCTAGATAATTGAACAAAAGTTGAACTTAAATTACTGTAGTTCGATTTTGTTCATTTTGTTGTCTATAATATATTAATAGTTTTGTCTAAGATAAAACATATTTTTTTTCTATAACGTGATAGAGCCACAAACAGCTTTTTAAAATAGAATAACGGGGACAAACTAGTACACATTCCATCTGATAGTAAGTGGATACTGTGGCCCATAACGTCTACATCTATCCTTGATTAATAATCAAAATGCTGACGCGTTTCCACAGTTGAGGACTAACATGGAATGGCCTCGCTACCTAAACAAGTGGTAAAATTTAGATTTTTTGTACAACCGACTTCAATACGACTGAATCAATGTATTCGAAGTCAATTAAATACGCATTATTTAAGAATAACCCAAAAACCACTGGTCAGATCTTGATCAAATTCATATGGAACGCGAGAATCACCAGCTTTCAAATAAAAAAAGAATCATCCAAAATCGGTTCACCCAGAAAGAAGTTATGAGGTAACACACAAAAAAGAACATAGTCGAATTGAATACTTTTTTTTTCTACACTGACGTCGTAGTAGTCTTTCCGCGATCGAGCCGATCCATTTGTGTTACAACCATAATAAAGCTGCAACATGGCTCTACCACGTTGGGTTTTAGCTAAAAGTTTTTCGGTTTCTAATTTAAGTACATACACAAAATGCCGTCTACTTTTAGGAATGTCTGTAGTTTGGTATATCCATTTCTAATCTAAATAATTATAAAATATAATTAATATTTTAGAAAGAAACTTTAATCTCCACACTTTTCTAACGAGTTAACTTCCCCCGCTATAAAATCTGTCAAACATTACACCTCATTCAAAAATGACGCTGCTGGTGGCATTAAAAAGTCGTGAATGTCCTAATTGTAAACACTCTTTAAGTTTTTAATGAATGACTAATCATGCAAAGCTGAAAAACGAACAAAAGCACAAGCACAGGGGCAATTAGTGTAGTTTTAATTAAGCAATTTAAGTTATGGGACGAGTGCGAATCAGCGGATAGGGCCTAATAAGCGGGATGGAGTTGAATACACTACAAATAGGCCGTCTAACGTACTGATGATTTGTAATTTGAGTTATTAGTTGTTGCGCAATAGACTGTATAAAATTATGATTGGCGTTATATTATTGTAACCAAGTTTCAGGATTCGAATACTAGTTAAATCTAACATAATTTGTGTTAAGTAAAAGTATAGGAAACGTTTCAGTCTGTTTACGTCCCGCGGCTGACAACAGGCCTCTCCTCATTTCTAAAAGAGTTAAAGAGTAAATAATCTGCCGCGTTAATCCAGTGCTTGTTTGTGGACTTCATACGCCTTCGAAATATTTTATTTCTCAGACATGTAGATTTCCTCACGATGTGTTCCGTCAAGTGTCAAATTAGCAATTAAAGTTGTAGTGCCGGCGGCAATCGAACCCGGCCGCTCGCGCCCTTTTTTATATATAGAATGAGTGTGACAAACGAGCACACAGTCCACCTGATGCTAAGTGTATGCTGTGGCCCATAGACATCTACATCTATCCTCTACTAAGAATAAAAATGCAGATGTGTCACTCCTGACGTCTAAGACAAAATGCCTAGTTTTTTTATAGGATAGGGTCACAAGCGAGCACACAGTCCACCTGATGGTAAGTGGTTGCTGTGGCCCATAGACATCTACATCTATCCTCGATTACGAATCAAAATGCAGATCCGTTGTCACCCGTGAGGACTTAGGTGGAATGCCTCGTTTCCAGTAAAAAGGGGTCTCCGGTTCTCTACACTCACCATACGAAACACGGCAGCATTAAGCTACTATTTTACACTGGTATTCTGTGAGAGCGTGGTCCTTCCCCGGTCGAGCCGACCCATTCATGCTACAACAATACTACTAATATAACTGCAGCATAGCTCTACCACGTATAATCGTTTCCAGTAAAATGGGTTTCTGGTTTTCTACATTCACCATATGAAACACAGCAGCATTAAGCTGTTATTTTACGCTGGTATTCTGTGAGAGCGTGGTCCTTCCCCGTCTTTGAATTGATAGAATTGGAATTCTTGTTAAATCTAACATTGGTGTAAAGTAAAAGTAAACTAAAATTACACAGGCGTAGTCTTTTATTAAGAGGGCTAGTCTGCATAGAGCACTTACTGCTCGAGTGTGTGCTGGCGTATTTTACATGTCCTCGAAATATTTTTATTCCTCAGACATGCAGATTTTCTCACGATGTTTTTCGTCACCACTGAGCAAGTGGATTATCAGCACTTAAATTAAGATTTACTTTTTCAACGCCGACGAAAACCGAACCCGGACGCTCGTACTGTGAAATATACGGCGAGCTTAGCCCCTATGCTTCCATGACTCATAAAGAACTACTAATATTGATCTTAATTAAAAATGCATGCATATATAGTAGAACAAATTTTAAATTAGACTGAACAGAGCTTAGTTTATATGATTTGGAATGTAATATTCCTAAAACTCTACTATAATTTTAAAGTACTTCCTAAATTACAAAACGTAGAGGTTTGAAATTTATATTCGTTTAGATTGCAACATTCCAAAAATATTCACAACAGGTTTAAATTAGATATGTGTAGTATAAAAAAGTGTAAAACAAAATTATAATGGTTTAAATTTTGAAGTTATTGAAGTTACCTTTATGTCAACATCGTGAAAGGGCACGGCAAACCACGGTTTCCCAGTCAAGCTTCGCCGAAAGCCCGTCTCCCGTTCTACGGGCCCCTCCGGTGTTCCAACATGTGCCCATAAAACAACTTGAACCACTTTAAGTCGCGGCTGAACTTTTTTATAAACATCCTCCAATCTCACTCCAAAATCATCACTCGTATCGCTGATATTCGCGAACGAAAAATATATTCCGCAAACCGCTCCCTCCCCTTCCTCGACGCAATCAGCTAGAGCTTCCAAAGTAGGTACGTTCTCGAATTGGCCATTTTGCGTACCCGGCGAATCACATTTCACAAGAACTTTGCCAAAAAGTTTCTCCCGCCAATCCATTGTCAGAGCAATAAAAAGAAACGATGTTACTTATTTATTGCTTAATACAAACATTTCATTTACGAAATCCAGTAAAACACTTTTGTTTATTTTTGATCTTTGCTTAACTTAAATATCAGAGACGAAAGTAGTCGAACTGGTTAAACTGCTAAAGTATTTATTTTTGTTTGTTTATACACAACACACGCATTTTTAATACTAAACTTAATGCCGCGTTAATTCTAGCATTTGACTTCGGTGAATCACAGTTAAAAATAATATCAAAGCTTGTAACCAAGGTGCAGGATAGAGAAGCGCGCAAATAAGTTTTATTTTTAAATTCGACACGCGTGCGCAGGACAACGGTGCACGGAGCAACGGCCGCACGCTCTCGTAAACAAAGACAGACTGCACGAGGAGGGAAAATGAGGGAACCCTATGTCAAAGATTATGCATTGTATAAAACAGGTTTTTATTTACATAGAGATTCCATTAGTCATTATAAAACCCGTGGAATTTCGTATTTTACTTATTAGCAACAAGTATTAACATAAAACAACCGAGCCATGTGAGCTCTGGAGCGAAGTATTATCAGTATGTGGGCAACGGGTTTGATCCCCGCCGGCATCAAACAAATTGTAATTACAATTTTTTTGTTTGCTTTGGAAATTCTAAGGAAACCTGAATGTTTGAGAAAATATAAAAAATATTTCGAATAAATGTCAAGTTCGCCAACACGCACTATAACTGCGCGGCAGGCATTTCATTGCCCTAAAACCCTCTCGGAAATAAGAGGAGGCCTGTGCCCAGCAGTGGTATGAATATAGGTTGTAACTTCACTTTATTTTTATAAGCCAAATTGCTCCGTTGCAAGTGGTTGCCTCGACCGTGAATGGAACAACACTTATAGTATACCAGGGTAAAATAATAGAATCTTTCTGCTGTGTCTTGCTGAGTATAGACAACCGGTGGTATTCTCTTATAGTCCTCAGAGTGACAACGCACCTACATATTAATTCTTAATCGAAGATAGATGCGATCTACTTACCATCAGGTGGCCTGTGTTTTGGTCATTTGTCGCCATCTTTATAGAATGAGAGTGACAAACGAGCAAATTTCAAATGTTTGATTCTTCTGGTTGAGCATCTACTAAGGAATATCAAAAGCTTTAGGAAACAAGAAAAATGTTGTATTAGACCAATTCGAAACTTCATCTTCTTTTTATAGGATAGGGTGACATACAAGCACATAGTCCACCTGATGGATAAGTGGTTGCTGTGGCCCCTAGGCATCTACATCTATCCTCGATTACAAATCAAAATCCAGATGCGTTGTCATCCATGAGGACTAAGATGGAATGCCTCGTTTCCAGTAAAAAGGGTCTCCGGTTCTCTACACTCACCATACGAAACTTAGCTGCTATTTTACGCTGGTATTCTGTGAGAGAGCGGTCCTTCCTCGGTTATACAACTAATTTAGCAGCATCAGATGCAGATGCAGCAGCAGATGACCCGAAAAGTCCATACACTGTAATTATCATCAGTTGAGCTGTAGGTTCGTTTGACATTTCAGTTTTATTATAAAAATGTGATAAAGAACCAATATATATATATATATATCTACCACGTATGAAATTCTATTTAACCGTATAAAATTTAATTTTGTATTCCCCTATTTTTCACTTTTAGATGTGGATATTTTTCTCCAAATTTATATGGGATCAAACCTGAATTCACAATTAACCAATTTATTGCTTTACATACTATAAAATAATAGTATGTAATGCAGTATATTTAGTATGTTCGTGTATAAAAAATAACATACAGACGAATTGAGAACCTACTCATTTTATAAAGTCGGCCAAATAACAGTAAGCCAGAGGACAGAAGTAACTCTGAATAGCCTTTGACTCTCAGAGGCTGAAAGGTGCCTTATAATAAAAAGGTTGGTATCTCTACGATTATGCTCTATGCCAAAACCTCTCATATCTCACGTAGAACTCGGATTGCAAAAGGCTTGAATTAATTCAGCCTGTGCCCAAACAATTCCTTGCTAAGGGCGATGCTAGGGTAAGAAACTTTCGATTTATTTTTTTCTCTCTCGACATTGGGCTGCTCTATGTGTTTGAATAAGTTTTAAGTGATGCGAACATTTTGATCTTTCTCGTAGGTACTAAAAATTGTTTAGTATTTTATTACGTTTTAGGGCTTAAATTACTGCCCATCTCATAACATATTATATCGGTGAAATAATATTACATTATTCACCAACGAACTTTTTTGTCTGGCATTTTTGGCAGTTTTTCTGTCTGGCATTTCTTCCAAGACATTTTTTTCAATAGAAGTGGCAAACTAACTTCGAATCCACTTGACGGATGATCGCTATCGCAGCCCAAGGACATCTGCAATAAATATCAAATAAAGAATTTGACACATCTAAGCGTCAAGACAGAACGTTTAACAACCCGTAACTATAATCGCTTTTTTTACCTTACAGACCTTGACATAGTAGTGATGTGTGGAATATGTAGGAGAATACAGGTGAAGATATTTTGTAAGTGGTAGGGACACGCTGCAGCTATGTTATAGTTGTAGCACAAATGGGTTGGCTCGACCGGGGAAGGACCACGCTCTCACAGAATACCTTTTTAAAATAGCAGCTCAACGCTGCTGTGTTTCGTATGGTGAGTGTAGAGATCCGGAGAACCCTTTTACTGAAAATGAGGCATTCTATCTTAGTCTTCAGAGGTGACAACGCATCTACATTTTGATTCTTAATTGAGGATAGATGTAGATGTCTATGTGTCATACCATTCATATACTATCAGGTGGACTGTGCGCTCTTTTGTTATTTACTTTATTCTATGGAGGCTCAATAATGGTATGGGGAGGTGTAAGTTCCGACGCACGTACAGAGTTGGTCATCGTCGATAATCGGCTTACAGCTACTCGATACATCGAGGAAGTTCTTCAGGAGCACGTAATGCCTTATTCGGGATTCATTGGACACGACCAATTCCTCCTCATGCACGATAATGCACGCCCGCACGTCGCACATTGTGTAGAGGAATATCTGGAAGAGGTTGGAATACAAAAATTATAGTGGCC
Source organism: Parnassius smintheus behrii (assembly GCA_036936625.1). Taxonomy (NCBI): domain Eukaryota; kingdom Metazoa; phylum Arthropoda; class Insecta; order Lepidoptera; family Papilionidae; genus Parnassius; species Parnassius smintheus. The sequence continues at coordinate 39,915,702 of JAUPFT010000017.1, read as the reverse complement.
AGCTCGTAGCCCGGACTTAAATCCAATTGAGCATGTATGGGGTATGCTCAAAAGAAAGATAAAGTCCAGCTCCAAACCGCCACAAACTCTAAATGAGCTCCGAAATGCAGCGCTGGCCGCTTGGGACAGCATACCGCAAGTTGATGTCAGAAACATCATTCAAAGCATGCCAGATCGAATGCAAGCGGTTATCAGGGCTAGAGGAGGAAACACCCGATATTAAAACTGATAGACAATAAAGAAACAGACTTAATTTTTAACTTTGCAGTGTTTTTAAAGTGACAATGGAAAGATGTTAATTTTAGTGAAAACATGTTATCTTGAAAAGAAAAATTTCGGTGAAGTAAACATTAAATTTCTATGTTCTAAAACCATTAGAGACACTTATTGAATGCATCTACCCTTAATTTACTGTTAAAAAAACGTTTCAGTGCAAATAATCAGCAAATTCACGAGTGGCCAAGTTTCCGTGCCGGTGAGTGTAGAACCTTGGTTATGGTGACGTTTTATTTTCTCAAGAAATTGTAGTTATCAAAAGCAACGAATGCTTGGTATTTTTGTAGAATAATTATGTATATTTAATTGTTTTAATCAGCCAGCACGAGAGCAGTGCACTACAATGCTGTCGTACTGGCTGATTAAAACTAAATTTAAGCGAAATATTTACAATAGCATTTAAAAATATTATACCCTGCACAACAATGAAAGCATCCATGACTTTTTCTGTCACGATTGCGGCATGAGAATTTGGAATGAGGTGAAATATTTGACAGATTTCCTAGAGAGGAAGTTAATTTGTTAGGAAAATGTAAGGGTCAATGGGTGCGTTTGGCAGAAAAAAGCGCTAGCAAGCGCTTACTAGCGCTAAAATAGTTTTCGGCCAGGACACGATTGCTACTTCAGTAGCGCTGACACAACCCGCCATTTTGCTTATATTTGTTTGTTTTGAATTAGAGTTTATAAGTTGTTTTTTTTGCAATATTAGTTTTAAGTAATATTATGACATGAATAGACACATAATTTTATTAAAAATTCATGATTGGTAAGTTTTTAATATGAATACTTCACAAACGTGAAGTCGTGTCCTAGAGGAAAATAGCTACTTACGATTTGACAGCGCTTACCGCTTACGATCGCCATTTTGCTTACAAGCGCTTGCTAGCGCTTCTTTCTGCCAAACGCACCCAATGTATCTTTTTTAGTTATAAATTTAATCGAATTAGATTAGAACAAAGTAAGTTGTAAGTCAATGGATTAGAAATGAATAAAGCAAACTACGGATCTGAGTAAGAGTAGAAAAATTAAATAAAAGAGTTAAAAATATTCAAAAAATAATATTATGTTTTACCGATTTATCGGTATGCAAATATTACGTCGACATGTTGTATAATTAGAATTAGAAAATTACAAAATTACAATAACGTTTCATATTAAATTTAAATAAAACAATAAAAAATATATACAGCCATGGTCACGTCATAATGCATAATGTGAGACTCAGAACATTGAGTTATACAACACCGTGTTGTATAAATCAATGACTCAAAATGACTGTCAACCTTATTTTTTACGATAATAGGCGTCGCCGGGAGCACACATACACACAATTACGTAGTACGTAGCAACGAATGCTCAGCTAATCAGTTAATCACTACTACAAACCCGATTCGCTGTGTTGACAGACGGATTTTAATACATATTTATTTGTAAATAGCATGCAATTTGGCATTTTTTAAATAATTTGCATGCGAAATTTAGAAACGATTGTAACGTCAAAACACATCTCGTGTTGACATTTATACGTGTGAATTGACGTGTCAGTGGCATTTTAGTGGCGACACGGGCTCCGCCCATTCCCCCGTTCTATTATGTATGTATTATAGTTTCTAGTATTCTAAGGCCAGACTAGTATCATGTCAACTTTACAAATTCTATTTCATTCGTCAATTTAAAATTTCAAACAACAACAATTCGCTTGAGGTAACCATCCCGGCAGAATTTGATAAATTCATTTATGTAATAAAAACAGTTTTCAACCAAAACCCCATACCTATGTATGTAATTACTCCAAGCAGAATCCAGAAATTATTTTAAAAAAAGGTTTAAATGTCAAATTTTGAACATGGTGCGGAAATAAATTAAATAGAAGACGCACATGCTATAAACTACCTATTTCTAGCAAAGAGCAAACCACTGAGGCTTTGTTTTGTGTATTAATTTAATATTCTAGAAACTAATAAATTTTTGTTTAAAACTAATTTTTTCGATTGAATGACATTGTGTAACAAAAAAATCACCTAAGTTCCACCCAGCGACATCTAGTGAGCTCTCATTTGGCGTAGGATTATTAGCTTTCATTGATAATAACAGAGGCGATCACAGTTGGAGCTGATCATCTGTCATTACAAGGACTTGCGATATGCTTGACAAAAGAGTTTATATAACAAAAGGCCACGCGCAATCCGTAGAGACGAGCTGTTGTAAATTTAATAGAAGTAACGAGCTATTTTTCAGATCTCTTTTATACCATGCAGGCTGCAGGCTACTTTGAAGCTTGATATTTTGAAAACATATAAACTACCTGCTAATTTTAATTTTATTTTGAGAAAAATATCTAATGATATCTATGCTTGATAAAAAATGTCAAAAAGATCAATTTTGTAAATTGACATGTAGGCGAAACCGCGTAGAGGCGGTGTAAAAATATCCACTACCCCATATCGTCTCATGGTTGTCGTAAAAGGCGACAGGGGGAAGTTGAAAATGTGGTGGGCGGCAGCGTCTACCTGATAATAACTTAAAATAATAAGACTGCGGTTGCCAACCCGCTCGCCAAGCGTGGCAACTGTGGCAAATATCCCCCCTATGAGGCAATCTATGGGGGAGATCTATGACCAGCAGTGGACTTTTATAGGCTGTGATGATGATGACTTGTAGGCGAGTCATAAATTTACATGTAGGCGATTAAGGTAAAGCCTTTTCGGAAACCGGTAGAACCGGTTTTAGTACCATAGGCCACAAACATACCCTTCGGCGAATTGTACAGTAGACTAAAGAGTACAATCTGCCACTTTGTCTTGTGTATGTGAACTATATGCCTTTGATTGCGTCGGAATTAGGGCGGTGCTGCAGTCTCTTCAGGTCAAAAGTTGACTTTCGGTATATTGATGGGTGAAGTGTTTGTACAGTAGGGCTACGATGACTATTCGAGTACAGAACCAGAGTATGAAACCTATCAAACTGTAGAGTAGTGTAAGACAGGGTGACGTAACATCCCCGAAACTCTTCACCGCTCCATTAGAAGACGTTTCAAACTGGACAGGCCAGGATACGGTACTAACGTCAATGGCGAGTACATCACTCACATTCGATTTGCCGACGATATAGTCCTTATGGAAAAGTCGCTGCAGGACTTAAGCACTATGCTCAATGATTTCAATAGTGTCTCCGAACGGATAGGTCTTAAGATGAACACGGACAAAACAAATGTTATGTGTAACGTCCATGTCACACATATGCCGGTAATGATTGGGAGCACTAAACTCGAAGTTGTTGACGAGTATGTTTAACTGGGACAAATAGTCCGACTAGGTAACTCCAGCTTTGACTGAGAGGTCAATCGACGGATTCAACTCGCCTGGGCAAGTTCGGAAAATTACGACACATCTTCCCGTCAGACATACCTCAAAACCTCAAAACAAGATTGTACAACCAGTGCGTGTTACCAGTGATGACCTATGGATCTCAGACATGGTCCTTCACTGCTGGCCGTATGAGGAATCTCTACGTCACTCAGTGAGCTATGGAGAGAGGTATGCTCGGGGTTTCTCTGCGTGATAGACTTAAAAGCTGGGATATCCGTAGTAGAATCAGAGTAAACGATACAGTTCAACGGATTAATAAGCTAAAGTGGCAATGGGCGGGCCATATAGCTCGAAGAACCGACAACCGATGTGGAAGAAAGGTTCTCGAGTGGCAGCCTCGTACCGGTAGGCGTAGTGTAGGGCGACCCCCCACAAGATGGAGTGACGACCTGGTAAGACATGCAGGAAGTCGATGGATGCAGGTGGCTCAGGACCGTGCTTTGTGGCATTCCTTGGGGAAGCCTATGGTCAGCAGTGGACTTGTGAAGGGCTGTAATGATGAATGATGATGATGAGGCGAGTTATATAAAATATACATAATATCTTATCTTGAAATTGTGATACTGTATCAAAAGAAAATAGCTACTTCTAGATTTTGTTTAGATTTGGTGATGACTGGAAGATATTTGTGACGATGATGAGAATTCTAAAAATAAATAAATGGAAAAAATATTTCTAATCCTTTTCAATAGAGTAGGAAATATGATGGCTATAACAATTACTTATAATATTTTCTTGACAGTTACATCAAAAAGTTATTTTCTCACCCTTAGCTTGGATTTTTTCTAATTTTAATGGAATCACTCGTAAGCCTAGCCTAATCAGTAAAAAAAATCGAATTTAAAAAGATATCGCGTATAATACATGCACACAAAAAATAACATAAGTTAAATTAAGAACATTTTCACCTTTTGTGAAGTCGGCTAAATAGGCCGATTATAACTTTTTACTTTTTTAATGTTAATTAATTGTGTAATTTAGAATAAAGCATATTTTAATGTTTTATCGACAGATAGTCACGATTAGCAAATTTGACAGTATGTGAACAACCTGGGTTTAGTCCTTTAAACACAAGGCACAATTGCAATTTTCAATTGCAATTTTTTTGCGTGGTAGAGCCATGCTGTAACTATAGTGCGGTTGCAGCACGATTGGGTCGGCTCGACCGGAGAAAGACCACGGTCTCACAGAATACTAGCGCAAAATAGCATCTTAATGCTGCTGTGTTTCGTATGGTGAGTGTCAGAATTGGAGACCCATTTTACTGGAAACGAGACATTCTATTTCAGTCCTCAGGGCTGGCAACGCATTTTGATTAATTATTAATTGAAGATAAATGTAAACGTCTATGGGCCACAGCATCCACTTACCATCAGGTGGACTGTGTGCTCGTTTGTCACCCCTATTCTATAAAAAGGAGATGAAGTTTCGAATTGGTCTAATACAACATTTTCCTTGTTTCCTAAAGCTTTTGATATTCCTTGGTAGATGCTCAACCAAAAGAGTCAAAAGTGTTGATTTAGGAATCATGTACTCGGCAGATGCGGAAAATATGGTGGAAATCTGCATGTCTGGAAATAAAACATTTAGACAACCACGACAAGTAGAACACTGATTAAAACATGACATTAATCTTATAGCTCATAATCATACATGTCTTCATAATATCCAAAGTTCAACCCATAATAATAAGTGTGAATGTCCCCAGATTGAAGTGGTAGAAAAATGTAGATATTTAGGATTAATAATCGATGACCGTATGAAATGGACTTATCACATTGAATCTGTATGTGATAAGCTACGAGCGATCTTAGCAAAATTTTACCTCATCAAGAGTAAAGTACCTTACCAAATGCTAATGTTACTATATAAAGCACTCGGCGAATCAATAGTTTCGTATGGGTTAAGCAATTACGGACGCACGTATAAAACCCACCTTGAAAAAATATACGACCTACAATTGCGCATTCTTAAATATATCACCCCTCTCAAAATCAAAGATAAATTAAAAAAAAATCCGTATGGTCTCTTTCATCATTGCAATATACTACCAGTACACGACAGGGTGAAATACCAACTACTGCTTGAAAATTATAGCAAGGAAGAACTAAAAATTAGCCATATCTATACAAAGCTTACACGACAAGCCCTTAATCCATATATGACGATACCAAAATATAAAAATATGTATGGAAAATTTAGGTTACAATATCAAGTTCCTGCTCTTTTAAACCAAATTCCAAAAAGAATAAAAAATGAACTAACTAAGAAAAATATAAAATATAAACTTAAACAGTATTTTATAGACAAATTAATAACGACACCTACTAATAATTTATACTAAAAAAACTATACTAACACACATAATATACATAAATACAAATCTACTAATAAATATATACATAGATACACACAATCGTAACATTAATATCTCGATTACTAATATTATTTATCAAACTCACTAACTGTCCTTTCCTGTGATACACATATAGTTAAAAAAAAATATTGTCAAATATTGTCACACCATGTATTATGTAAGTTGTCGCTACGCGAACCGATTGAACATGGTCGAAGCTACGAATCGGCGGTACATGGAAAAACTTTTGTAAGTTTATTTGTACTGTCGGATGTTATTTAATAACTATATTTTGTAAAAATAAATAAATAAAATAAAAAAAAATATACATAAACCAACTTCGTACAAAGTTAGCTACTGTCAATTATGGCGACTAAGATTATACTGGCTGCGTTGCATTCCATCTTAGTCCTTTCGGAACAGAACTCAGCAGTGTACGCACTGATGCTTGGTGGTTCACCTATTTTTATCCTATAGGTTCCTATAATTTTTAATATAGGTAATTTTTTATCCCAAAAATAATTAAAACTACGTAAATTACAGTTACACTAAATCTGTACAGTCAAAATAAACTGAAATGGACCGTAACTTAAGGCAATAAGACTTTTAAGAGTGCAGTTTTATTTGTATTATTACTAACTCTGTCATTCAATAAAAATAAAGAAAAATGAACTTTATTTCAAGCATGTTAAAGTCTTTGCGTTCGCGGATTTGTACTGTGACCACAATATTCTTCCGGAATTAGTATAACTAATTTGATAAATAATCAGTGCATAAAAATGTTTAACTAAAATTCAGTGTATGTATTATGATTATAACATAAATTACTAATTAGGGTGTCTGAGGGTGTACGTTAATTACGTTACATATTGTATAAGAGACTGTTATTTCTAATATTCCATCCATCCATTAATAACAGCCTATAAAAGTCCACCGCTGAACAAAGGTCTCCCCCATAGACTACTTCATAGCGGGGATTGTGCCATAGTTGCCAAGTTCGCAGGCGGGCTGGCAACCGCAGTGTTTTACAATTTTGAGTTGTTACTCTGAGATATGGGGTAGTTGATATTCTTACACCACCACTACATGGTAAAAAGGGATTATTAGTAGTGTTTATAGCTTTTCTAGTATTTCTTTTATTTAAATTAAAAAAATCTACCCAGCTGAACTCCTGGTAGAAAAGAAGGCCTACCAACAAATAAGTAATCTAAAGGTGGAAAATTATGAATAGTCCTCCTTAAAGAGTGTAACTTAAGATGTTGGCTGCTAATCTTTGTTTTAATTAAAGCCATAATTTAAATCCACATACAAATTTAGATATTTTTATAGCATTTGATGACAAACGAGCACACAGTCCACCTGATAGTAAGTAAATACCATGCCCATATACATCCACATTTATCGTCAACTAAGGATCAAAATGCTAATGCGTTGTCACCCCTGAGAAGTAAGATGGAATGCCTCGATTCCAGTAAAAAGGGTCGCCGGTTCTCTACACTCACCATACGGAACACAGCAGTATTACGCTGCTATTTTACGCTGGTACAGGGTGGGCCAGAAAGAATTGCGAATTTGAAAAAATCATTAAAAAAAACTAAGTACAATTCACATACAAATTTTTATTACTACAAAAATTTACATCTGGGAAATTCATTTCTTAAAAATAACATCATCCAGATGTGCACCATCGCGCTGCAAACATTCTTCGAATCTGAACCTCAAATTGGTAAAAACTCGCTGGCACATTGCACGGGGAATATCTGCCATTTCTTTCCGGATATTGGTCTTCAACTGGTCAATTGTGGCTGGGTTATTGGAGTAGACTCTACTTTTTAGGTATCCCCACAAAAAAAAGTCCAGTGGTGTAAGATCCGGACTTCTAGGAGGCCATTCAATGTCACCTCGGCGCGATATCAGTTTCTCACCAAACATCTCGTTTACGACCGTCAAAGAGGCATTAGCTGTGTGGCATGTCGCGCCATCTTGTTGAAACCATGTCGCACGATTATAGGCTTCAAATTGTTGCAGTTGTGGAAAGAAAAAATCCCTTAACATGGCTATGTATCGGTCAGAATTTACAGTGACAGATTGGCCTTGTCGATTTTCGAAGAAGTGGGGTCCGATAATTCCGTGCGCTGACATGGCCGCCCAAACGGTTACTTTCGGCGAATGTAGAGGCTTTTGATGTTTTGCACGTGGGTTCTCTGCAGCCCAGTAACGGCAATTCTGTTTATTCACCTGCCCATTTATGTGAAAATGGGCTTCGTCGGAGAACAGAATATTGTTGAAACTCCGAAAGCGTTCCAGCATCGTTTCAATAAAACCTCTCCTTAAAATTGGATCAGTTGGCTGTAATTCCTGCACAAGTTGAATTTTATACGGATGCAATTTCAGATCTTTCAACAAAATGCGACGCAAAGATGTTCTGGACACCACAAGTTCGGCTGAACGCTTTCGAGTCGATAGAACAGGATTACGTTGAACTGAAGCTCTAACTTGTTCAATTGTGTCTTTCGTTCTTGTTGACCTTGGGCGTCCCGCAGGCTTCTGTTTGAGAGTCGAACCAGTAGCTTCGAACTTTCTGACTCACGATTGAATCATGCTTTCCTTCGGACACTGATTTAGGTCATGTAATCCAAACTCACGTCGAAATAAACGCCGAACAATAGCGCACGAATCGTGATTTTTATAATAACGTTTAACGCAGAAAGCACGTTGCGCTCCCGTGAAGTGATCCATCGCGACTAAATTTCCGAGAACCGAGCTACTTAACCCCACCACCCGCGCAGTCCCCTCTCTAAAGCTTCAAACGCAAGAGTGTTTTTAAAATCGTACTCCTTTCTGGCCCACCCGTTTATGTGAGAGTGGTCGTTCCCCGGTCGAGCCGACCCATTTGTGTTACAACTATATTACAGCTGTAGCATGGCTGTACAACGTAAAAAAGTTGCCGCTGTGCATGTTGTTGTCAAAAATGATATAACTGTCAATAAAATGGGAATAAATTCAGATACCGTCTAGACCGTCCGGTATAAAATTCGATAAGAGTGATAGGGTTGAAACGCAACTGTAAACAAACCACAGAAGTGTAAATGAATTAGATTTCTGACAGAAAATATGTTATTTTAACCCTCGATAACGTGTGATGTAATAAAAATACTAAATATAATAAAATAAATAACTAACTCTTTTAGTTAACAATGTGGTGAAACCACGCTGGAACATTATTATAGTTGCAACACGAATGGGTCAGCTCGTGGAATATGTTCTTACAAATTACCAGCGTAAAATAGCAGCTTAAAATGCACATAGCAGCATTAAGCTGTAAGCAGTCTTAGTCTGTCTAGTCTAGTGAGTGTGTGACTAAGGTCTAATAATCTTCCGCCCACCAGATGTCGCTAGTTGACACTGAGGTGAAGTTTTTTGTTACACAATATCATTCTTTTTTTAGTTTCTGGATTATTATATTTATTATTAATACACAAAACAATGCCTCAATGGTTTGTTTTTTACACATTTTTAAAGCGTTTTTTATTTATTTTTGTACTTTTATGAATATCTGCGGTATGTTTTATTTATTTCAATCTAATAAATATAAAATAAAACTAATAGTACATAGAGAAACATTAAACTTTAAAATTTTCGAATAAATTTACTTCCACGCTATGAAATCTGTCTAACAGCACGTTTGCACTGAGAAACATCCAACACGTAATGTTTTGAAACTGATCGCATAAAATAAATCACATGACATGTTTTGTTGATGGTGGCATTCGCACTCACAAAAACTGTGTAAAATTTTCTGCAGATATTCAAAGCTATCTTTCAACTTGACAATATATCTACAAATTTGTATTCAAACATTTTGTTTCTATAACCATGAGTTATATATTTTAACTATATTATATATTTATACCTACAGAAACAAAATATTAGGAAACAAATTTGTAGAAATATTGTCATGTTGAAAGATAAGTTTGAATATCTGTTGAAAATTTTACACAGTTTTTGTGAGTGCAAACGCCACCATCAACAAAACATGTTGTGTGATTTGTTTTATGCGATTTGTTTCAAAACATTACGTGTTGGATGTTTCTCAGTGCAAACATACTGTGATATAGTTAAAATATGTAATGTACAATAAACTGTCAAACATATTTCATTACAACATGTTCTTTGACTATGCAAACGCTTTTTGATACATTGACAGAAAACAGTGTTTAAAACATGTTTTTATGTGAAAATCGCGTCAGTGGAAATTCACGGTATTACACCTCATTTGTAAATGGCGCCGCCTTGGTGACAGAAAAAGTCGTGGATGGCCCTCATTGGAGACCCTCTTTACTGCTAACGAGACAATTTTATCTAAGTCCTCACGGACGATAACATATACATTTTGATTGCTGAACAAGGATAGATGCAGGATGAGCCACAGCGTCCACTTACAATCAAGTTGTCTGTGTGCCCTTTGTCACACTTAAGTATTCTATACAACCAGCTTTATTGTTGAAGAAAATTTTCTTTTGTGGTAGAGCCATGCTGCAGCTATATTAATTGTATAGTTGTAGCACGAATGGGTCGGTTCGACCTGGGAAGGACCACGCTCTCACAGAATACCAGCGTCAAATAGCAGCTTACTGCTGCTGTGTTTCGTATGGTGAGTGTAGAGAACCGGAAACCTTTTTTACTGAAAAGAGGCACTCCATCTTAGTCCTCAAGGCTGACAACGCATCTGCATTTTGATTCGCAAACGAAGATAGATGTAGATGTCTATGGATCACAGCAATCACTTACCATTAGGTGGACTGCGTGCTCGCTTGTCACCCTTTTCCTATAAAAAAAAGCATTGTGAGATATATTTGCGTGTTTTTGGTAAATAGAATATAAATTGCCCCTTAAATAAATTACTAACTGAGAGAGTCAAGTAACCTAACTGGAAATAAGCTTGGGAGACGTAGCTATACTAAACCCACATTATCTTAACTCGGCGCACCTTGAGCAAATTAAGAGCTTCAATGTCGCATATTATAGGTAAATATAAAACGACATGGAATCATTTTATATCATGGCAGGCAAAATTTTTAGATTATAGATAGTTATAGTGTGTTATTTCATTCAATTTTTTTTAATATAGTGACAACCCTTCGAGGCGTTGGTTGGTTGACGCTTTGTGATTTATTAGGAGAGTTTTATGTGAAATCGATAGAGGTTGAGCTTTCAGCGTCTACTTTTTTAACAAGTTGTAAAAACCGATTTGGTCGAACTTTATTCTGTGCAAGCTTCTGATATAACCTTCTTCTATTAACTTTTATGATTTTACTATGTTACCAACAATGGGCCATACGGGCGGTGTAGGCCATTGTTGTTTGTTTATAATTAATAAAAATAAAGTATATTTTATAATTAAAAACAAAACTTATATCATTTAGTGAGTTGGTGGCTCAGGAGTTAAACGCTTGGTGGGATGTATGTGTAGGCTATAACTTTAATTGGTTATTTATTCCCACCCGAATACCTTCTCAAAGATTACTTACTTACTTACTTATCGTCACGCACAATCCCTAACGGGGTAGCCAGAGAGAACAGATCGCCAAGTGTCACGATCCTTACATACCTCTTTCGCTTCTTTCAGGTTCATTAACTTCTTCATACATGCACGTCTAGGTATCCGAGTGCTCTTGACCCTCCCCTCTTCGAGCAATTTGCTCACATGGTCTTCGAAAGTTAGTCTCGATCTACCTCGACACCTTTTAATATTTACTTTCGCTCTATATATTTTCTTCACCATTCGGTCTTCACTCATTCGTTCAACGTGCCCAAACCATTGGAGTACGCCCCTATCAATTTTTGTGATAAGGTCATCTTTCAATCCTGCCATATTGCGAATCTCTTCGTTTCGCTTTCGGTCGGCTATGGTAACGCCACACATTTTACGAAGAGATCGCATCTCCACTGCATTCAACTTGCTTTTATGCTTCCTCTGGCATACCCAGGTTTCGCTGCCATATAACAAAGTCGGTACCAACACTGCGTTATGTATTGCAAGGCGTGCACTCTTCACCACGCCTTGCCTTTTTACTAATGCATTCAGGTCACCATTGACTTTGTTTCCGGCAGCGACACACCTATCCACATCTAAATCACATCTTCCATCCCGGCTGAAAGCACTCCCCAAGTATACAATTTCATTTACCTGTTCTAGACATTCCTGATTTACCCATATTTCACATTTCGTTCTCTCTTCGTCCTTTTCAAATACCAGAACCTTAGTTTTATTAGCATTCAAACGGAGACCTTTAATTTCACATTCCTCTTTCATACACGTGACTAATGCCTGCAGTTCTGCTTCTGATGGTGCAATAAGCACTGCATCATCAGCATACAGCAGACAATTAACTTTTATGTCACCCAATTTCACACCCAAACAGCTATCTTTCAGCTTCTGTAAACAGCTGTCGAGATACAGTATGAACAGCCAGGAAGACATGACACAATCCTGTTTTACGCCCGCTTGGACGCTAAACATGGGTGACAGGTCATGCCCTACCCGCACACAGGTTTTACAGTCATATTAAAGTGACTGCACAGCCCTTAACAATCGACCATCCACACCATATCCCGGCAACAGTTCCCACATTTTCTTCCTTATAACCTTATCAAATGCTTTCTCCAGATCCACAAAAGCACAGAAAATCCTCTGGTTAACACTCAGAAGCTTCTCCGTGATCATGCGGAGAGAAAACATTTGATCCGTGCATCCTCTTCCAGGTCTAAATCCGCATTGTGCCTCCCATAAGAATCTTTCCGATTTCTCTTGCATCCTGCGTGTCAAAACCTTCTCAAATATAAGAGGATAATTTGACAACTTTAATATTGTTACGCGTCTAAGTCGACGGAACTAGCTCCATCTAGTCTCGAACCGAAGAACTAAACTTCTTGAAGTTGAAACACGAACTCTAGGTACCTTGCGCGTGTTTACTTGAATATTCTGGATATTTCGGTGTAATAATAAATTATATTTATAGGCGCTGCAAGATGCGATCGGGGAAGTATTGAATTTGGCGAGACAAGCGAAGCTTCGGAGCGGAATAAAGTGAATCAGTGTAATTAATTATTAGTGTTTTAGCTTTAATTAGCGTAAAGTGAATTAAAGGGTTAATTTACGTAATTCTATTGGCAATTTTTATTGACACGAACCTCAAGCTCGTAACAATTGGTGTCAGAAGTGGGATAAAATCACGCCGATTTTACCTAAGGAAGAAACGGAGGGTGTCCGTACCCGAAGTCAACGCCAGCAGGAGACGGACCAAAGAAGATTTGGTGGTGCAACGTCGCAGACTTCGGAGGGACAGCCGCCGGCTGCAGGCCCGTCAGTAGCTCCTACATCTGCAGCACCTGACTTAGGTGCTCTGATGGTGATGCTGCAGGAACAGGCCCGCCGACAAGAGGAACAGGCCCGCCGACAGGAGGAACAGGCCCGTAGGTTGGAAGATCAGCAGGCGGAACAGGCTCGTCGGTCGGAAGAGCAGATGCTTCTCATTAAGGACCTTCATGCTACCTTTGGGAAAGAGATAAGGGGGGTGAAGGATAGGGTTGCTCAACATGACAACCGATGTCGGAAGCTGAAACCCAAATCAAGGAAGCTAAAACCCAAATCGACCAAGTGAACAATCGGGTTGATTACGTGGTGGCTGACGTGAAGAAAACGCTGGACGACCTCAAACTGGGTGATGGAACTACAGCTCCCGTAGTAGCTACAGCACCTTCGCTACGTGGTTTCAAAGTGCCTTCTTCCTGGTCAGCCTACAAAATCCAGTTCGAGGCTGTTATGAAGGCGAACGGCTGGAATAAAAGTCAGGCCATGACTGCTCTCTCACTAGGCCTGCGCGACCAGGCCTTAACTGTTCTGGAAGCTCTCGGTGAGGAAGTGACTTATGAGCAACTCCTTGAGGCATTGGAGGCGAGATATGGCGATGCTCACCTGGAACACGTCTTTCGTGCGCTGCTTAAAGATCGCGTGCAGCGCATCAACGAAAACCTGCAGCAGTGGGCTCTGGAGGTGGAGAAGTTGGTGCGAAAAGCATACCGGTCTGTACCTGCCCTCATTGAAGGGAACCTGGTGCAGACATTCATCGACGGCATCCGCGACCTGGAAGTCAGAGCTGCTGTGAGGCTCGGGCACCACGAGACGCTTAAGGACGCCTTGGCCCATGCACTGGAGGTGGAAGCCGTGCGGCAGGATCATCGTTCCCATCGCGTCAGGGAGGTTGCAGCAGCTACAGTTCGCGACCGCAACAAAGGATACAGCCTTAGGTGCTATGGCTGTGGGAAAAAGGGCCACCTTCGATCCAGCTGCCCTAAGCAAAACCTAGAAAGGGAAGGTTAACGATCTCAGGAGGGTAGTGCGGTCAACAGCACCGCCCAGCAGCAGCAGGGAAACGAGTAAAAGCCAGAACTGCGGGGCGGGTGCTGGCTGATGTTAAAAGAGCCCCAAGGATCTTGATCTCACAAACCCACGATGGGAACAGTCTAATCATCAAGGGCGAGGTCAACGGAATGCCGTGTAAACTGACCATAGACACTGGAGCCTCTCGTACGGTTGTTAGTTCCCAACTAATAAGTCAGTTCCTTGGGGACTCCGCATACAATCGAGAACGCATTAATTTGGTAACAGCCACCGGTCAGCGTATACCCGTCCGTGGAGAGAAAGAGATGGAGTCGAAGCTAGGCAACATGATCTACCTGCATAATGTCATCGTGGCTGATATAATGGACGACTGCATCCTGGGCTAGACTTCATGAGGAAGAATTGTTGTGCGATTGACGTTAAGCAAGGCGTCTTGAAATGTGGACAAGAGGAACATTTTGTGGAAGGACCGTTACCAGGGAACGTGTACAACCTTGTGAAGATTGTTCTTCCGCCGAGATCGGAAACGATTGTTCCGGTTAGTCTTCCTCGGAATCCTGGACAACCTCATCGTTGTGTACTCGTGTAAAGGTTAGAAAATGACCTTCCATGGAAAGTGGCACGAACCTTGGTCAGAACCACTAACATCTCAGGAGTACGTGTGCTGAACCTTTGTGGCCAGGAACAGATTATAGAAAAAGGCACACTGGTTGCTACTTGTGAGGAAGTGGATTGGTTACGTCGGTGCCAATATCTATCGACTGGGACCCCAGCAAGGATGCACAAACGAGAGTGAGCACACTCTTAGAAGACTGTCGCAGCGTTCTCTCCCCGAATGAAATGGTCAAAGCGAAGAAGTTGTTACTCAAGTATTCCGATGTATTCTCATCAAACGATGCTGACATAGGAAAGACTGGCTTAGTTCAACACAAAATAAACACAGGTGAAGAATTGCCTATCCGTCAGCGGCCAAGAAGATTGCCGGTAGCACGTGAAAAGGAAGTGGAAACCATGATTGAGGGAATGGTGAAGGATGGTGTTGGCGAACCTTCATCTAGTCCATGGTGTTCACCCGTGGTACTGATAAAGAAGAAGGATGGCAGCATGCGGTTTTGTGTTGATTACCGCCGTCTGAACGACGTTACTAAGAAGGACAGCTATCCCTTGCCAAGAATTGACGACACGCTGGACATGCTTATAGGAGTAAAGTGGTTTAGCACGCTGGATCTAAAAAGTGGCTACTGGCAAGTTGAAATTGACCTTAAGGACAAGGATAAAACTGCGTTCTCGACGGGAAAGGGTCTGTGGCAATTTAAAGTAATGCCGTTTGGGTTATGCAATGCTCCAACAACGTTTGAAAGGCTGATGAAACTTGTACTTACCGGGCTAATTGGCGATGCCTGTCTGGTCTACTTGGATGACATCATCATCGTGGGCCGTACGTTTGAGGAACACCTTAAAAACCTGGAACGCGTGCTCATGAAGATTCAGAGTGCCAACCTCAAGTTGAGTCCGAAGAAATGTTCACTAAACACAAACACAAACACACAAACGGCAAGTCAACTTTTTGCGGTATGTAGTGTCGGAAGAAGGTATCCGCACGGATTCTGAGAAAATCGCAGCTGTAAAGGATTGGCCGGTTCCAAAAGACAAGACGCAGGTTAGAGCATTTTTGGGTTTGTGCTCCTATTACCGGCGATTTGTGAAGAACTTTGCAGATATAGCCAAATCTCTGCATAAGCTAACCGAGGAGAAGCGACATTTCTGCTGGGATGAAAGTTGCAATATCGCATTCCAGGAGCTCAAGGACCGTCTGTGCAAAACACCTATTTTGGGATACCCTGATGCAAGTAAAGAATTTATAGTTGACACAGACGCAAGTGATATAGGACTTGGCGGTGTGTTGTCTCAACGGAATGGTGACCAAGAGGTCGTGATAGCATACTTCAGCAAGCCGTTGTCAAAACCGGAAAGAAACTATTGTGTCACAAGATGCGAATTGCTAGCTGTGGTAAACTCGTTGCAGCATTTTAGCAAATATCTTCTGGGGCGTAAATTTCACTTACGAAGTGACCATGCTGCACTAAAATGGCTATTGCAATTTAAAAATCCAGAAGGACAAGTTGCGAGGCGGATTGAACTACTGCAAGAATATGACTTTGAAATCGAACATCGCAGCGGGAAATCTCATGGCAACGCAGATGCATTGTCAAGAAGACCTTGTCCTGAAGATTTCAAACATTGTACTAGGCAAGAGAGTAAGGAAGTGGCATCCGTGAGGATGCTCAGGGCAGACCACCTCAGCAACGAGTGGAAGGACAGCCTACAACGTGCACAGCAAGAAGATCCGGACATCAAGCCGATCCTGGAATGGATGAAGGCCAGTGCTCCCAAGCCCAAGTGGAGCGACGTCTCGGCGATGAGTTCGACCACTAAAAGCTATTGGGCCCAGTGGGACAGCTTGCTGCTTCAGGACGGAGTTCTGTGGCGTAAATGGGAAAATGTTCGGGGAGACAGCTGTCATTTACAAATGGTTGTCCCTAAAGCTAAAGTACCGGATGTTCTACAGCTGTACCATAATGATTATTCACGAGGCCATCTGGGAGTTAAACGAACTCTACTGAAGATCCGAGAACGGTTTTACTGGGTCCACTGTCGAAACGATGTCGAGGTCTGGTATCGCAAATGTACAAGTTGTGCGGCTGTAAAGGGACCTCAGACTCGTAATAGAGGTGCATTGAAGTTGTACAATGTTGGTGCACCATGGGAGGGAATAGCCATTGACGTGGCGGGGCCGTTTCCGGAGAGTGAAAGCAGTAACAAGTATTTCATGGTTGTGATGGATTACTTCACTAAGTGGCCTGAAGTCTTCGCAATTCCAAATCAAGAAGCTTCAACAGTTGCAGATAAACATGAAGCAAGCATGAAGTCTTCTGTCGTTTTGGAGTACCTTTAGAGATTCACAGCGATCAAGGAAGGAATTTTGAGTCTCAAATATTCCAGGAAACTTGCCGAGTTATGAGTACTCATAAAACAAGAACGACTTCTTATCACCCGCAATCTGATTGAATGGTAGAATGATTTAATCAGACATTGGAGAGGTACCTAGCAAAAGTTGAAGACAATCGGCAACGAGATTGGGACAAGCACATACAACCGTTTTTGTTGTCATATCGAAGCGCGGTTCACGAAAGTACAGCAGTGACACCAGCTTTCGCAAACTTTGGAAGAGAATTACGGCTGCCTGCAGACCTGATCACCGGGATAACACCTGATGCTCCACGTAGTATAACCGATTATGCAAATGACTTGCGGAACAAAATGAATGACATTTATGAGCACGTCAGACAATCGGGCCAGCAAATGTCTGAAAAGATGAAAACCCGGTACGACCGCAAAATGAACAACAAAGGGTTCGACGACTTTCACTAGTGTGGTTGCATGATCCCGTCCGCAGCAAAGGGAAATCTCCTAAGCTTCAAGCTAAATGGGACGGCCCGTACCGGATTGTGACCAGGATCAACGATGTAACCTACCGGATACAGAAAGGCGCAAGAGGGACTCCTAAGATCGTCAACGTGGATCGCCTGGCGCGTTATTATGGGGCCGATAATGCTCGGGACGAGCATGTCTTAGGAGGGGGCAGTGTTACGCGTCTAAGTCGACGGAATCATCTAGTCTCGAACCGAAGAACTAAACTTCTTGAAGTTGAAACTCGAACTCTCGGTACCTTGCGCGTGTTTACTTGAATATTCTGGATATTTCGGTGCTAATTTATATTTATAGGCGCTGCAAGTTGCGATCGGGGAAGTATTTAATTTGGCGAGACAAGCGGAGCGGAATAAAGTGAATCAGTGTGATTAATTATTAGTGTTTTTAACTTTAATTAGTGTAAAGTGAATTAAAGGGTTAATTTAGGTAATTCTATCGGCAATTTTTATTGTCACGAACCTCAAGCTCGTAACAATATGTATACAGGCTGTAACTTTACATTTTATTTTAATATTTACTAGGTGTACTCCGCGCCTACGTCCGCTTTGAATTCATTACGAGTCGATTTCATGGATTTTATTTTTGTCCGCGGAAAACTAATTGTTTTTCTAAAATAAAAGTAGCCTAAGTTACTCCATATAACATCAACTCAAATCTCTCACTCAATCAACAAGCTGCACAATGCAACAACTGCAACTGCAACAATCTGCCTGTGCCAGTCCTGCCTAAATTGGTCCAGCCGTTTCGGAGATTAGCCGGAACAAACAGCTTCCCATTATTATTCTTTTGTTATAAGTACCGTAAATACTTTCATATTATGCATTTGGTAAAAAGATGTTATTTTAACATTACAAAAAGACAATTCGATTTCGTTTATTTACAGGTAATATTTTTATTTTTTGGTTACGCAAGTAAACGATTGATGAATTTGATTTATAGGACGGTATCTATAACAATCTCGTTTACGCCAGGCGTAAAATACCCGGCGAAGTGATAGCATTTAAGACTATAAGCTTTCTTCAAATGTAAAAATCTTTGATAAACAATAATAAAAACTAAATTAATTGTACGGTAACCGTTGCACCCTATCAAACTAATGGGAACTTTAAGACTAATGGGAATTTTGCCACAGTTGCCACGCTTGGCAGGCGGGGGGCAACCGTTTTTTATTATTTTGAGTCGTTATCACGAAGATACATCCCATTTAATATTTTAGTTTCCTTCCTCCATTAATTGTTAATTGTACGTAGGCGGTCCCATAATGAATTGGCCTAACTATGAACCAATGAAGGAAATGAAACGAAACCAATTTTATTTTTCAATATAATCACCATGAATACTAACAAATTTTTGACATCTGTGAATCAACATCTCTAAACCTTTATAAAAATAATCACATTTTTATCCTCAAAATGACTGAAGACGGCCGCCTGCAACTCTTCATCGCTTGAAAATTTCCTCCTCTTAAGTCCCGCTTTAAATTTGGAAATAAATAATAGTCGGACGGGGCCATGTCTGGACTGTAAGGTGGATGTTGAACTTCTGTGAACCCGCATTGACGAACTGCATCCTTCGAAACACCAGCGGTATGAACAGGGGCGTTGTCATGGAGCAACAGGACACCTTTAGACAGCTTGCCTCTTTGTTTTTCCTTTATCTTGTCTCGTAATTTATATATTAAAGAAGCATAATATTCGCCGTTCACGACTGCATTAAAAAAAAAGTAAAGTAAAGTTACAGCCTATATACGTCCCACTGCTGGGCTCAGGCCACAGGGTTTAGGGCAAGGAAGTGTCCGCCGCGCTGCCCAAATGCGTGTTGACGGACTTCACATGTCTTCGAAATATATTTTTTTCTTATTCCTCAGACATGCAGGCTTCCTCACGATGTTTTTCTTCACCGCCGAGCACGTGGTAAATCAGCACTTAAAATTGCAATTAACAATTTCATTGGTGCCGGCGGGGATCGAACCCGGGTTACTCGCGTTCTGTTATATTTACAGCGAGCGTTAACCACTGAGCTACCATGGCTCTCACGACTGTATTACGTTCTTTAAAATCTACCATCAAAATGCCTTGAAAATCCCAAAATATTGTGCACATCACTTTTTTAGTCGATTGTTGCACCTTTGCCTTTCTAGGGGGCTTTTCACCCTTACAACGCCATTCCATTGACTCGCGCTTGCTTTGTGGATCATAATACAAGATCATAGTTTCATCACCAGTCACTAGCCGCTCGATCACAGTCTTTGGATTTTCGCCACAAAGATCCAAAAACTCCGAAGCGCAGCGCACTCTTTCCTGTCTCTGTACCGCTGAAAGAAGTTTCGGTACCCATCTTGCACTCACTTTTTTCATGTGAAGGTGTTCATGGATCGCGCGATGAACGGTACTCTTAGAGAGCCCAAGCCTTGCTGCAATTTCTCTAATCTTCAAACGGCGGTCACTCACAACCTCCTCTTCGATAAGAGCAATCGTTTCGGGAGTGAGCACTTCCACAGGTCGACCGTCGTGGCCAAAGTCTTCGACGGTTTCTCTCCCGAGGCGAAACTCTTTCACCCAATTTTTCACTGTGCTATAGGAGGGGGCAGACTCCTTATACAGGCTATTCAATCGTTCTTTTATTTGGGCAGGGGGTAAACCTTCTTTAAACAGAAACTTTATGACACTTCGATACTCAGTTTTCGATATTTTGAAAAAATACGCGACTCTCGTTATTCAAATGCCTGTTAAACTAAGACTAAGCATTTCATGTCGATGCATGTTTCTTATATTAAGTGCACGATAAACGTACTATTTAATGCAACACAACATGTAGCGACATGTCGCGTTGAACTATATCAGGCCAGTTCATTATGGGACCGCCTGGTATATAATTTGACAGTGGTGTTGCATGTGTTCCTGCCGATCGGGGCCGCTAGATCCCAAAATGCCGCCCCTCATTAACGAAATAACATGAAAATATAAATACATTGGCATTCAAGTAGTAACTGTCAGCTGACTTTCAGATTTTTTGTAATATTGATTGCCAAACGATTCCAAAAATGCCGCCCCTTAAAATCTGTCACCCGGGGTGATGACCCCTGCCCCCATCGCTAGTTGCTATGCCAGTTATAGATATTGTGTGCGCAGAACATGACAAATATAGATAGGTTATTTTTTATATGGGTTATACTCGTATGTACACCCAGTGCTTATTTATAAAAGAAGGAGCAAACGCTTATTCGGTTCGGGTGTATGGTAAATGATTACCGCCGCTCATGGATAACTAGAACTCCAGCAGAACTGCAGGTGCGTTGTGTAGCCTAAACTAGAAATATGCTCCAGACTTGCTCCCTATCTGTTTGTAAAGTTTCATCACAATCGGACAAAAGTTAAAAAAAATAAAGTTACAGCCTATATACGTCCCACTGCTGAGCACAGGCCTCCCCTCATTTCTGAAAGGGTTTCAGGGCAAGGAAGTGTCCGCCGCGCTGCCCCAATGCGTGTTGGCGAACTTCAAATGTCTTCGAATTTTTTTTCTTATTCCTCAGACATGCAGGTTTCCTCACGATGTTTTCCTTCACCGCCGAGCACGTGGTAAATCAGCACTTAAAATTGCAATTAACAATTTCATTGGTGCCGGCGGGTATCGAACCCGGGTTACTCGCGTTCTGTTATATTTACAGCGAGCGTTAATCATCCAAGCTACCACGGCTCTTCAATCTCTTCAATCATCTTCTTCAATCGGGCAAACAGATGGATATTTATATTTTGAGCTGAGCTTAATAGAAACCAGTATTTAAATATTACAGACAGATGCTTTTATTTCATCATCATCATCATCATCAGCCTGCGGCAGTCCACTGCTGGACATAGGCCTCTCGCAAGGCGCGCCACTTAGACCGATTTTCGGCTACACGCATCCAGTTTCTATTATATACCTTTATTTATGGGT
The DNA here is from genome assembly GCA_036936625.1 of Parnassius smintheus behrii. Lineage (NCBI taxonomy): Eukaryota > Metazoa > Arthropoda > Insecta > Lepidoptera > Papilionidae > Parnassius > Parnassius smintheus. The sequence continues at coordinate 39,893,870 of JAUPFT010000017.1, read as the reverse complement.
ATAGATTTACATAACCTTTACTATTATTTGCAGTTAGTGATTTTCACCGAACTTATAGAAAGTAATTATAACTTTCAACAATAAGTAAAGACCGACTTCAAATAGCAAAAAAAAGTTATTGATTTGTTACCCTTATGCGTGGTTTATATTCTCCAAATGTATATGGGATCACCGATGACGTATGACCTATTTAATAAATAATAATAATAATATAATAAATAATAAATTCTTTATTTCAGATAATTAAAATCCATATGTGGGTTAGTAACACAATAATAATAACAACAATTATAATAACAAGGGTTAGTAAGAAAACAATGGTTTGCTTAAAATATAGGAAAAAATAAATACACTGTGCCGAGACAGATCATCTTGGGGGTGGATAGGGCTCAGTTATCAGTCTCTGCACAGGACATTTCCACAGCGGCGATGTCTATCTGTCCGCTACGGTCCTCAGAATGCTGTTGTGACTGGCTCGTACCCTGCTAATAAGGGATGCGGTTTTTTGCGTATGATGGCATTAAAACCGTCTGTTTGGTATGCCGCAAACATCCCCGATGCACTACAAAAACGAGACAGTCCCAACAGCATCCTGAACATACACTCACCGGCACGGAAACTTGGCCAAGCGGTTATCTCGCGATAGCAAAAGCTTTAAGTGTTTCTGATGAATGTTTGTTATGCAAGTATGTCAAAAAATGTTTACCCTCAAGTTCAAGATGGTAATTCATTATGTTTAAGTGCACCATGACGAATTCTTTAATTTATAGTTGAATCGGGTCATTTGAGCGACTAAGTTCACATTTTAAATTTGTGTGTTGTGAAAAGTTTACTGTAAGGTTATTCAATTATTGTGATCTTTTGTCTTAATTAAATAACTAAAGGTGCTTTAAAGCCAATAAAAATGCCATTAACACCAGCACAAGTTGCACAAGCAGTAGCATTAATTGACCAAGGGCTGACACAGCGTGAAGTTGCTATTGTGCTTAACATACCACGGTCCTCAATGCAGTATTCACTGAAACGATACCAGGAGACAGGCCGCTACACCCGCAGGCCAGGCAGTGGGGGCGTAAGGTGCACATCGGCCCGGGACGATCGTTTTATTGAAATAGAAATAGAAATAGAAATAGAAACTTTTTTATTCAATGTAGATTATAAAAATACTTATTGAACGTCACTTTTTTAATTTACCACTGGTTCGCAAAAAAAAACCTCTGTCCTGGGAAGAACCAGCAAGAAACCCAGCGGGACTTTTTTTTTAATAATAGCTTACAATCATGTTTACAATCAACAACACAAGATAAATTAGAAATAGCTTGGTAGCGATCACCCTTCCCAGGGGTTATTATCATCTATAAATTCCTTAATATTATAATAACCCTTTTTATACAAACTTAGTTTAATAACATTTTTGAACTTTGTGTATGACAAATTTTGTATATTTTCTGGGATTTTGTTGTAAAAGCGTATACATCGCCCCAAGAATGAATTACTGACTCGGTGGAGTCGAGTAACAGGTACTACCAGCTTGTGTCTGTTCCTAGTATTTACAGAATGAATATCACTTATTTTCGCAAAACTACTTTTATTTTTGTGTACGTACATTACATTTTCATAAATGTATTGAGAGGCCAGAGTTAATATATTAATTTCTTTAAATTTTTGTCTCAGTGACTCTTTTGGTTTTAAATTATATATTGCTCGAATGGCCCTCTTCTGTAAAATAAATATAATTTCAGTGTCAGTCGCGTGTCCCCATAGCAAAATACCATACGACATAATGCTATGGAAATAACTGAAGTAAACTATTCTAGCTGTTTCAACACTGGTAAGAGTTCTAATCTTTTTTACAGCATATGCTGCAGAACTAAGTCTGCTAGCTAGTTTTGATATATGGGGGAGCCATTGAAGCTTTGCGTCCAGTGTGATTCCAAGAAAAATGGTGGTATCGACAAGACTCAGCTCCTCCCCATTTAAAATTACATTAGTATTGACATGTTTAACATTAGGAGTTACGAATTTCATACATTTAGTTTTAGTTCCATTCAAATGCAAATTATTAACATTAAACCAATTGACTAACTTAGCTATAGCATTATTTACTTCGTCGTAATTTAATAACTGTCGTTTTAATTTGAAAATTAATGAAGTATCATCAGCAAATAATACTATATCATGGTTATCCCCTACTAGGTAAGTCATTAATATATACAAGAAACAGAAAGGGGCCAAGAATTGAGCCCTGAGGAACGCCCATTTGTACAATCGACCCGGAAGAACTCATACTATTAATAACAACTTTTTGTGTTCTGTCACTTAAATATGAAATAATTAATTTAAGAGCATCATTTCTTACACCGTAGTGTTGAAGTTTCCTGATAAATGTTTCATGGTGAACACAATCAAAGGCCTTGGATAGGTCACAGAACAAACCCAAAGCATCCTGTGAATTCTCCCATGCATTAAATATATATTTAATCAGCTCAACACCAGCATCAGTTGTCGAGCGACCCCTTGTGAAACCAAATTGATTTTTATGAAGTAATTTATTTACATTAAAAAAAATTAACAATTGATCAAGAATAATTTTTTCAAAAATTTTACTAAGTGTTGGCAGTACAGAAATAGGTCTAAAATTAGAGGGGTCCAATGTACTACCAGATTTAAATAAAGGTATTACTTTACTATGCTTCATTAAATCAGGAAACACACCAGATTTGATACTACTATTAAAAATAATAGATAGTTGAGGTGCGATTGTATCTATTATAGACGCAATAACTTCAACAGAAATCCCCCACAGATCGGCGGTTCTCTTAATATCAATAGTCTTAAAATATTTTACAATATCTTTTGATGAAACTTTATGAAATGTAAAATTCTTTGTACATACATTTACATTTTGTTTAAGTAATGATTCGGAGTAATGATTTCGGATGGATTGTTATGGAGATTTTGAGAAACCGCTACCTGACCGCTGTTGAGATACGCCAGCGGCTCCAAATCGCAACAGGCGTTAATGTTAATGAGCGTACGGTGAGAAGACGAATGGAGGAAGTGAATTTAAAAGCTCGTAGACCAGCACGAGGTCCAGAACTTCTCAGACAGCACCGAGTAGCCCGACTTCAGTTCGCAAGAGAACATGTCAATTGGACCCACGAGCAATGGGCTAGAGTGTTGTTCACAGATGAGTGTCGAATAGCTTTACGTGCTCCAGACGATCGAGAACGAGTGTGGAGAAAAAGAGGAGAGAGGTTTCTACCCATTACCACCACCCAAACTGTGAGTTTCCATGGAGGCTCAATAATGGTATGGGGAGGTGTAAGTTCCGACGCACGTACAGAGTTGGTCATCGTCGATAATCGGCTTACAGCTACTCGATACATCGAGGAAGGTCTTCAGGAGCACGTAATGCCTTATTCGGGATTCATTGGACACGACCAATTCCTCCTCATGCACGATAATGCACGCCCGCACGTCGCACATTGTGTAGAGGAATATCTGGAAGAGGTTGGAATACAAAAATTACAGTGGCCAGCTCGTAGCCCGGACTTAAATCCAATTGAGCATGTATGGGGTATGCTCAAAAGAAAGATAAAGTCCAGCTCCAAACCGCCACAAACTCTAAATGAGCTCCGAAATGCAGCACTGGCCGCTTGGGACAGCATACCGCAAGTTGATGTCAGAAACATCATTCAAAGCATGCCAGATCGAATGCAAGCGGTTATCAGGGCTAGAGGAGGAAACACCCGATATTAAAACTGATAGACAATAAAGAAACAGACTTAATTTTTAACTTTGTAGTGTTTTTAAAGTGACAATGGAAAGATGTTAATTTTAGTGAAAACATGTTATCTTGAAAAGAAAAATTTCGGTGAAGTAAACATTAAATTTCTATGTTCTAAAACCATTAGAGACACTTATTGAATGCATCTACCCTTAATATACTGTTAAAAAAACGTTTCAGTGCAAATAATCAGCAAATTCACGAGTGGCCAAGTTTCCGTATTATTATATTAAATGCGCAGGGCTTTAAGCGATCTTTTGGTATATTTGACCCACAGGCTCCCCGTGTACACGCTCTGGCAGTATGCTTTAAAAAGCGTAATCTTAACTTGTTTTGTACAACGGGAAAACCTGCGAGCCAACATATTACCTCTAACCGCCAGAGCCCTGCGGTCCCTTTCGATGTCACCATCATCCTTAAGGTCACCTGTAATAATATGCCCAAGATATTTAAATTTAGTGACTCGTTTCACGTTTTAGCCATTAAGGGTAACATTAACTGCATTATTGTGACATTTACCAGCGGCCTCAAAGACCATGTACTCTGTTTTATTGACATTGTATGTGAACCCATGCTTAGTAGCATACATCTCACATACCTTTAACATTTCACTTATGCCTCCCACCGTTGGGCTGAGCAGCACCATATCGTCAGCGTAACTTATGTTATTAATGTTAAGGCCATCTATACGACATCCGACGCGCATGCCGCTCAACTCCACGATAAGGTCATTTACATACATGTTGAAGAGCTTGGGAGACATCAACCCCCCTGTCTCACCCCGCACTCCAACACGTATCCTTCCGACAGAGAATCAGCCCACTTTCCATAGTCAGTTTGGTTGGAATACCAAAATCTCAACACTTCCAGCAAATCGGGCGGCACGCCCCCCTCCGCCAACTTTCTCCAAAGTATCTCATAGGACACAAGGTCAAAGGCCCTGGAGAGGTCAAGGAAACAGGCGTATACCGGCGTCTTGCGATCTGTGTAGTATTGGACAGTGTGCTTTAGGCTAAGGATTGTGCTTTCAGTAGAAAGTCCAGGTCGGAACCCGAACTGCGTGTCGTGTATATTTGCATACTTATCTAATTCTGAGTCAAACACACTGTCCAATACCTTAGCAATTGCTGTTGCAAGTGATATAGGGCGGTAGTTCCCCCTGCTCGAGATGTCACCGGTCCTGTCCTTAACAATGGGCACTACGATGGTCTTTATGAGGTCACGTGGTAAATAAGAGTGATTTATGCATATTGAGAAGAACAGGGCCAGCACCCTCGGCAGATGAGGCCCGGCATGCCTCAGATGTTCCACACTAATACCGTCATGACCGGGGAACTTGCCACCGGTCATTCTTTTTAGCGCCTCTCTATCCTGCTGTGCAGTAACGCGCATCAGTGGCACGTCCCCCTGACATCCGGCCTCAGCACTATTCACAGATACTAAGGGCCCCAGTGGGGAACGCACTTTGAAATGTTGAGCAAAAATATTCGCAATATGTACTGACTCGCTATTCACATCCACACTCACCGGGAAGCCAGGCCTAACATCACATTTCTTGGTAGCCTTCGAAAACTGTTTAAAGTTTTTGTCCACCCTATGTTGTGCTAGGATATCCATTTTTAATTGTTCCTAGTTTCGTTGACACCATTTTAACCGACTTTTAAACATTTTGCGGGACTCGTTCATTTGATCATAGATCCTTCCAGATGATGGCTTATTATACGACAACCATATTCTGAAGTTAAGCCTGGCCATCCGATGCTCCTCTTGAACATGTTTGTTCCAGCCACAGAGGTGTCTGTTTTTACTTGGCTTATAAAAATGAATAAGCAAAATTGCTTCACAATCTGCGAAGATATTGCGTAATACACATACAAAAAAGCATACACTCGAATTGAGAACCTTTTTTTATAGGATAGTGTGACAAACGAGCCCACAGTCCACCTGATGATAAGTGGTTGCTGCGGCCCATAGATATTATCTACATCTATCCTCGATTACGAATCAAAAGCTAGATGCGTTGTCACTCGTGAGGACTACGAATCACCATACGAAACACAGCAGCATTAAGCTACTATTTGACGCTGGTATTCTGTGAGAGCGTGGACCTTCCTCGGTCGAGCCGACCCATTCGTGCTACAACTATACTACTAATATAACTGCAGCATTGCTATGCCACGTATGAAATCTCCTCCTTTTTGAAGTCGGTTTATAAACTAGAAGCCGTCTTAGCTCAGATGACTAGCACTCGCTGTAAATTTCACAGTACGCGAGCAAACTCGGCTCGATCCTCGCCGGCACCAATAAAATTGTTAATTGCAATTTTTAGTGCTGATTTACCACGTGCTCAGCGGTGAAGGGAAACATCGTTAGGAGACCTGCATGTCTGAGAAATAAGAAAAATATTTCGAAGACAAGTGAAGTTCTTCAACATGCGTTGGGGCAGCGCAGCGGACACTTCCTTGCCCTAAAACCCTTTGGGAGGATTGTGTCCAGCGGTGGGACGTATATCGGTTGTAACTTTCACTTTTTTAACTAAAGAAAATATGCCTTGAAATTTTGAGGGGAAAGAAATGTTTTAGAGCCCTAATATTTATTATTATTCATATTTATTTCTCATTCCGGCTTGTGTGTAGCTTTGAATTTGTGATGGGCTATTTTGATGTTTGTGATAATATATATTTCGTTTAAAGGGATAAAAACAAAGATATATTTCATATATATTATATAAGTACATAACTTTGAAACGTATACAACATTAAAAAACTATAGTAAAAAACTAAAACTAAAACCTTAAAATATCATACAATTAAATCCCAAAACACCCAGGACAAACGTTTGTGTGATGAGCACGATCATTATTGTTCTGTGTCTGGGTGTAATTAATCTATAATATTTATGTGTTTAGAAATATATAAGTATGTTTATCAGTTGTCTAGTACCCATAACACAAGCTCTGCTTAGCTTGGGACTAGATGGCGTTGTGTGATAGTTGTGGAATATTATTATTATAAAAAAAATATATTACCTATATACTGAATAGTAATTTTTATTATTATGTACACACAATCCAATGATTATAATGTTAAATATCAATTATGACATTTAGAACTGCCTCGTTGGTCTAGTGGTTATAATAGTGCGATTACTGATCATGAGATCCTGGGTCCGAATCTCGGGTCGGGCAAAAATCTATTATTGAATTTTTCCGTCAAGAAATTCTCAGTAGATGCACGGAGTCAGGAAGTTGGCGATGTCTCACCCCCGTGCCTCGGAAAGCACATAAAGCCGTTGGTCTTGCGCCTAATCTCTCTCTGGTTGTGTCGGTTTACCGTCCCATCGGATTATGAGAGTGAGGGAATAGAGAGTGCACCTGTGCTTGCGCCACTCGGGTGCTATAACCCTATCCCGCGCCGATGGCTAGTGTCCGTTGAGGCTGGCCGCCGTGACCGAAATTCGGTCTGGAGGCATTTAGTAATGTACGTCATAACGTTACGTAGAAAAACGCGGGCGACCGGCGGACCCAAGGAGAGTAGTCAAAGAATCAGTCCGTGCGGTCCTATGGGTACATTAGAACTAATTGCAGCCGCACTGCTCACTAGACTAAATTTAGTTGTGAGACGGAATTAACGTCCTACAAAAATGCCGAATCGTTTAGCTTTTTGTTGCTAAAGTTTACAAAAAGATGGCATAACCTTTCATAAAATAAGCAACTTTTAATGAAATTACTGCTATTTACATCTTTTTAAACTTAGAAGTTACAATAATAACGATCGTGTTGTATCGGATTTGTTTACTGATACAGGATTATCCTCATGCAATATGCGGTTGTTTTTTTTTAGGATAGGGTGACAAACGAGCACACAGTCCACCTGATGGTAGGTGGATGCTGTGGCCCATAGATATCTACATCTATACTCGATTGCGAATCGAAATGCAGATGCGTTGTCACCCGTCAGGACTAAGATGGAACGCCTAGTTTCCAGTAAACAGGGTCTCCGGTTCTCTACACTCATCATACGAAACACAGCAGCATTAAGTCACTATTTGACGCTGATATTCTGTGAGAGCGTGATCCTTCCCCGGTCGAGCCGACCCATTCGTGCTACAACTATACTACTAATATAACTGCAGCATGGCTCTACCACGTATAGAGTGTGTGAGTTGTGACATGCAGCTCTGATTTCTCCTGTGGCCGTGTAGGAAAAGGGGAGATCTCCAGCCGGGCAAGGTGTTCTGCCCGGGGAGCGGCCAACACTCCGTGTGATAGTTCGGAGAAGTTCTATATAAACTGTTTATGATTCGGAATGTTGATAGCGCGATTTAGGCTTCGGTGTGTTTTCGCTTGTGGCGCGACTAGAGCGCCGGTACATCACCCCCCTGCTCAGACCGGAGGTCGATAGTGCAGCCTCGTTGCCGACGAATGTGCAAGTGCCAGGAGATTGCCTTGTAGTCTGCGGTGAGTCGCGAAGAAAGCAAGTAATCTGCGAGAGTGCCGTGAAGCAGAGGCGACCAGTAAGGCTCAGAGCCGTGCCGAACACTGTATAGTGCAGAGAGTAGCTTGAAGGAACAGGAAGTATTATTATTCCAGTGCTGCGATGAACCCTATGAAGCTAGATGGCTTGCAGGGTATGAAGACTGCAGGCGATATCTGCTCGGGAGCGAATGGGTGGGGTACTCTATGATTTCTATATAGTTATGTGTTCGGATCACGTCGGGGTCACCATTGTGGGCGTGTAGGAAGAGGGGTGATCTCCCTCCGGGCAAGGTGTTCTACCCGGGGAGCGGCCAACACTCCGTGTGATAATTCGGAGAAGTTCTATACCTATGTACTGTTTATGATTCGGAATGTTGATAGCACGATTTAGGCTTCGGTGTGTTTTCGCTTATGGCGCGACGACAGCGCCGCTACACTCCAATTCATAAAACGTAGAATGTTAAATTGAATTATCCAGAGCTATCAATTATTATCATTTACATTACCAGATAACAGCATACCATCTTATGATGCTATTAGCACCACTCACTATTCCTGATTCGTTGACATCTGCTTGTACAACATCAACTCGAAATTAGACAACGTTTAAGCGACGACAATAAACCTACACGAAATTGTACCGCATCTCAAATTGTGGCAAAAGCCTTAAAAAAGTATATTGGTAAAAACTTGTTTCGCTCCATCAGTTATCGTTTCCACGAAAATGATTTTACAAATCATAATTTGGAAGTGGCAAGATTAATAATGAAAAATATACTGATACATGAATATCTCTCTTGAAAAAAACCAGTGATAGATAAATATTTTAAATAACACTGGTTTTTAAAATTATACAAAAATTAAATTTATCTATTAAATGACAGATGATTAAAGAAGTAATAAATAAAGTTCTATCTCTATTATAATATCCACCTTTTTATCACTTTTTAAACCTGATTTCTAGACAACTCCTTGAAGTATTCGGAGATAGATGGTAATTCACAATCATTGTGCAAATCAGAGTTTCGTTTATACCACCGTGCGCCGGTGGCTTTTCGGATGAAAAGGTTTTGTACTCTTTGGAGTTTTAAAATGTGGGTCTTATATGTGTGGGCGAAAGCTACACTTGCGTAGGACATAACTGGTCTAATGCAGGTTTTGTACAGTAGGAGTTTGTGTCTCAGCGACAGCTTACTCTTGCTGTTAACGAGAAGGTGTAGATGGCCAATGACTGACTTGGCTCTGTTGCGTAATGCGCTTATGTGCGTCGCGAAACTCATGCGGGTGTCGAACGTGATGCCTAGATATTTGGCCGATTTTTCGCAAGGGATTGGGCGGTCGTATAGAGAAATTGTTTTAGGTTTAGAGCGTGATGTTGAATTCCGTTGAAAGTATACTGCTACACTCTTTTCGGGATTCACATCAATTATCCATTGGTGGAACCATTCGCCTAGGCGATTGGTGGCTTTTTGAAGCTTTAAAGAGAGACTATTTTTGTTGTAATCTGAGACATAGAGTGCCGTATCATCGGCAAAGAGTGCGGTGTTCACCACTGGGTCTTTAGGAATATCACTAGTGAAGTGTGTGAAGACGAGCGGAGATAGTACGGAGCCTTGTGGGACCCCGGCCTTGAGGAAGCGTTTCGAAGAACGGGTTCCCTCTACTCGATAGCGAAAAGTACGGTTCGAAAGGAAGGCCTGTAGGATGTGCACGAGTCTATCGGGCACGTTCAGTTTGTACAGCTTGTAAATCAAGCCGTCGTGCCAGACCTTGTCAAATGCCTTCGCGACATCGAAGAAGAGGGCTCCCGTGTTTCGAGCCTTTTTCCTTGTCGGGATTTGGTTGAAGCCACATAGAATGTATTCTGTTAGGCGATAAATCTGGTGGGTGCATGAGTGATTGGCTCTAAAGCCAAACTGCTCGTATGGGAGGAGTCTGTTAGATTCGGTGTAAAGACGGAGACGCTTGTGAATAATGCGCTCGTATAGTTTACCCAAAGTGTTGAGCAGACTAATGGGTCTGTAGCTGGAGGGACGATTACGCGGTTTACCCGGTTTGGGGATCCCTATTACGTCTGCTTCTTTCCAGATGTCCGGGAAGGAGCAGTTCGTGAGAAAAGTGTTAAATATTCCTACAAGGAGGTAAATAAACGGCGCCGAAAGGGATTTGATCACCTTGTTGCTGATGCCGTCTGGCCCAGGAGCTGATCTATTCTTAAGGCTTTTTATGGTTTCGGTGACTTCATCTACTGTCACAGGATCGAGTGGTTCGCCCGCTGGTGGCAGCGCAGACCTACGGTCTACTTCAGTTTCTACCTCTAGTAGGCGAGCGGGATCTGTTGGTGCGGTGGATGGCGTGCACTGGTACTCTAGACTATCGGCTAGGCAATCGGCTTTTTCGTGATCGTCTAAGGCGAGATCAGGGTGGTTCGGCCTCACGAGAGGCGGCATTGGTGAGGATTTATCAGTTTTAATAGCTCTAGTTAATTTCTAGAAAGCGTCTTGAGATGGTTCGATGCCTTCTAAGAGGTTATCCCAGCTATCATTTGTAAATTCGGCTACTCGTTGTTTAATCTCGTTTTGTAGAGAACGTACCCGAAGTTTATTGGCTTCCGTGCGGTAGCGGTCATAAGTTTTAAGCGCGGAATTCTTCGCTCTAATCAGCCGTCGAACATCCACCGGAAGCTTCGTGTATTGATCACTCGACACACGAACCCTACGGGAGCATTATTCGACCGCTGATGTGAGGTGAGTCGAAAGGGCGCTAATCGCCCTATCGGCCTCCTCTAGCGAGTCTATCTTGTCAGGTATAGTGTCCAAATGCTGGGAGTTCGTAGACTTAAGTTTGACCTCAAGTTTACGCCAGTCGACAATGGTTTTGGTCTGAGGGACCTCACCTGCCGGCCGGCCCAGTTGTAAAACGACCGGCCTGTGATCTGAGACTAGTTCGGTAATAACCTCTATCGAATTAATAGTTAGAGGGATATCTTTTAGCAGTGCTATATCAAGGACGTCCGGATGTTGGTTGTCTGTATAAGGATAACGTGTTGGACTCTCGGGAGCGATAACGTCGAAGTTAAGTCTTTCCGTGAGGTCTCTTAAAATAATTCCGTTAGGATTGTTAACATTGGAATTCTAACTAACGTGTTTGCTATTCAGGTCTCCCGCGATTAATACGCTAGGGCCTAGGTTTAATAGAGCCGATATGTCGGTATCTAATACACTTTTTCAGGGAGGAAGGTATGCTGATGCAATTATTATGGGCGGATGGCCCGTAAGTGCTATCCTACAGACCGACGCTTCTAAGTTAGTAAGCGGCGGGGTATCTATCGGTACACATTGCGAGGATCTTTTGTAATAGTAGTAGATCAAGGTGCCGCCTTTAGGTCCGTTGCCTATAATTTCTTACTAAGGTATAATTAGCTATTTTGGGATCGCGCAAACTAGGTTTCAAGAAGGTCTCTTGCACTAGCATGATGTCGATATCATGGTCGCGTAAAAAATACACAATTTCTCCCTTCTAATATCTGATACCGTTTGCATTAAAGAACGCGACAGTCAGAGACCTAGGCTTGGTTCTACCTGTAGGTTGTACTTCCATTTTAATTACGAAAAAAGTTGGCTTAGGCGCACTGAAACGAGCCTATCGTTTATGTTTAGGCCTAATCGTAACGACTTAAAACTTGCAAAGGCGCTCGTCTCAGGCGGGGAACCGGTTTGGCGGTGCGTGGGGGGCATTTCGTTGTGCAGCCTGTGGCCGCGCCTATGAGTCTAGAATATTCGATTGTACGCGACGGCCGTGTCGATTAGAGGTCGGGAGTTACGTAAGAATCGTTACGTCGCATTACGACGGCCTCCTCTGCGTTGTCTTATTTTGTACGTATACGTGACAACGAGGCTTTCCTTGAGTTTGAGTGATTAATGTAACTTCGATTGCCATTAATTTAGTCGACGAGTGGCTTGTGTAGATTTAAATATCGTACGAAGGAATTTTGCTTTGTCGGTTGGAACGCTAAACTTTGTGACCCGGAAGGAGATCGCGTTCCTTCTTCGATTATAGTTTTGTGCTAAGTGACGTTAGATTTGAGTTCGGATAACGGTGAACGCCCACTGGAGTGATTGCACCTTGTGGAGCTGGGCAACGCATGTGGGTCTGCTAGTCAATTACATCGGTGACGTCACGTTACATTACACACCTTCCTACACCACTCACACATACCATTTACTTGCCCCTGACGGTACCTTGTGGTCGAACCTACCTCCGGAACTCGGTAAGTTTGTGTTTGCTTATCCAGCCATTATAAATTAATTATCCATAGGCCATTTGGGCCCGAACTTTCGGTTGCTCGTCGAGTTGGGTTACGATGAGCTAGGGCTCAGTCGACTTTTGTCGGGGTAACGTGACTTTTGACGGTGCCTGAGGGGCGGGTTTGGGCACTGGCCGTGAGGTGGCCGCGCCGACAATCGCCGAGGGCTTAAGCCATGCGTTGGGTTTACTTGCTGAAAGCACCGGAGGGTCCGGGCCTTGCCCGGAAGTCCCTTTAACGGGGGCGGGTTTGGCTGTAGCCTGAGCGCCCGCAGGTTCTGGCACCGAGGTTGGTGCGACTGATGGGGCAGAATGCCGTGGGCACGACCTACTGGAGTTGCCCACTCGCCCGCGTCAGATTGTTCCTCCGTTCTGCTTCCTACGCGGCGCTTTGGTACACCCTCGATAGCTCGCTGGGTGTCCCTCTTCGCCGCTCAGAACACAGCTCGGAGGGCCTTCCGACTCGGGCGTGCCATGATCGCCTAGGCACTTAACGCACCTGGGCCGGGTGAAACAATTTCCGGCCTAGTGGCCGTATAATTGGCATCGGTGGCATTGGCCAACGATGCCCCTATTATGCGGGGACTCTACAGCGATCCCCGTGAGGTTGCAAATCCGGGTTATATTGTATATTTCTTTGCCCGTTACCGATACCGTTTTTTATCGGTCGGGTGGTGCATCATGTGCACTTCCCTGACTGGGAAATTTTGCGATTTAAGATCGCTTAAGATGTGCTCAGTTTCGAGCTCCTTAGGGAGTCCGCGAACTACAACACGGATGTTACGGTACGCGAGGGAGTATGTGTGGAAGCTCAGATTCTGAGCTTTGAGATGCGCAGTTAAAACGCGGAAGTCGTCCGTCGTTGCGACGTGAATGCGAATGCCCCGGGGACCATTGTGGACTTTCGGGCAGAATATTTTCTTGAAGTCTATCCACTTGGATAGGTTGCTCCAGCGAGATTTATCTTGCAATATGATTGGAGGCGGCGGCTTCTCCTTCCTTACTACAGCCGGAGTCGGGTTCGCGGTCTTGGTGCACGCGGAAGGCGCGGCTTTTTTAGCCGGAGTGGCGTTGGGTGACGTAGGGGCCAAGTGAGGCTCGTCTCCCTTTTTCGTAGCGGCGCGCTTGCGTTTTTTGCCCGAGACTAGGGTGAAGCCTTCGTCTTCGGGTTTTTCCGGTCGGTGGTTGTCCGTCGCAATCTCGGAGCCTGATTCGGCGTCCGAAAATACCGGGGAGGGATCTAGGGTAGAGAGCGCAGAAGGGGGGGGGGGGGTCGCGGCGTCGTAAACTGTGTCGATGAACACAGGGGTCGAGGGCCCGATGCTCGACATAGGGTCATCGATGCGTGGTACGGGGCGTTTAGCGGTGGGCACATTACGTTGAGCTAAGAACGTAGCCCAAACGTCGGGGCAAACTCGACTTAAAAAGTCGGTGAGTTCGGCTATTGAGATAGCCGCCATCTTATTAGTGATTGCCGCCATTTTATTTCCACATTATTCTAGACGTGATTATCAAAAGAATTGTGTGCCTGAGCGAACACCTATACAACTAGTGCGTTGGTACGCTAGGGTGTGTACCTAGTTGTCGCCTAATGCAACAAGCAAACACAGAATTTAAACAATAGAATTGCTGCCTCTAAGGCAGCGGGTGTGCAATAACTACTTACGGTTTACTGGAAATCAGCAGAACGTGGGGCACTAAACTAGCACTACACAATAGAACAATGGGCCGGCGGCCCGATGCACCTAGCGGCCGTGAACGCGCACAACAACACTGAAGCACTTAGCACTTCCGCGAGCAGGTAAAAGTCTTTGTCTTCGTTCCTGGAACATGGGCTCAACCGATTAACAACACTTCGCGGTAGGGCCGCAGGCGACCGTTTGCGGCGAGGTACCTGATCGAACTCCTCAGCAATCATGCGTATTGGTCACTGACCTCTATATATATACAAGTATATTTAGAGGTCGGTGGTATTTGTAGTTGTTACAGCCAAAGCAGTAAGCAACTTTTCGGTGTAGTTGTGGTACTTCATTATTACACTGTTATGACTATGGAACTTGACCGTCGATGGATTGTTGCTCCTGTTTTATCGCTTAAATAATGTTTTGAAGTGGATTTTGATTCGTAAAAGTGATGTGAAGCTTCGCAATGTGACGCATCGGCATATTGTGAAGAAAAAATATATGAAAACGAAGATTCCGTAAGAAATGATAGGCTCATAAAGAATAGAACCCAGAGCCGTAAAGTCAGTTAAATTAAAATAAAAAATTGTGTCCCTGTCATTTTGACACTTTGACATTGACGTTTTGTAAGATTCAGAACAATACAATGTTATTGAAGACATGCTTCTGGCTATTTTTTTAAAATGTGCTTCTCTTGTTAGAAAGATTAATATTATATTTCTTAGTATGCTCCATAGAGGAAAGTAATATATGTATGCCCTGCGCTGCTAATGATGAGTTGTAGGCTAAAAGTTTTGTTTTTAATTTAAACCAAAGAGAACGATAATTACCGGTTCGCTATAAGTTCTATATTGGCAGTTTGAAAAATGAGCGATATCCCAATCCTAATATCATCAGATGATTCCGAAAGTAGTAATGATTATATAAAAAATTTGCCGTCAGTAGATTTTCAATCATCATTTAGTTCAGGTATAATCACATAATTTATTTTGCCTACCCACTTGTCCTCATAGATTATTCTTCATAGAAAAATCTACTGATACGTCGTCTATTTAAAATAAAGTGTAATATATAAAGTGGAGTTTCAAGTGAATTAGTTTCTTTCTAAACTAATGAATTACATGCTATGCAAAATTGCATCTATCCATTCCGACGCTGTCGGAAGTGACGACGTCAGTCGTAAAATGATCATTCCCTTGTTGGACTTTTTAACACCTATTATAACCCATATCTTAAACTTTTCCATATCCTCATCTTCTTTCCCTTCCCAGTGGAAGGACGCTCAAATCATACCTTTACCTAAGAAAACAAATCCTTCAAGTTTTTCTGAATATCGTCCTATTTCAATTCTTCCTTTCCTTTCCAAAGTTTTAGAATGCCTTGTCCAACAACAAATTAATTCCTTTTGTTTAAGAAATAGCATCCTTAGTCCTCTCCAATCTGGCTTTAGATCTGGTCATAGTACGACTACGGCGTTATTAAAAATCACCGACGACATTCGTCACGGTATGGAGAATCATCAAGTCACAGTATTGGTGTTGCTGGATTTCAGCAATGCCTTCAATACTGTTGATCATGATATCCTGTTAGGGATTCTGCGTTCTCTTAACATATCTCCAACTGCAATTTCCTGGTTTCATAGTTATTTGCACGGGCGCCGGCAACGTATTCGTGTCCAAGATAGACTTTCTTCGTGGCTTGATACCGTAGCTGGCGTTCCACAAGGTGGTGTCTTATCTCCTCTTTTATTCGCAATCTTTATTAATACGATTACATCCCAAATATCTTCTCTCTACCACTTGTATGCAGATGACCTTCAAATATATTTACAAACAACCATCGAAGATCTTGCCAAAGCTGTTGAATGTATCAACAAGGATCTGGCTTTTATTCTCGACTGGACACGATCTTATGGGTTGACGGTTAACCCTTCAAAATCGCAAGCTATAATTATTGGGAGTTCAAGAACTATTTCCAAAATTAAAAAATGTCAAATTCAACCCGTTGTATTTAATGGTATTCTTATTCCATATAATGAAGTAGTTAAAAATTTAGGTATCTTTTTGGATTCCAGTCTGTCTTGGACACCCCAAATTAATGCAGTGAGCCGAAAAATGTTTGCGGCTTATGCTTCACTCCGAAGGCTTAAATACTTTTTACCCATTTCCACCAAAATTACGCTTGCACAATCTTTGCTACTCCCTATCCTCGACTATGCTGACATTTGTTACCTTGATATCACCGAGGAGCAACTTAATAAACTTGAGCGACTCCAAAATCTCTGTATACGGTTCATATTTGGGCTTCGTAAATATGACCATGTCTCTGAATACCGCGCTAAACTCAAGTGGCTCCCAATCCGTCTTCGTCGGAATACTCATATACTTTCTGCGCTCTACTGCGTCTTATTTAATGTATCAAGTCCTCCCTATCTGAAAGAACGTTTTAAATTTCTTAGCTCTTGTCACGATTTTTCCTTACGGTTCAAAGAAAACCTTTCGCTCCAATGTCCTATACACTCCTCGACATTTTATGATAAATCTTTTGCTGTTCTTGGAGTAAGACTCTGGAACTCCTTACCCCAATCCATTAAAAGTGCTCAATCTTTAAATGTGTTCAAGAAACAAATTAAGGAACACTATTTGTCTCTTTAACTCCTCTCTCTTTCTCCTCTTAGTTATGGTCACTAATATACCTTAAGTATGTTGTCATTATATAGTATATAAGTTATATTTTTTTTTGTCTAATTTAGTGCACCCTACCCATTATTCTTATTTTTAGTTTTATTAATTTCCTCTTCTGGGTTGTCTGGAAGAGATTGCTATGTAGCAATAAGACCGCCTTTTGTTTATCCCTCATTATTTTTTTCATTATTTATTAATGTTTTGTTGGTGTACAATAAAGAGTATTGTATTGTATTGTATTGTATTACATGCAATAAATACATATTATTCAATTATTGCTCATACATTATTAATTTATTGAAAAATATTTTATTTTTTCTTCCTATTTGAAACTAGATAATACCGCTTCAAGTTCAACAAATGGATCTCAACCTACAACTAGATCAAGAAGCAAAAGAAAAAGTCTTGGTAAATATTTTTATCAAATTCTGTCAGGTATATTCAAATGAATGTTAAAAACCAAAGTGTTTACAGCTAAGACAAAACAAGCAGCTGGGAGGAATACAGCAAAAGAAAAGCTTGCTGAACAGAAGGTGGCAAAGAGAAAGGCTCAAAAATTAAACAAGATTTATAAACCAGGAGAATGTATGAAGGTATTGTTTTTATTAACCATTGCCATTCAAGGTAAATAAATTGCAGATTTCGGTTTCAGATGTCATAAGCTTATTAATGCTTTCTGTCGATGTTCTAAATATTTCACATATAATATGAACATTTGATGGTTAAGTATACTATGCATAGCGCAAATGTCTAATGGAACTAACAGAAAAATGGCAATATTTTTTTTACATTTGCCACACAATTTATTTTTTAGTGTAGTGGTGGTGCAAGAATATCTACTATCATCCTGTGCTTTTCTATCCTGAAAGAGGACTTGGCCAGCAGCATCCTCTTGATAACTCAAAATTATATAAAACTGCTATAGCCAAGCAGCCTGTCAAGATTGGCATATATGGTGAAATCCTCCAAATATGGCAATCTATGGTGGAGGCCTGTCCAGCAGTAAACTTTTATAGGCTGTAATAGATAAATGAATGCATAGATTTTATAACAGGGTTCATTCCACAATATGAATAAAGAGGTTTTAATTAAAATACTGTTAAGAGGCTATAGTACCTCAGCTCAAATTCTAATTTTGCCCCCACTTCCCTCCGCGTTGTATGCTATGTAACATGTTTGTAATCACTAATACTGTAAGTAGATAGATCATTAGATACTTATTTCATTAGGTTTATCATATTTATGCCTGTTTCTTAACGCCAAGCCAGCCGCTTCTTATTTTTATCATGGTTATTTCCCATTTTAATTTTACATTATCCTGTTGCGTAATGTGTATTCTAATCATAAGCCGAAGCGAGACTGATCGGGCTCCAGGGAACAAGCTTCAAGACGCCTATAGTTTAGGTAATTTATTTTTACAGTGAAAGTAATGGTTATTAAAAAAAAATAAAAAACATAAGCCATGCTTTATAGTTAGTTCACTTAGTATGCAAAGTTTCACGATCTAATTTAAATTTTATTAATACCAACAGTATATTGTTCAGTTTGGAGGTAACATTGGATTTTTTTTATTGAGAAAATTTTACGGAATCGTGTTTTCGTCTAACATAGTACTTAACACTAATCGTCAACTTTACCATATATTTATATCAAAATTAATACTGCAGTATTTTCGGCATAATGGAGTATCTTGCTAAGCTTATATGTGGTAGAGCCATACTGCAGTTATATTAGTAGCATAGTTGTAGCACGAACGGGTCGGCTTGACCGGGGAAGGACCACGCTCTCAAAGAATACCAGCGTGAAATAGTAGCAAAATGCTGCTGTGTTTCGTATGGTGAGTGTAGAGAACCGGAGACCCTTTTTACTGGAAACGAGACATTCCATCTTAGTCCTCCTGGGTGACAACGCATCTGCATTTTGATTTGTAATCGAGGATAGATGTAGATGTCTATGGGCCGCAGCAACCACTTACCATCAGGTGGACTGTGTGCTCGTTTGTCACCCTGTCCTAAAAAAAACAAAGCCATTTGAGTTACTATTGCCCCTTCAGAAAGGGGTTTTTAAACATTTTCCACCAGTTCCACCTGGATATGGTGAGACTTCTATGTATTCTGCAAAACTATAGGACTGGTGTCAAAATAATGGTTGTATTGACTTCAAAAATAATACGATAAAAATGAAGATAAATGATACATTAATTATTTTAATTTTCTTTTAAATTTGTAGTTCATGAAAATAGAAATGCATCCAACATTTTTGGAAAAATGGTATACAGATGACATTGAACATGAACTGAGTATGTGTGGTGCAAAGGTCCTGTCTTCTTCAGATCTTTTCACAACAGGTCTGGTACTGTGGAAACGTAGTGTGCCGCCTTCACTAGTTTCTATATATGGTCAGGTAATATATTTTAATTACTATTACTGTAAAGTTATTAACTACATTTAAATAGTAAGATATAACAAGATGAGCAAAAGAGTGTAAACACATTTCAATTTGGGAATATTATTTAATAATTTTTGTTAACGATTTTAAAACTTAATAAACTGAAATCTGCTGAAAAAAAGAATAAAAATTATGTGACTTTCCTATTTGAAGAGCTGCGAGTGGTCAGCCATAGCATGGTGAGAGTTTATTGACATTTTGTGGCTAACATACCATCTACAGAAGAATACACTACTCTATGCCATCCCTTAAGTGCTATTGCTTAATATATTATTATCGTATTTATTTATCATCGTAAATATATTTTTAGGTAGAAATGACACAAGAGTACTGCGACCGCGGTTTGTACGTTATCACGGCTAATGATGTTGTCGCGTATGTGAGCGAGCACACACTGGCGAAACATGTCGCCCAGATACGTGACATGGCCGATGTCAAACTTACGCTTGTTATTTTCGGCGTCCAAGATTACTTCAAGTAAGAAAATATTATTTTTTATTTACCTTATGATTCTCTGATGAGTTCAGGGTTTAAGCGCTCACCATAAATTCCATAGTACGTGAGCAACCGGGGTTTGATTCCCGCCGTGATATTTAGTTGCAATTTTAGTGTTAAATCAATATGGCAAGTGCTAATGGAAAAGATTGTGAGGAAATCTGCCTGTCAGAGAAAGTCAAGTCTGCCAACACACACTGCCCTAAAACCCTGTTAGAAATAAGAGGAGGCCCGTGCCCTGTGGTGGAATGTATATAGGCTGCTCTATAAAACAATATATCTACACACATGCTCGATGGTTAAGACAGGTACTTTGGGACTATCTTACATATCTCTTGGTCAATTTCACTCAATTGGGATCAATTTATTCCTAACTACAACTTACATCTGCAGCATAAATTTGCTTTGAACAAAACAAAATTTGTTATATGGGGGATTAGCCGCAGCGATACATGTAGGTACTTTGCTTTGGTGTGTTTTCCAAGCTGTGTGTAAATAACGTCTTTAGAGTGGGTTTTAATTTGCGGTAATAACTTATTATGATATAGGATGTCAGATCTTTTGTTACTTATTAAAAAAGAATATATATTTCTTGATAATGGAAAAAATGTACTTGTAGAAGATACCTGCATGTCTGGGATATAAATATTTTACAGGTTTCTGCCAAAGTAGATTGTAATGAGGTTCTTGTTTCTCATTACAATCTACTTTCCCACGACATTGTTGAAGGGGATATAGGCGGCCCCCATACCTGTCACTTTCTAATCAGCCATCTTTGTCAGCATCCATAAAAAATTAATTAAGAGGAGTTATTACTTTCAGACATGCAGGAAAGAAAACTAAACAAAATAAGGACCTTGTTATGACTGAGATTGATTTGGAAATGGCTGTAACTGGTAAGGGTTTTACAAAATTCTAGAAACCTGTTATTTAGAATAATATCACTACTCTACTTGTTTATTATTCTTATTATAAAATAAGTTATCTTGAATCCGCTGCTGTATTCCGGCTTAAAGAGTATAAGAGCCAGTTTCTTTACATGCTGTGAGGCATCTTCAATGACCATGTTAGTTGTCACCACGCTTGGCGATAATAAGACGCTACTTGGCACCGATTTAAGTATTTTCCAAGAGCCAAATTTGACGGTGCAGTGGCAGTGTAGGAATATCCCTAACTACCCCATATCGTCCCGTGGGTGTCGGACGGAACAGAACCAGGAGAAGGGCAGCAGTGTCTACCTTATTACAACTAGAAATTAAAAAACTGCTTGCCAACGCCCGTGCCAAGTGTGGCGACTATAGCAAATATTGGCCTTAAGGCCCGCGTCCACTAGGTTCGCCGAACCGAGTCGAATCGAATCGCATAAAGTCGCCTCCTATATATTTACTATGAAATGCGTTCATTAGCAACGAGTCGCGGCGCGCCGAATTTAATTGACCGCTCGAATTGCTTCACAGGCGAATTTCTTCGCCGTTGAGATTCGTATCAATTTAAAAAAAAAAAATTCGGTGCGCTTCGGTCGACACGGAGAAGTGGATACGCGATCCAACGTATTTTTATTAATTTCTATTTAGTTTTCATAAAAATCTTTTTGTTTAAATAAAAATGAATGAAGATCTTAGGATAAACGAAAGTATTGAAAAAATTTAACAGGATCCCTTTTCAAATCTGGATACAAATGATGAAATTCGCCATAGTTACTTTCACATAAATGTCGTGTATCCAGTATCTGGGAGCACGCCGTTTCCTTTTTTTATTCTCCTCTGCTTCATCAAAAACTATTTGAAATAAAACCACCTCTTCATCCAAGCTGTCCATGACCTAATTTGATGAAGAAAAGTTTGCAATGAATGAGCGATTCGGTTCGATTCTTCAGAGATGGACGCGCTAGGAATTAATGCGACTCGCTTCGATTCGGCGCGTTTCTACTCTAGTCGACGCCAGGTAAAGCCTGAGGAAATTTATGGGAAGGCCGATGTTCAGTAGTGGACTTTGGTAGCTGTAATGAATTAGTGAGGCATCTCATCTTCGTCGGAGTTGACAACACATAAACCTTTTTTGTTTAAAGATGGTTGTAGGTGTCCTTTGCCTACGGTAATTACTAACTTATTATTAATAGATTAAGATGTCTATGTTCACGGTAACCACTTACCTTCAGGTTGTCTGTATACTTGTTTGTCACCCTTTTCCTATAAAAAACAACCGACTTCTAATAAAGAAGCCTATAGATGCATTGTCACCTCTGCGTACATTAGAATAGAATGTCTTACAGCCTGTAAAAATATTGGCTCTATACCTTTCAGATTAGAACACATCAGTGCACATTTGGTTGTTTAAGGGGTAGAGTAGATGGGCTCCTAGACAAAGTAAGTCCTACCACCTAGGATAATATACAAACAACCCTTGCAGACCAACTCAACATGGAAAATGCCAGTGAAGTTGTTTTACTTTGTATATGGTATATGCTGAAGCTATATTGGTAGTATAGTTGTATCACGAATTGTATCGGCTCGACCGGGGAAGAACCACACTTTCACATAATACCAGCATGAAATAGCAGCTTAACGCTGCGGTGTCTCGTATGGTGAGTGTAGAGAACTGGATCCTTTTGTATGTAACTCCTTTTAATAGAAACTAAGCATTCCAGCTTGGTCCTCACGGGTGACAACGCATCTGTATTTTGATTAGTAGTCGAAGATAGATCTAGATGTCCATTGACCACAGCATCCACATCAGCCACCTTTATCCTATTAAAAAAACTGGCTGCAGTACTTATTCACCACCAAGCGGATTGTCAGACTTATTTGTCACCCTAATAAAAAACCTATAAGGGTTGGTGATGATGTAGACAACTTTTTTTTCAGACTTGTTAGTGAGCACTGGATGCGACACAGTGCTATTGGACCACGCCAACGAGCTTACGTTGTTAATAACGCAATTCACAAAAGCTATAGCAGAGGCGCCTTACAAGTATTTGCAGTTTCTTAAATTTCTTTATCATTATTATTTTTTTTGCCCATAAAATTCTTATGCTGAACCTTTTTGTAAGGAATGGTATACTTTTTAATATAATAGTAGGCCAATGCTATGTTTTACAACTGTAGCAGCAATTAATCATAGCTTAAAAGCATTGTGATGCTGTTGTGATTAGTATAGTTGTGATGAGAACAGGAGACCTTTTTCTAAAGGTATTCTATGATAGCCCTCAGGGGTGACAACACGTCTGAATTCATAGCTGTAGGCGTCTATGTGCCACAGTATCCACTTACCATCGGGTGGGCTATACCCTCGTTTGGTAACCTATGAAATTGCCGCTTTTTGTGAAATAAGATAACGTCATTTTTCTATATTTTTTATTTCTATTAATAAAAGTAATCACCCATGCAACCAATGCATCTTTGCCAACACAATAGCAGTTTATTGATGCCCTTCTTGAAGAAATCAGCTGGACGGGAGGCAACAAATTTTTCAAAGGTATTTTGTAGTGCCTCTCGGGTATTGAATTTTTTACCGCCAAAAATTATCAAAATTCTGGAAAAGTAGAAATCTGTAGGCGCAACGTAGCGTAGAGCTTCCAACCCCAGCTCTTGTAACTTAAAGACCGTCTGTCGCACGTTGTTGTACAGGAGTAGCGGGGACAAGCAATTATTGACCAAAGCTGATAGGACATCTCCTTCATTGTGCTTGATTCTTCACAGTACACATTTGCAATAATGCTCGTCTCGTTTGGTAAGAAGCTGTGATGAATCACACCGGCGCCATCATTTTTCTAGGGGTAAGTTTTCGTTTAGGGCATTGTTGAGGTGCTGAACCAGGGTCCAACCAACTTGCGGAGCGCTTGCGATTGTCAAACAGAATCCATTTTTCGTCGCATGTAAGAATGCGGTTCAAAATTCCTTCGTTTGTGTGCCTATTGAGCAGTGCAAGGCACGTCTCGACGCATACATCGCGCTGGCGATCATTGTGTTTGTGGGGCACCCATTTGAAGCATTTGTCAAGCTGTTTTACCGTTATTTGATGTAAACAATAATTGATACAAAATAATATTGTTTTGACTGTCTGACTTACTGTCGACGTTAGCAACGTCGACAGCTGCCGCTAATTCAGCCGTAATTAAGTAAATCTGCTTCCACAATCGCCTTTAATTCATCATTGTCGACCAAAGTTTTCGGACGACCACGGGGCTCATTTTTCAGGTCGAAATTTCCAGAACGGAAATGGGCAAACCAATAACAGGTGGTGCGTTCGTTTGTAGTATTCGCTCCGTAAACGTTTTTGCTGTTGCGTGCCGCGCTGCTGCCACGACGGTACTCATATTATATAATTACTCGAACTTTCAGCGTATCCATGATGATGAAAAAAATTCAAATGGGATAAAAACATAATAATCGCTAATCGATAAACAAATAACTAATTTTGAAAAAAGAATTCCATGTATTTAAAATAAAATTTATTTGAAATTAGAATTCGTAGCCAAATAAAAATTATTTTTATTTGAAATGGCCAGTACTGCAGAACGGCAATTTTATAGGTAAAATTTTAAAGGTAAAGATCTATTATAATAATTTTGTCAGTTCGCTGCAGCACCTAACTGCATTTTGATCCTTAACTGAGGGTAGACGTTTGTGTTGATGGGCCACAGCATCCACTTACATTACATAGACTGTGTTCTTTGTTTGTCAGTCTTTTTATTATTAAAAAATTGCTTATAAAATATCTTTTAAACGTAATATAAAAATCAAAAAAAAAAATTATTATCATTTGAATAAATAATTGAAAGTTAATATATCGTAAAAACGAGGTTCCCCTGATTATAGACGGAAACTCTGTAGATTTTTCCTTGCCCTAGAAACCTCAGAAATGAGAGGAGGCCTGTGCCCAGCAGTGAGATGTGTATAGGCTATAACGTTACTTTTACTTTTGTGTCCAAGTGACATCGGATAATCAGGCGGTCGGCCGGCTTCCATCCCTTTGTTATATTATCCACGCATTCGAATCAAACGGTTTGCCTCATGTTCCGTAATGCATACAGGAAGGGAGTGGAATAATTTGCCAGCGTCTATCGGATCTACAAGACAAGAATGGATAAGCTTGCCAAGATAGTGCAATTCACCGTATAGAATTTCATCACCTGATTGTATTCAAGCATGTAAGCCTCTTGACTCATGAGATTTATCAATATTTATTTATGTGTTACAGGAAAGCAAAACGTGAGTGCGACGAGCAAGCAGAATTCTATATGAGAGGCGACAATAAAAAATGCGTTCCTGTGGATAAAGACGGTAGTTGGTTATAATATATTATTGTATAGTATAGGTAGTAGGGGTTATAAAATAGAAACTCTTCATCTTGGCCTCATTTGATAAGAACTAATCAAAATGCAGATAACTTGTCAAGCCTTGATCAAGATGATGGCTTCGAGCTGCAACGGCTTAGCTTAGCTCCGAGGGCCTCGGTTTCCTGCACGGAAAAACTATTTGTATGGCCTACAAATAATTGTTCCGGGTCCTGGATATTCCTTGTGAAATTTATTTATTTATTTATTATTCTTTATTGAACACCGTACAAAAGTTACAGAAATTATATACGCAAATGAAGTATGCACTGGGCGGTCTTATTGCTGACAGCAATTTCTTCCAGACAACTAATATATGGACAGGATTGCGTGATGATGACAGGGGTAGGGCAAGTTGGTGTGATAGAAAAAGAGAGGAAAAGAGAAAAAGAATACGCAATATTTATATACTGAATGAATGACGTGTTTTGGCGTTTTGAAAAAAATTGGGTGTAACATGTGAACGGAGTAGAGGCCTAAGTTAAATATTATAAATTAATTAATTAAAATCTATCGAAATTCAAATCATATCCACCCTTGTTTTACGAACGGCAATAAAACAATAAATTTAGTAGGCATCTTTGACCTTGTCACTCGCAGGGTCACAGGCTAAGGATTTTTTTTTAATTTGAATTTCGATAGATTTTAATTAATTAATTAATTTAATTCAAAATTTTTGTTTTTATTATTTTTTAAAATATCATAGGCTTCTACTTCGTTCACATGTTACACCTTATTTTTTCCCAGATGGTGAAAAAGGTCATCCATTATAATATACAAACATATATGTATTTACAAAAAATAAAATACGTATATTGAATTATTTAATTAAATGCAATTAATATACTGGAGGCAAGCGAGCATACGGCTCACCTAACGCTAAAAAATCTCCGTCACCCATGAACATCTGCAAAACTAGGGGAATTGCAGCGGTAGAGCCTTTTTGTGGTGGGTTAGGATCTATTCTTGAAAGTTTCTTAAGTCGTATAGGATAAACATAAATATTATTTATGTATAATGGTCGCACCTGCCAGCAATTGTCCTAGGCACCCAGGGCTGACTGGCAGAGAATGCCCTTTGGCTTAAGGTGTTAAATGTAAATTTTTAAATAAATAAATAAACCGCTGGCGACAGTAAATTCCACAGTTTGGTCGTGTAAGGCAGAAAATTCCTCGTAAATCGCTTATTGCTACAGCTATATTCTGGTTGTAGCACGAATGGGTCGGCTCGACCGGGGAAGGACCACATTCTCACAGGATACCAGCGTAAAATAGCAGCTAAATACAGCCGTGTTTCATATGGTGAGTTTAGACTTCCGGAAACCCTTTTTTACTGAAAACGAGGCATTCCATCTTAGTCCTCAGGCTTGACAACGCATCTGCATTTTGGTTTGTAATCGAGGATAGATGTAGATGTCTATGGGCCACAGCAACCACTTACCGTCAGCTGGACTGTGTGCTCGTTGTCAGCGTATCCTATAAAAAAAATTGTATAGGATAAACCGCGTAACTCCTTTGTCACCCTTATTCTGTTAAAAAAGCAACATTAATGAACCGCCAACCATAGAGATGATGAGTGTGAAATTTCGAATTATTAACGCCAAGCGTGGTGACAACTAAAAATTCTTTTATTGTGTTCTATGACCATGGGATCAAGTGTAGTTTCTCTTTATCAGCTTGTAAAAGTCCACTGCAGGATATGGGTCTTGCGAAGTAGAGAGTAGATAAATGCAAGGAAGGCGTAGCAGCTATGCTCAATAAGCCAATAAGATGTCTTGCACTCTTGACTATATATATATATATATATATATATACCTTCCTCTCATCAACGGTCTGGGTATTTTACCTAAGGTTTACTTCTAAACGAGATGGTTTTACCGTCACTTGTCACAAATACTTAAACACTACTTAATTCTAAGACGCCGTTAAGTCTCGTGCTGCCTCCAAAGTGACTGTAACCTCAAGACTTAACGACATCTTAAAATTGAGTAGCGTTTGAGCATTTTGCCATATTTTTTGCATCCTTTATATAAATAATTTCCGCAACATTCTTTTATACTTTTCAGGTAACGGTATAAGTAGGCTATGGCAGCAAATGATAGCTGTTTTGCCACATTGTAGCTTGGAGACGTCACGCGCCCTCTGTGCCAAATATACTACGCCATTAGCCTTGTATGAGGTATATTCTTGCTTCTATTGTGATTCAATTTTAAAAAAGAACTGGAGATATGTGAACTCCGCCAATACTCATTGGCAGCGCGATGTGCACTTCAGTTTCCTAAATCCTTTTTGAGATGACAAGAGGGCTGTGCCCGGGTGTGAAACGTATATAGTCACATTATTTTTGACGTGACAACGTCTAATAAATCGATGAACGCCGGCTGAATGCACGAAAAAGTATGACACATTGTCCCGTTACGCTTCGGCCGAGCCGAGCACGATCGGAGCGAGAGCGCGGCACGAACGAGCGAAAGGCATGATCGGCTTGAGCGTTCGACTTGCGCCGCATGAATAAGTATGCAATCATTTCATCAATGTTTTGTTATGACGTTGTCACGTTAAACTATCGTCCGTAAACCAACTTTACAGATGACCATTTTTTTATTGTAACTGGTGGAAGATATCCCGTGTAGCGGCAGTGTATGATTATCACTACCCCATATCGTCCCGTGGGTGTCGCAAGAGGCGACAGAGGGAAACAAATCAAGAGTGTCTTGCTGATAACAACTCAAAATTATAAAAAAACTACGGTAGCCAACCGCCTTCCTCAGCGTGGCAACTATGGCTAAATTCTCCCTATGAACCAATCTATGGGAGAGGCTTATGTCCAGCAGTTGACTTTTATAGGCTGTAATAGATGGATGATAAGGGAATATGTCAACTATTCTTCAGATATAAACGTCACCTACATGGAATGCTTTTTGCTGAGATAAAGATACGGTGATTGACTTAGGGAAAAATCCCTAAACCTAAAATTCACTGCGAGGGTATCGGCTTTGCGTTCACTAACGCGCCTGCCCAAGGTGCTGAGTGTGGGATGTGATGTAACGCATGATAGCCTCTGAAGTTGTCTGTGCTAGGCAGTGTATTCTTTCTTCTTTTTTTAACTTTGCCCCTTTCTCCATTCTTTCTTAAAATTTCTCGTGTATCGTGAAGGCAGCTTACATACTTAAATCAAAGACAAACATCCAGACCCGGAACAGTTACTTGTAGGTTTCATATATATATACTTGTTCTGTGTGGGATTTGAACCCGCGGCCCTCAGCGCTGTAACTCAATGGAAGGCGACTGCGCCACGGAGCTATCAGTGTATAGAAGACTTAATGCCCCTATCAGGTTGAGGAGGTTGGCTGTTTGGCTTGTTTGGGTAGCCATTTCGTCAAGAACTTAGTAGAATATTGTTACGAGGTTAGGGTTCTTTAGAATAAAAACTGCCGATTGAATTACCAATATTGACACTTCAATTACCGAACACCAATTAAAACTTAAAACACTAACAATTAATCACACTTTAGTTCACTCTATTTCGCTCCGAAGTCTTCTCGTATCGCCAATTCAATGCTGCCCCGGTCGCGGTCCTTAACGCCTTTATATAGGAACTCTAACTGAAACATGTTCACAACAATGTTCGAGTTGAATGTTGAAAGTTCTAGCAAGGAATTTGCCAATCGATACTACATGGCTATAATGGTAAAGTTCTAGCGCGGATTTTTTTAGAAAGCTCTTCTAGTTCTGCTACTTGATACTAGATGGCGCTAGTATCATTAATTATGGTGCGCAACAATATAAAAAGCTTCACAATGTCAAAATTGGAATCTAGACCCTCCTACGTTACACAAATTTTTGCATTGTAAAGTTTTAGCTTAAACTTTAAGATTATTTCTGAATACAGGCCTAAGACTAAGAAGCAAATATGGAAAACAGCAGAAAAGCTTTCATGGCTTTCGAAATATGGCAGTAAATCCAACCAGCTTACGCCACACAAAATACGTAGACCGGCAACGGAGAATTACGTACGATCCTCCTGCCAGTGTAGTAGCCGACTAACTGATTAAGAACTAGACAAAAATATTTATTTTAAAGATGTTTTGTAACCAATTGTATTTGGTTTTAGACTCTACAGTCACCAGAAGGTGTAAAGGCGGTCGCAGACTTAGGGGTGTCACGCGCGGGGGTTCCCGGTAGTAGGGCGCGTCGTATCGGTCCAGAGTTTGCCAGAAAACTGCAAACCTTGTTTACTGCTGAAGACGGAAATACTTTGCTTGATTAAACCAAATGAAGAAGTTATTATATTTCTGTACATTTTTATTAACCAAATATAACTTTTTTGTTAACTATTAAAATATGAGATCTTACAATTATACGTGTCGTACCTTACATATTCAATCCATGTACATGATTGATCGATCAGACAAAATTATATCATACCTCAACATCAGACAAATGTCGAAAGAATAATATGATTTAACCTTTACAATTGACAGAAACTGACACAACAGTTTTTACTATGGTTCGTAAAAGATAGCTTGATCTCTGCGACAGCTGTCAGTAAAATCACGCCTATGAAGTCCTGAATTTCTTAGTAGTACAGACACACAGTACCTGTCTATGTCTTACTTTATGGGCATGCACTAATTAGGTCGGCAGGCCCATAAAGTATGACATTGACAGGTACTGTGTGTCTGTACTACTAAGAAATTCAGGACTTCATAGGCGTGATTTTTACTGACACCTGTCGCAGAGATCAAGCTATCTTTTATGAACTATAGTAATAATGTATAATGCTTTGTAGTTATAAAAAAGTGTTTTATTTTGTTTTGTATTAAGAAAATAGGATAATAAATAATCTATATTATAACTTAGTTGTTTTAATGCATTAAAATGTCTGAATTGAGAAAAGCGTAAAGGCTGATTCACGTTACACCGTGTTGCGACCGGGCCGGGTCCCGTCCGAGACCGGCCGGGACACGGTCAAACAACATACTTTTTGTATGAAGTGATTTTTGTATGAAGTGCTTGACCGTGACCGGACTGTGCTCCCGCCGTGCGCCGCCAGGACCCGACCGAGGCACGGCGTCGAAGTGTCGGTGGGTGTTGTTTCCCGGCTCGGTCCAGCCTAGACAAATCTTTGAGATGTGAGCAGTTTAACATCAAAATGGACGATGAAAAATTGCTAGATTGTGTGCGCAAATATCCTGTAGTTTACGATATGATCCTAAGTATTTGGGTAATAAATACAAAAATGTTACTTGGAAAACAATATCGATCGTCATCGACGGCAATTGCAATAGCTGCCAATTCAAGTTGTAAAAGTTGCATATTTAACTCAAGCATAACGTCTATCGAGCTATAGACTGATGAAATCAATAGTTGACACAAAACACCTATCACACACAGCCGTGCAAAGAATACACGCATTCAGCGCAGTGTAGCATGAATGACTGGCCTGGCTGGCGCACGGTGGACGTGCCCCGGGTGCCAGCCCGGTCGCGACGCGGTGTAACGTGAATCATCCTTAAATAGTTACGAGTAGTATAATAATAAATAGTGAAAGATATTACACAAAAATCCGCATTATATTTTTTGAAATATTAAAATATTTTTTCTTTTTTTTGAAATATTAGTAATCCTATTAATTAACATTACTAATATTCCCTTTAACCACTCCTGGTAAGCTGAAAATGCTTGTGTTAGGAGTGGTTCACGACAGTAGTCGAATAGTGGATTTGAACACGCGACCTTATGAGTTCGTGGTCCGCGCCCTGTCATTAGGCTACTGTCGCTTTTAATGCATTGTGCTTCGTTCATTTACTTTTGCGACATCTTCTTCAATTTTCCACTAGTTACTGTAATTCAGGATACATATTTGAAACATCATCATCATCATCATTACAGCCCTTTACAAGTCCACTGCTGAACATAGGCCTCCCTCAAGGTATGCCACAAAGCACGGTCCTGAACCACCTGCATCCATCGACTTCCTGCATGTCTTACCAGGTCGTCACTGCATCTAGTGGGGGGTCGCCCTACACTTCGCCTACCGGTTACCGGCCTAACGGCTGCCACTCGAGAACCTTTTTCCCCCAACGGTTATCGGTTCATTTTATTTTATTTTATTTCATTTGGAAGACCAACAGCTCATAATTGGGATAGATAGTACTAATATCAACAGTAAGCCAATTAAAGATCCTCACTAATAGATACAAAGGTGAATTTACAACAATGATAAACACGATTTAACACTCGAAAGTACCAAATACAACATATTTATGCCAAATGAGGGCTAAACTTGTATTATACATATAAAAGACAATCAACTCATACTTAGGACAGTCAATAACACTACAAGCTATTTTAATAGAATAATAAACACAAATGCAAAAGTAAATCTTACTTAGAGCTACCAAAAATGCATTATTAAGTATGCGCCTAGCTGACGCAGCACTAGAGTTAAATAAATCGAAGTCAAACTCATTGGCTAGCTTATTGAAATTATTGCTCGCTCGCCATATAAATGTATTTCGCCTATAATTTGTAGATGCAAACGGGAGACTTAACATTTTGTTGTGTCTAAGAGGTTTGGCAGGACAGCTAACATGTAGTTGAGATAAAAGCTCAGGACAGTCAATAGCACTACAAGCTATTTTTAACAGAAAAGTGAGGTCAGCGATCTCACGACGCATAGCAAGAGGAAGAAGATGATGTTTTTTACAATAACTAATATAATTATCAGAGTTATAGCGATAGTCATTGGTTCTATAACAGAGGTAACGCATAAACTTACTTTGAATACTTTCAAGTAGGGTAATATACGATGCATACCTGGGGTTCCAGATTTGAGATGCGTACTCCAAATTACTTCTTACAAGAGAACAATATAGGATCTTTAGAGTTTTAGCTTTAGTGAAGTCCCTAGAGCTACGCATAAAAAATCCAAGAGCTACACAGGCTGCACTAAAAGTATCGGGAATGAAATATTTCCACTGTTCCTGTCATATTAAAATCTTTTTAATTGAAAACTCCTTGGTTTTAAAATTCGAATACCATTTATTTATTTTAAAAAAGATTCTCGGTCTTGTCACAAGGTTTTGTCAAACTTGTTTAGTCGTTGAGAAAATGGAATTAACTCGAGAAAATTCAAGAGCGATGATTTATTATGACTTTCGAGGTGGTTTAACACAAAAACAGTGTGTTGAGCGGATGATTTCTGCATGTGGTGAAGAAGTCCCATCCAAAACCACAATTTATCGCTGGTTTGCTGAATTTCAACGTGGACGTGTCAAGCTCAGTGATAATCCCCGTTAAGGTCGTCCAAAAACTGCAGTCACCCAAGAAAACCTTGATGCTGTGCGTAAGCTGATTGAGGAAGATCGACATGTGACATACCGCGAAATTCAGGCAACTTTAGACATTGGCATGAGTCAAATACAAATAATCTTGCACGAACAATTAGGTGTAAAAAGGTTGTTTTCCCGATGGATACCGCATTCGCTCTGTGAAGAGCAAAAAGCGGCTCGCGTTACTTGGTGCGTCAGAACTCTCGAAAGATTCCACGCAGGATCCTCAAGTGCTGTATACAACATCGTTTCAGGTGACGAATCCTGGATATACGCGTACGAACCCGAAACAAAAAACCGAGTTTGGGTGTTCGAAAATGAGTTAAATCCAACAAAAATTGTTCGTTCACGGAGTGTTGCAAAAAAAATGGTGGCCACGTTTGTCTCCAAAACCGGCCATGTTACGATATTACGACTATACGACTATTCCTCTTGAGGGACAAAGAACGGTTAATGCAGAATGCTATGCTAGCATTTGTTTGCCACAGGTCATTTCTGAACTCCGTAAAGAGAACTGCAACCGCCGCATCATCCTCCATCACGACAATGCGAGTTCTCACACCGCACACAGGACAAAAGAGTTTTTAGAGCAAGAAAACATAGAATTATTAGACCATCCGCCGTACAGCCGCGACCTAAGCCCTAATGATTTCTATACTTTCCCTAAAATAAGGAATAAATTGCGTAGACAGAGATTTTCATCACCTGAAGAAGCTGTGGATAGTTGCCACGCTTGGCGAGTGGGTTGGCAACCGCAGTTTTTCTTTTTTTCTATAAAAGAATATTAACAATGCTATAAACATTACTAATATTCCCCTTAACCACTCGTGGTAAGCTAAATTTACATTTGTTGCGAGTGGTTCACGCCAGTAGTCGAATGGCGGATTCGAACACACGACCTTTTTGAGTTCGCGGTTCGCGCCCTGTCGTTAGGCTACTGTCGCTTTTCAACTTTTATTATATTATTGTTATCAGGAAGATGCTGCTGCCCATCTCCTGCCTGTCTCCCTCTGTCGCCTCTTACGACACACCACGGGAAGATATGGGATAGTGGATATTCTCAACCACTACACGGCGGTTATTTGAAAAATAATATTAAAAAAATGATATCACATCAATTACGTTTTGTTACAAGCTGGTATTCGCCAAGTTCAGATCTTACCCGGATTACTTGCTAGGGTATTAGTGTTATTCCGGGTACTTATCGAATTAGCGACTTTCAAAATGTGCACGTAAAGGTTCTCAATCGCAAAAACATTTCAGTGTCAATAAACGTCATAGGAATTTTTACGGGAACTAAGCTATATATTTAAATAGTAATCCTTAGTTTATTATTATTATATAAAGATAATAGTTTTTCATGGAAATATAAATGCCAACGGATTATTTCTTCTGTTTTAACGTTTATATTATAATGGTTTAAAGTGGATTTTGATAAGCGAATTGTTCACTTATCAAATCAGTTGAAACGATGTAACAACAAGTGACGTGTTGGTAATACAGATCTTAAGGTGGCTCAAGTCGAGGGCTCGAACTCATTGGTGGGCGCGGCCAAAAAGCACGTTGTCTCACCTGGCATCGTGCCCGACAGAGATAGTATCAGTGAAGAGCAGTTAGAACGCACGTCTTGTTCGTACGGCGTTCCGAACCGTTAGAACAAAAACGAAGTTACACGAACACGATGCACACATACATACCACCCTATTCTGTGCCGCTCGACGCTTGCTGAGAAATCAGCAGTACCTACCTAGAAACTCGTACTAAATTATTAGGCGCTGCGTTATCGTTTTATACTATACCTCTGTGGCTCTATAGATACCTAATATAGATTGCTTATTTTATTATGTTTTGTTTTCCGCGGGTGGTCATGCAGCGATCACTCAAGAGTTCACGACGCCGAAGCATGAACTGGAACAATCATCGCAATTTATATCCGTACTAGCTGTTGCCAGCGGCTTCAAACGCGTGAACTCGAAAATTATCCCACAGGAACGAAATACCTGAATAAACGGTATCAAATGTGTTATTCCAGACCAGGTAAAAACCTATCTCTGAGCTAAATATCATCCAGATCCCTTCAGCTGTTCTGGCGTGATTGAGTAACATACATCTATTCTTCCAAACTTTCGCATTTATAATATTTAGATAATAATTGTAATTAGTTCTGCCTACCTATAAATTGTTTTCAAAAATACTTACCTGTCTTCTTACTTTTTTATATACACACAATATCACTAGATGTAAACACATGTTTTTATCAAGACAAGTGACCCGTCAAGACTGTTTCCTTAGTACCGACGTACTTAGGCAGGTAGGTAGGCAGTTTAGATTTTAGTGTCCACGACGCAGCGACAGTTTGTCAAATTTTGTTGTATAGTAGGTTGTGGGTATCTAGGTAATAACAGTAGGTAGGTACCTATCCACCGTCCACGCCGCGCAAGTGATTCTCGTCCCACCTGTCCGCGCAGTAACTTTTTTTACGACCGCGCGAGACTGTCGCAACAAAAACGATTACTACTGAAAAACTAAATAGGTACCTACCTAACATTCAAATAAAAATATTCTCAAAAAGCTCAACGAATTCAGAATTTAATTTTGTTAAAAGAAAATTGGTCAAATAAAAAATAAAGGATGAAAATAAAGCATATGGGAATATAAAAATAAATCGTATTTATTTGTTATTTCGAGTTTTACAAGAAAAGTATAATATTTACTGGAGACAATTATTTTATTATTATAGTAGTACATGCAATGATATTATAAATAAAATATCATTGAGTACATGATATTCCCTTTAAAATGACACCAATATGAATAATATCATATCTATATCTACAAATAAATAAAATTGAAGTGTCTGTTTGTAATGTTAAAATAACAGCTTTTTATTAAATGCATATGAAAGTACTAGTAACAAAAACACAATTTTTAAAATTTTTGTCTGTCTGTCGGTCTGTCTGTCTGTCTGTTTGTTCCAGCTAATCTCCGCAAAAGCTGGATCTATCTTCAGCGCTGTACACGAACGGAACGATGTCGTTGAGAGCCGTGGTAGCTCACATGGTTAGCGCTCGTTATAGGTATCACAGTACGGGAGCAACCCGGGTTCGATCCCCACTGGCACCAATGAAATTGTTGCGTGCTGATTTAGCTATCAGTTGGAAAGTCTGTTTTTCTGGGCCGTTTTGTTTTGTTACACTGACATCTCGCAAGTCACCTAGGGACCTAGGAGGTTTTCGGTTACTTATTTTTTATTTTTCTTTAAAATTTTCGTCGGTAAAATAACATATTTATAAAAGTAAAAAAAGTAAAGTTACAGCCTATATACGTCCCACTGCTGGGCACAGGCCTCCTCTAATTTCTGAGAGGGTTTTATGGCAAGGAAATGTCCGCCACGCTGCCTCAATGCGTGTTGACGAGCTTCACATTTCTTCGAAATATATATTTTTTAATTTCTCAGACATGCAGACGCGAGTTCGATCCCCCGCCGGCACCAATGAAATTGTTAATTGCAATTGTGCTGATTTACCACGTGCTCGGCGGTGAAGGAAAACATATTGAGGAAACCTGCACGTCTGAGAATATAATTATAATCGAATGTAAATCAAATTGACTTAGGTAAGTACAGATAAAATTAGCGGAACATTAATAAAATTTTGAGATCGTTTTTTTTTTCAAAATTTTATTTATATATTCCTCTATTTTTGTCTGTGATTATATCAATTTGATTTAATCCAAAGTTCAAGCAGGGGTCAATGTAGCGTAGTAATTTAGAGCGCAAGTATAGCTATAGTCATACGAACGTCACAGGCCGCAGCTGACTGAGTCGAATAAAACTAGAGTGTAGCGCGCGTCACCGCGCATGCATGTGTGTGTAAGTGTCGTCCTCCCGCACCGCACCGGGGGAAATATTATTCAGTGAGATGCACGATAATTCCTATAAACACGCGCGCGTAAAAAAATACGAAAAGGCCTTTGGAAGGAGGGGTTTTATGAAAAAACCACTGCATGAATCAATTACCAATAAAATTTATTGAATTCTTCGATAATTGAGCTGTGTCGGTACCGACTTTGTTTTGGAAATTTTACACTGCTTTTATTACTAATTTACGCCCAAAGTTGTGTTAAAATTGGCAATAAAAACGAATCTTTGGTAGCTCGTAACTTTTTAATGACTTTTTATTTTACTATTCTGTTTCGGTACAGACAAAATTAATAATGAGACAAAACGATATCATGTTTAACTTTGGATGTACACAGTCAAACAGCGGAGTAAAACCCCTCCGAAATTTCTATGGAAATAATGTCGACTTACACCTTAAGTGTTTTAGCCCCTAAGGCACCTGGATATATAATTTTGATCAACTATTCGTTGAATTATTAGTCAATAACCTCCAAAAATTTCACATTAAAATTCTTCACAAATAAACACATCAGTTTATTTGTGAAGAATTTTAATAGCAAATTACGCATTAAACAAGGCTGCATAGGCATCCATACTTTTGCCTTTAAATAAAAAAAACAAACGTCAAAACAAAGTATTCTTTAGCCACTCGTACATAACCCTAAGATTTAATATTTTTAATTATATATTAAGATTATTGTAGATTGTATTTCATCAATAATTATTTATGATGTCAGTATATTTAACAAGAATTGTGTTCAATACGGTTCGGAGCGTTGCAATAAAGAGTTATTCTTCCTCCTACCTATTAGAATTTTCGCCGGTGAAAAATTTGTATCTAGCCAATAAAAATGATATATTTCACTTTGCGCGACAGTCTACAACTAGACATTATACGAGTACATCTATTCAACCTTCTTTAGCCCTAGATAATGCTAACCTACCTTTAAAAAAGAAGACAGTGCACAAAAAGGCAGTCCTAGAAGACTTAACAAGAAAAGAGGGACATTACTTAACATTTGCATATGCTACAGCAAATTCATATGATTTGAAAGCTTTGAAAGAAGCTTTAGTTCAACAGAAACTCTACGAACCGGGAAAGTAAGATTAGTATTTTATTGTTTGTTTATTTCGTAATTATGACGTAATGCTTAGTTTGCTAATATTTGGGTAAGGCTCAAATTTTTTGCGCAGTCGCACAATAGAAATTACAACGGAATGTCTCACAAAGAAAAAAAACGTCGTACAATGGAATTTGTAAAGTGTAGTGCACATAGATTGTAAAATATTTTTTGTACATTAATTGTTTGTTTTATTTTTATTTATAAATCAATATTAATAATTAAGGGCTAAGCTTTCCATTGAGTCCGTCGAGTTGGGGGTTGATATTTTTTTAACAGAAAGGTTACATTAATATAAGCACACACATAAAGTTTCAACATGCGGAAACGCGTACTTTTTGAGAAAAAAATTATTGAAAATCAATTATTTTTATAATATTTACGTCAATCCTTACCACAGATTATATCGAATTCTCGCCATTGAATG
The DNA here is from genome assembly GCA_036936625.1 of Parnassius smintheus behrii. Taxonomy (NCBI): domain Eukaryota; kingdom Metazoa; phylum Arthropoda; class Insecta; order Lepidoptera; family Papilionidae; genus Parnassius; species Parnassius smintheus. The sequence goes on along the minus strand of JAUPFT010000017.1, from coordinate 39,855,869 downwards.
TTCGTTTTCTGTACAGGTAAGTTGTCATACGTTCGGTATCATTTTACGGAAATAATTATATTTTGTACTCATTTAAATAGTTTTCATGCATACACATATATTTAACAGTTTATATTTAAATTTCAAAATTATTATCATTATGAGCTATTAAAATGTGTAGTGTTTACCGTTTTTTGCCGGCTTGTGGTACGTTTTTTTTTTTTTTTTTTTATAGGATAGGGTGACAAACGAGCACACAGTCCACCTGATGGTAAGTGGTTGCTGTGGCCCATAGACATCTACATCTATCCTCGATTACGAATCAATATGCAGATGCGTTGTCACCCGTGAGGACTAAGATGGAATGCCTCGTTTCCAGTAAAAAGGGTCTCCGGTTCTCTACACTCACCATACGAAATACAGCAGTATTAAGCTACTATTTCACGCTGGTATTCTGTGAGAGCGTGGTCCTTCCCCGGTCGAGCCGACCCATTCGTGCTACAACTATACTACTAATATAACTGCAGCATGGCTCTACCACGTAAAAACCACCACGTAACGTAAAACTGATGATTTCTAAGAATTAATTAAAGCAATATGTGTATAAAATTGTATAAAACACTCTACTACACACACACACACTCTACTAACACTCATTGTATAAGTCACTACTAATGGGTAACAGCTACCTGGAATATACCCCCCGAAATAGTGAGGGAGATCAAATACACAGTCTTAGCCCAATACGATAGATAGATCTCGCATAGTGCGAGATGGCGGACCTGATCCTATGATCCGGGCATACCCTGGACGTAAGTACTTAATTACCTACATGATTATTGGGGTATACTATTAAATAAAACTAATATAATATGCAAAAATCAAAAATATTTATTAAAACACATAAGTTTTCACACTTAAGTTTTTATTTTTTCCTTCAAAACCATGTTTTCACATAGTAATTAACTACGATATTTGCGATGTTGCCTATTATTATTATTTGATACGACTAGCATTTCTACCTTTTCCTCTTTTTTATTACGTTTAGCATCTTGCCATTGCTTTCTAATCGCCAATTTTTCATATTCACTATTTTTCTTTTTTTAGCCTTTGTTCTCTCAGCATTCTTTTTTTTCATTAAATCATATTTTTCTGGATTAGATTGTTTAAGGTTTTCGCGGTACCTTCGGCACCTTTCAGCCGCGGACAAAAGCATCTGAAAAATATTGATCAAACAATTGAAAAAACAAATTTTACGATTTCCATTGTGACACGTCACAGAATTTCGTGTCATACGTCACACAACGGATCAAAAATTCTACACAACTTAGCCTAAAAAATATCATAATTTATGATATTTACTATATTGCTAATTCTGATTGCTATATTTTGACAATTAAATACGTGATAGATATGATTTACTATCTGAATTCAGGAAAACCTTTTAAATTTCGAAAATACAACAAAGTAAACTTACATTTTCTTAATGACACGTAGCGAGTTCCGACACGATCGTCCATCTGACGCAAAAACAAAATGGCGGAAGCATCCAGAAGTTAGTTGAATTTCATGGGCCTAAGTTGCCACTTTAAATATATTGATATTCCGTGGTAGAATGTAAATAAATCCCAAATTATCGCATTGCACAACTGAAGTGTCACACTGGATTGAAATTTAGGACATTTTGAAATTAATAAATATATAATCAAAAATGCGTTAATAATATAATTAGCTTATTTTGGTAAAATTAAACCTTTCATATTCTGCAAGCCATAAAATATGCAGACTAAAAAAACAGCGGTTTTTCTCAAAAATTTCGAATGGTTTTTGAAAACTGTACGTACATGGACATCCACAAATTGTATGGAAGAAAAATTTGAACCTTTTTATTTTTAATTATAAAATAAGGATATTATAGAATAATTCTTGAGTTAGTAATAAAAATAAAGTATTTATTATTTTTGATATTTTATTTCTTCTTTTCAATTTCTCGGACAGCGCATTTTTACGTAGTGCGCGAAAAATTTGAGCCTTACCCATTTATGGACATATATGTAATTTTCTTTAATTTTTCTTGTTTTGTTACCTATTGCACTTGAAAAAACCTGCAGTAAAAAATTAAGTCTGCCAGTCTCCATTTCCATTCCTAATCTCTAGTCTAGTCTTTTCAGTCTAATTTTCTATGAGTGTCAACTTTAGATTTTTTAATTGTGATATTTTTGCAATTTTTTTTAGAAGTAGCGAATCATCCTTGGAAATAATCGGTGTTCTTTAGCGGGGATATGTGGTCTATCATATCTGGTAGTTAAAGGGGTGATCCTGTATGTGTTCACAGAATCAACACTCTGAGATGTGTGCAGTCTGTGAACACAAATAATAGTAACAATAGAGGTTGTTTCTGTAGAGAAAGAAGCCGAAAGTTTCTCATTTAAAAATTCCCCACAACACCATTATAAATAAATTATACATGGTACAGCCATGCTGCAGCTATATTATTAGTATCACTGTAGCACAAATGGTTTGGCTTGACTGGGGAAGGACCACACTATATTGTTGAATACAAGCGTAAAATAGTAGCTTAATGCCGCTGTTTCATATGGTGAGTGTAGAGAACCGGAGACCTTTTTTATTTGAATTGAGGCATTCAATCTTAGTCCTCACGGGTGACAATGCATCTGTATTTTGATTCATAGTTGAGGATAGATGTAGATGTCTACGGGTCATAGCATCCACTTACCATCAGGTGGACTGTGTGCTCGTTTGTCACCCTAACCTATAAAAAAATGAAACTGAAAAATAACATTATGATCTGTGGCCGTAGAAGGAAAAGGGGAGATCTCCCGCCGGGCAAGGTGTTCTGCCCGGAGAGCGGCCAACACTCCGTGTGATAGTTCGGAGATGTTCTATATATACTGTTTATGATTCGGAATTTTGATAGCGTGATTTAGGCTTCGGTGTGTTTCGCTTGCGGCGCGACGACAGCGCCGCCACATCACCCCCTGCTCAGACCGAAGGTCGATAGTGCAGTCTCGTTGCCGACGAATGTGCAAGTGCCAGGAGATTGCCTTGTAGTCTGCGGTGAGTCGAGAAGAAGGTAAGTAATCTGCGAGAGTGCCGTGAAGCAGAGGCGAGCAGTAAGGCTCAGAGCCATGCCGAACACTGTATAGCACAGAAAGTGCTTGAAGGAACAGGAAGCATTATTATTCCAGTGCTGCGATAAACCTTGTGAAGCTAGATGGCTTGCAGGATATGAAAACTGCTGACGATATCTGCTCGGGAGCGAATGGGTGGGGTACTCTACGACAATGATGAAGTTTGAAGTTTCCGAAGGTAGATAGTGTGGCCATGGAAGGAAAAGGGGAGATCTCCCACCAGGCAAGGTGTTTTGCCCAGGGAGTGGCCAGCACTCCGTGAGATATATCAGAAATGTTCTATATATACTGTTTCTGATTCGGAATTTTGATAGCGTGATTTAGGTTTCGGTGTGTTTCGCTTGCGACGCGACGACAGCGCCGGCACAGATTCTTGTAGAATTAATATATAAATAAATGTAGGATTACATGAAACTTATAGACTGATTTAAAGTTGTGATGATTACAGATAACATAACTTAATTAAGTTCATTATTATTAATATTAAAATTATTCTTCATTAAAAGTACATTTCAATTAAAAATACATTTTATTTATTTCACTATTGGCACAATGTATACGTGGTAGAGCCATGCTACAGTTATATTAGTAGTATAGTTGTAGCACGAATGGGTCGGCTCGACCGGGGAAGGACCACGCTCTCACAGAATACCAGCGTGAAATAGTAGCTTAATGCTGCTGTATTTCGTATGGTGAGTGTAGAGAACCGGAGACCCTTTTTACTGGAAACGAGGCATTCCATCTTAGTCCTCACGGGTGACAACGCATCTGCATTTTGATTCGTAATCGAGGATAGATGTAGATGTCTATGGGCCACAGTAACCACTTACCATCAGGTGGACTGTGTGCTCGTTTGTCACCCTATCCTATATATGTAAAAAACAATGTCTGGTTTATTACTGGTACAATATAGTCAACCTTGGGCACATTGCGACTTGCCACATTCATTTTTAAATAAAAATAAACTGAATAGCTATGCAAAAAGTCACTGGTGCACCCACCCTACATTCTTTAAGTAACAAATTGTCGCACATCTTCACAATATATTATCATCATCATCATCATTACAGCCCTTTACATGTCCACTGCTGAACATAGGCCTCCCCCAAGGTATGCCACAAAGCACGGTCCTGAGCCACCTTCATCCATCGACTTCCTGCATGTCTTACCAGGTCGTCACTCCATCTATTGGGGGGTCGCCCTACACTTCGTCTACCGGTACGAGGCTGCCACTTGAGAACCTTTTTTCCCCAATGGTTGTCGGTTCTTCGAGCTATATGGCCGGCCCATTGCCATTTCAGCTTACTAATCCGTTGGGCTATGTCGGTCACTCTGGTTCTACTGCGGATATCCTCATTTCTAAGTTTATCACGCAGAGAAACTCCGAGCATAGCCCTCTCCATAGCTCGCTGAGCGACTATAATATATTATACAGAATGGGGTCCCACATATATGCAATAAATGAAACCACAAGTAATACTAGTCCGTAGAAGTGTAAAAAAATTAAATATTAAATTAAAACCCGTAAAATAAAAAAGTGAAATTTTCAAACAAAATAAATATTAAAATAAATTCAGTAAAAGTGAACACTCTGTTTAGACAATGTACCTTGACCCCTTGGAAGAGTGACAACGTTGCACGCGGGTGGCAACAAAAGACACCGCTGTCGATATGTCGCAATACCAATAGTTTGCACTGCGTGGCAACGTCGCTTTTTAATGTTCAAGGATTCAAGTTCATTGAATCATTGACTTAGTGACCCAATTCTATAGAGTGTTCAAATTTGCTTAAAATTAAAACTCTACTTTTTGACCTAATTACTGGACCGATTACGTTCAGTTTTTGTATATCGTCAGCAAAGGCGATAACAAGTATATGGTTTCATTTATTGCATATATGTGGGACCCATTCTGTATTTTAGATAATTGTCAATTTTTAGAAAATTGGATTGGAACATACTTCATATTATGTCCATAGAACTTGCACCTATTGTTATATGTATTTAAATCTTTAACATTCTCATTTTCAGACTAAAGGCTCATGAAGTGGGAGATGTTGTGATTGCAAACCCAGTGTACACCATTGGAACCGAACCAAGAGAAATAATTTTCTTTAAAGAAGGTGCTGTTGTGTTTTGGAATTGCACTGAGTTGGAAGCTAGCAATGTTCTTGACTTTGTTAAGAGGTTTGTTATATCCAAGAAATGTTTGATAAGTTAATACTTTTCCACAAGGCACTTAATATCATGTCTAAGATTTATACTTTTGTGTACTTAGATCAACAATATCAACTAGATAACGGGTCATGTACAAAATTAGAGATGGGCCGAATATTCGTTTTATGTTCGGTATTCCGCATATTCGGCAGCTTTACCGTATATTCGTATTCGGCCGAATATTCGGCTACATCACCGAACATTCGGAACGAACATTTTTAGTGTCTAATGTATTGAAATGTACGAATTGAGTAATGCGATGTCTTTTATTGTTGAAATAATATTTTATTTATGGGTTAAATCTACTCTTACTTACTCTAGTCTAGAATGCCTCAAATGCATAAATTTATACATTTATGTTTTTGAGACACTAAATTTATTTCCGATTATACATATATAGTTTCCAAAAACATTTTATTAAATTTCTATTTGTTAAAATAGATAAATTGTTTTTGAAATCAAACAACATTAAATGAGAAACATTACATTACATTAGTACATTTCACTATACTTTGGTCGTCAGTTTCTTTAAAATAAGTCCAAATAGTAAATCTCCTGCCGATCATTTTTATCATATAATTATCAATTTTCACTAAGAATAAAACAAACGAAATACTTTTTTTATCACAAGAATAGTCAAAACATAAGCATGTGCCGTCAATTTGCTCAGTACTAGATGATGCAATTACCTGTCAGGTGTGGTGTGGGAGAGAGGGGCAGGATCCGGCGCTAATCCCGCGCGCTTTACGGTAACAAGTTTCGACAAAAATTGGTTGGGTACCGAGGTTATGCTACCGAATAGTGTTCGGCCGAATATTCGGTTCGGTAATAGTTTTACCGAACATTCGGCCGAATATTCGTATTCGGTGAAATCCATATTCGGCCTATCCCTATACAAAATCGTATCTAAATACTGTCCACATGAATATATACTTAAACAGCTACATTTGTTTACTAAAGAAATGAGATAAAAAATTAAAATAGTTTTGAGTTCAACTTAATTACAACCATTGCATCTAGTAATAAAGTCACAAATCTTACAATCATTAGTTCATTAGTCACAAAAAAAGAACAAAACTATACAATACTCCTATCACTTGGAAATGAAAACACAAAGGTTAAATAACATTTAGTGTGAAATCAACCTTAAGGTATAACAAATTAAAGTACTTAAATTCAAATTCAAATTCTTTATTTGCAACTAAATAGGTACAAAATGTTTTCTTATTGACGTTATACTGTTATTGTGTTAAGAAAACCTATTTAACTGTTTTCAACCGCATGCAAATATTCAAAAGTTTTTATAATAAAATCAATTATTAAATTTTATCTATATAAACAAACTAAAACGTCATTTTACAATCTTTATAAATAAATATATTCATATATATAAATTAATTAATTAATGCATCGATTTTTAATTAACGATAAAACTACTTAGTCACTACAATTCAAAAACTCATTTACTGTATAAAATGCTTTATCTACTAGCCATCGTCGAAGTGACATTTTAAACTTATTAAAGGTAATTGCTTAATATGTGAGGGTATTTTGTTATATATCGTATTACACACTGCATAGCTTTTTTGAAAGCGCTTACTTTTTGGAATTGTGTCAAGTACTAATTTATGTGGGTTCCGTAAATTTATTTTTGTTGCATCTTTAGTTTGTAAGAATAAGTGCTTGTTTTGCATTACAAATTTGCCTACCTCAAATATATAGAGGCAGGGAAAAGGAAGTATGTTTAAACTCTTAAAGTAAGGCTTGCATGATGTGTCTGATGTGATGTTACTAATAGCTCTAATACAGCGTTTTTGTGCTAAAAATACTTTTTGAGAGTCTGTGTCATTACCCCACATTAAAAGTCCGTATCTGATAACAGATTCTACATATGCGAAATACGCTGTGACCGCTGTATTTTTGTTTGCTATTTTTGTCAATTTATGTAACGCGTACACAAATCTGTTAACTTTGTTACGCACTATGTATATGTTCTTTCCAATTCAGGTTCGAGTCTATAATTAATGACGTACTAGTAGCGTTCTGTATATAATAATAATAATAATAATAATAAGACCGCCCATTGCATACTTTTAAAACGTGGTAGAGCCATGCTGCAATTATATTAGTAGTATAGTTATAGCATGAATGGGTCGGCTCGACCGGGGAAAATACCTAGGAAAGCTAAAATAAAAAAGCTAAGTATCTATTGGAATTACACAAACAAAGATAAAAGTAGCAATTACCATTATTTAAAGTTTTGGTAACGAATTATTAAAAAATTATTACAATACAAATCTACTTCATGCGTCTATGTTCTGTTTCACAAATGTTTGTGTGTGTATTGGTCAATATTGGCAAAACGTTTGTAAGGATGGTTTTGATCTGTAATTTTGTTTCAAATATCATATTATTTGTTAGTTTAGAGCTTAAAATATAACATATTATACATATACCTAAAGTAAGACACTCCGACCGTTAAATTACTTTTTTGGGCATTATTATTGCATATTTTAAATACACATTGCGGCATTGTGAAATGTGTTTACATTAGCTGTGTTTCAAGTGAACTAAACGAAATAAGAGTTCACGTCTCATGTGCGCTCTTATTTACTGATACGGATTTATTGCGCCGACCGGACATCTAGTTGGTATTGTTGACCGAAGTTTGTGCATGAGCAATAGATTTGTTTGTTGGATTATTGTTTTCTGTATAGGCGACAGTTCAGTTGTTAGTGAGCGGAGTCCTTAATTACCTTATTAGATGTAGAGTCTACCACATGAAAGAGGTCTCTTGACTGTGGCCACACCACCTTTACAAAATATCAAATTTTAATCACAAGTCACAACAACCACTTAGCATCTGGTAAGACTGTATTATTTTCATTTATCTAGAAAATTGAATTCCTAAAAGAAACAGATTATTTCCCGCCTATACTATATACAATATGTAAAAAAACCTGTCCAATTCAAAAGAGTGCTTTTATATATTGTGAAATGAGTCTGTTTTTGTAATTCTTTCCACAAAATAAATCAAAAAAATTTCCCCACAAAAGGTATTAAATAAAATTTAGGCTAATATTTCCAATATGGACCATCGATTTCAAAGCCCATATTTTTTTTGTAGATAGTACTCACTAAAAGAAAGCGTTTTGCAAAGTTTTAGGTTGCGGATACTTACGGTTCATGAGATATGTTTTTTAAACTTTTCATACAAATTGGTAAATAACACGCAATTACAAAATAAATTTGACAAATGATTGATGTCAAACGTCAGTTAGTGTAGAGTTCCGAATATTTTGAAAGTTTTGATACCTACTCGATACCAAGTATCGTATCAAAAGTATCAATACCACTTGGTATCGAGTACATTTCGTTAATTTTGGAGACGAAAAATTATGACAAACCAATTAGATGCATAGGAAGAGCTGATAAGTGCAATTATATATGTATATAAAGTAGAATAAAGTTTACTCTGTTTAAGTTCCACTTTAGTACTTGTATTTCATTGTTTGCAACTTTCTGTATTATCTAATTCTTACTACAATAAAGTGTTTACTTACTTATTTAATATCCAAAAAGTACCCAAAACCGAATCAGAGCACCCCACTATCCACGTGGTCTTGTCTGCCCTACCCCTAGAGTGTATATAAGAGCCCGGAGGCGCGGAGGGAGAGCAGTGCCCGCCCGCCGTAGGGAAGCGCAGGCACCGAGATCACCGTAGCAGCTAACGCTGGTCGCCGAAGGCGACCAAAAAGCCGAAGCTGCGAAGGCGGGCTCAGGTGCCTGTGCTTCCCTACGCTAGGGCGGAGGCACTGCTCATCCCGCAGCGCCGGAGCTGCGGAGCACCGGAGCACAACTTCCCGGCTTCTTACCCCCCTAGTCTAAAAAATTAACGAAATGTACTCGATACCAAGTAGTATTGATACTTTTGATACGATACTTGGTATCGAGTACGTATCGATACTTTCAAAATATTCGGAACCCTACGCTAATTGACGTTTGACATCAATCATTTGTCAAATTTATTTTGTAATTGGTGTAATTGCGTGTTATTTGCCAATTTGTATGAAAAGTTTAAAAAAATATATCTCATGAACCTTAAGTTTCCGCAACCTAAAACTTTGCAAAACGCTTTCTTTTAGTGGGTACTATCTACAAAAAAATATGGGCTTTGAAATCGATGGTCCATATTGGAAATATTGACCCAATTAAAAAACACCTTTGCTAAGTTAGTTTAGTAATGTTACTGCTAGATTTTAGAATTTGCTAAATTTTAAGCAAATTGTAGGAAATGTGTATTTCCAATAATACTAACATTTTTTATAAGTATTTTACATTTGGTGTACATGAAATGGTTATATCTCCATCTGTTAGAAAGCATGGTATTCACCATTTACCACATCAATAATTAATTATATATTTGAACTTATACTTGAACGAATTAACCTTTTCTTTTTTTTTAAACAAATAAGATGAAATATAAATGTTTACATACATAAACACTCACGCCTGTCACTCAGAGGGGTAGGCAGAGACTACAGACTTCCATTTGGCACGATCCTGACACACCTCTCTCGCCTCCTTCACATCCTTACACCTACGCATGCATGCTCGTCGGTTAAGGGTACTCCTAATTTGGCCCGTTTTCAATAAATCGCCAATTTGGTCGATAAATTTTCGCTTAGGATGTCCCTTTCCAACTCTGCCATTCACTTCTGCAACATAAATTTTCTTTGTCACTCTTTCCTCATCCATTCTTTCCACATGACCAAACCACCGAAGCATTCCTTTCTTAATCCTGGTCACAACATCATCTTGCAAACCACACTCTTCTCTTATCACACAATTTTTCACCCTGTCATTCAGATTCAGCCCTAACTTACTCCTTAACGACCGCATTTCTACTGCATTTATTCTACTCTCGTGCTTCTTCTGCCACACCCAACTTTCACTACCATACGTTAAAGTAGGGACCAACACAGCATTGTGAATTTCCATACGTGCCTTTTTTGACACGTTTTGACTCTTCACAATAGAGTGCAGGGCCCCATTTACTCTGTTTCCTGCGTTCACTCGTCGTTCTATATCCTTATCATATCTCCCATCCCTGCTAAATACGCAACCCAAATATACAAACTCATCTACTTGCTCGATCAACTCCCCATCTATTCTTATTTCACATATCGTTTTACTTTCATCTCTTTCAAAAACCATAATTTTCGTCTTACTTGCGTTCACTTTCATACCCCTTTCTTTTAATGATCTGTTCATTAATGTAACCATCATTTGCAACTCAGCCGCCGACGACGCAAGAATAACTTGATCATCGGCGTACAAAAGGCATTTGATGGTTAACTCACCCATTCTTAATCCGCATTCTTCAACTTTCAAATTTTGCAAACAACTGTCCATAAATAGGTTGAACAACCACGGGGAAGCCACACATCCCTGTCTGACAACTTTATGGATGCCAAACCAGTCCGAGTAGACCCCGTTGATCCTAACACACGCACTAGAGTCCCTATAAAGAGACTCCAATGCCTGTATCAAGCCAGCGCTCAACCCAAATGAGTTCAGTGTTTGCCATAGCATATTCCTATCCACTCTGTCATAGGCCATAAATGGCTGGGCTATAAATGTTTACTACTAATTTATTTTATTTGCGGGATTATATTTCATATTATGACATGTTATTATTTTTAGTTTATCAATTTTCTATTTTTTTATTTTACTTACGTGCTGGAAGTTCATTGATACGGGTGGCTCGGGACCATGTTTTGAGAAGACTTATGGCCAGTAATGGATGATCATGATTTTGACTTATTTTATTTTTATAATATTAAGTCTACAGTACCCGGTTGACCGAGCTTCGCTCGATATTTTTCGCTCGGTTTTTTTTTTGTTCGTGTGTTTTGGAAATTATATTTAGATACAAATTACATACTGATGAAATACGAATAATATTTTTTGATCTCAGCGACATAATAGAAAAAACTGAACTGGTTATTTGAATAAAAAATCATGAGTGCAATTAGTTTAATTTAAATATTCGTGTTTTTAAAAAATACTAAAAAAGGGCTCGAAAAATAGATTTTCTCAAAAAAGAAAGGTACTTGAAAAAAAAATTAAAAAAAGTCGGTCGGTCGGTCTGGGCTCGAACCACGGTATTATGATTTTGTGACCGCCCAATATACCAATTAAGCTATTTGTAATCGTTAATAAACTGTCAAAATTTACCTTCTTATTCTAACGATATTGTAGCAGTTTTTCATTGCCTAAAACACGGACAAAAAGACATTTTCTAAAAATAAGTCCTATCTAGATCGATTTATTGCCCCCGAAACTCCCTGCACACAAAATTTTATGAAAATCGTTGGAGCCGTTTCCGAGATTCCGATTATATATATATATATATATATAGTATATGTAGTATTGGTCCGCGCGCGCTAGCGAACGGACGTGTCAAGGATCGTATTTTTTACCAAATCAAAAAATATTATTCTTGATTTCAATGGATACAAAATGTAGCGGCTGTGATTTCGTTATCGTGGATTCACTATTTATGAAGTGTTCGAAAGAAATATGCAAGAAAAAATTTCATCTGAAGTGTCTTGCCTTAACGAAGGAGAAATTCGAAGCTTTCGCACAGGAATACAAGAACCAGTGGATATGTCCTGAATGTGCGTGTACGATACCGAAAAGGGATAATACTGATACACCGGTTCGAGGAAACATAATATTAAACAAAAAGTTTACGCCGAGCAACTATGTAAACACTGATCGTGGCTGTCGTCGAAATCCAAGTGAAGTAAGCGAAGGAGTTGATAATGAAAGCCAAATTCTAGACGAGATAAGGGAGTTTCGTTGGGAATTGAAATATCGGCTGGACGAGCAACGGAAAGAATATGCATTACTGCTAACTAGATTTGATAGCACAGAAAAGGAGTTAAACGAATTGAAACAAATATTGAAGGTAGTCCAAACGAGAATTAAAATCTTATTAGGAAAAAATGAGAAGCTAGAAGCAAGCCTTAATATTATAAGTCAAGACAAAGTATGTAATCCGACTGATAAAGGACCCAAAGGACCGTCTCAATCTTTTGCAAAAGTGGTTAAAGAAAAACCACAGTTAATTAGTAATAACGTACCAGCAAAGGAATGTGTGGCCACGAAATCGACGAAGAAAGTTTTGAATGAGGAAAAATTACAAGAACTTAATAGTGAGAGGTGTTTAACGAAAATTGATAGTATGGAAAAGGAAAAGGTAGAAACAGAAAAAGAAGAAAAATGGACTACTGTAAATAGAAAGAAAAAACGATTTTCAAACACTGAAGTAAAAAAGGGTGGAAACACAAGTACAATTGAGATTCAAGGAACGGAAAGGAAAAAATATTTACATGTATGGCGATTGCAAAAGGAAACAACAGTAGAAAGCATAGAAAAATATGTTAAGAAAATTTATGGAGAAGAAGTACCAGTTAAGGTGGAAAAAATAAAACACAAGACAGAAAGGGATTATGCCTCCTTTATTATAGGAGTCCCGGAAAGCAAATATAATAAATTGTGTCAGCCAGAAAACTGGGCAATAAATATAGAATTCTCGGAATGGGTGTGGTTTCGTAGAACAACCATCAAACCAAAAAAGTCTTAATAAATCGGTGTATAGGTATAATGTATCAAAATGTGCGTGGGCTCCGAACAAAGTTAAGGGAATTTTACACCAATATTTCGACAGCAACTGCAGACTTGTTTGCCATCACGGAAACAGGTTGCAATGAATCCATTCACGACGCAGAATTAATACCACCTGGATACACCATTATACGATGTGACCGAACGGATGGACGTAAACAAGGCGGCGCGTGTCTCGTGGCCACACCGCGTTATCAGCTGCGACGAGTATTGCTACCGAGTAATGTGAACGTCGATGAACATGTGTTTGAACTGATTTGTGCTACGGTACACAGACGTAATAGATATTTATTCTTGCTTTGTGTTGTGTATATTCCACCTTGTAGCAGTGATAACGAATATTTCTTGTTATTTAACGTTATTGAACAATTATATGATAAGTACAGTGAATTATTAGTTTTAGGGGACTTTAACTTGTATTCGTGTTCTACCGCTGTGAGCAATTACTATGAATACTTTCAAACTTTTTGTGGATTTACTCAGAGCAATAAAGTAGGTAACTGCAACGATCGTCAGTTAGATCTAGTGTTGAGTACATTGGCAGGGGAAGGCGGTGTGAGTGTGCGCGTGGCGGAGATGCCGCTCGTGCCTGTGGACGCGTACCACCCGCCGCTCGAGATCTCGGTAAGTACAAATACGCGCCTGCGCCGTCAGTCCGACTCAGCAGGTTCAGCTACACGAGAAATTAATACATTCGCGGGTTGGAACTTTAATAAGGCCGACTTTTTAACACTGTATTCCTTAATTGCGGCCGTAGATTGGACTCCTTTATATGAGTTAGACTTAGAAATGAGCTTAGAATATTTTTATAAAATTATGAATTCTGCTATAGATGACTGTGTTCCGAAAAAAAAGCGAAGTCATATAAACTCCAGGTACATTTACCCGGAGTGGTACACTGTTGATATAATTCGCGACATAAGATTGAAGGCTTTTCTGCATAAACGGTACAAGGCCAGTAGATCGAAAACTGACTACGAGGCGTTTGCTCAGTGTAGGACCAAAGTAAAGAAAATGATAGGTCTCGCACAGGAACAGTATCAACAACGTGTTCAAAATCAAATGTTGAAAGATCCGAAATCTTTTTGGAATTTTATTAAATCTAAAAGATGTAAAAGAAGTCCACAATTGATTCTGAAAGACGGGGAAGCGTTGTCTGATCAACAGTGTGTCGACGAGTTCGCGGAGTATTTTTATTCTGTTTATAGTTCAGAGCGGCCGGAGTTGGACGTGGGCTCTGCTATAGTAGGAGCAGGTAGCAGAAACGGAGCAGCGCGGGTGCACTTTGACCAATTACAGTTGGCAGACGTATGTCGTGCGCTTCAAGAACTCAAGCCCAAACGGTCTGCAGGACCTGATGGCATTCCGCCTTACATCTTTAAGGATTGTCGGTCGGTACTAGCTAAGCCACTACTGCATATATATAACAAATCCCTTGCGGCTGCGGTATTTCCAGAGAGGTGGAAAGTAACCCGCGTTGTTCCGGTTCCAAAGGGAGGTTCAGCAGAGTCAGTGGATGGGTACAGGCCTATTGCAGTGTTGTCTACGCCGGCAAAAGTATTCGAAGCCGCTATTTATAAGATAATATTCCATCAGGTGAGCGCACAACTCTCGGACGCACTACACGGGTTTCGGCCAGGGAGGAGTACAACCAGTAACCTTCTCTGTCAGATGGCACATCTGACACCGAGTGAAGACAAAGGGGTGCAAACGGATGCGGCATTTTTTGACTTCAAAAAAGCATTTGATTTGGTAGATCATAACGTATTACTTAAAAGCTAGCAGGTGTGGGTTTTACCCCACATTTACTGCACTTTTTTGCTAGTCATATGTCTGATAGGCAGCAATATGTAGAATATGCGGGACATCAGTCAGAGCCATATTTCACATGGTCCGGGGTAAGTCAGGGCAGTAACCTTGGCCCTTTGGAGTTCTTGCTGATGATAAACGACCTACCAGAAGTGGTGAAGGACGCTAAGTGTTTATTGTTTGCTGACGACCTCAAATTGTCTCTTGCGGTGAAAAATGGGGATGACTGTGCCAGACTACAAAGGGACATAGACAGGGTTGTGAGTTGGAGCAAAGACAATCTCTTGCAATTTAACAGCTCTAAGTGTGTGTTAATTACTTTCTCTCGCGCACACACTCCTATTTCACATAATTATCACCTTGACGGGCTGCTGATGACGAGGGTCAGAGAAGTTAAGGATTTAGGAGTAACTTTTAATACAAAGCTTACTTTCTATGATCACATCATGAGCATCTGTAAAAAAGCTTATAGAAATCTAGGATTCATGCTTCGTACAGTGAGAGGATTCACAAACATAAAAGCGATTATCGCCTTATATAATGCATTGGTAAGGAGTCAACTTGAGTGTAATGCAGTCATCTGGGCTCCGCATGAAACTAAGTATAGTCTCATGCTAGAGCGAGTACAAAATAAATTCATTAGATATTTATATATGCGTTATTATGGTGTCTACCCAATTTACCCTTTAATGTATCCAACTTTATTTATATTAGGTATGGTAGGATATAATGAACTGAGGGTTAGGAGGGAACTCGCGCTCACCTCGTATATTTTTAAAATACTGCGAGGAAGATTGTTTAATGCTGAGATATTAGGGCAGCTTAATCTGTATGTTCCTGAGAGGTATGTTTGGCGCCGACGGCAACCGCGACTGTTGGTGGAGCCGCGAGGTCGCACCAACCTCCTGAGTGAGGCACCTCTGACGCGCGCACTCCGCACGCTCAACGTAATAGCTTGTGAGACGGACCTATTTTGTTGTACTCTGAGTGAATTCACAAAGACAGCATTGTTTGTAATTTGTTACAAAAATTAAATTTAACACTTAAATCTACACAAATCGGTTAGACAGCTACACTATCGCATTAGGTAATTCTGTAATGATAGTTGTAAGTTTCAGAAATAAATAAATAAAATATATATATATATATATATATATATATATATATATATATATATATATATATATATATATATATATATATATATATATATATATATATATATATATATATATGTACAAGAATTGCTCGTTTAAAGGTATAGGATATAATTATCTTGCTACACTTTCCTTTATTTATTTCACAGATTTGAAGTTGAGAGTTATCCAAAGGATGTCATTGAAAGGGAAAGGGAAGTGATGACCTATGTTTATCAACCAAATGCGTAAGTTTCATAATTTTATATAACTTCAATGCATTTTATTTTAAACACATATTCTCTTATTTATAATCCAATTACACTATTTAAACACTCATAGCGTTATAAGAAACTGTAATGAAATTGATAAGTCAAAATGAACTAATGAAAAGGTAATGGGAGATAAGCAATTTCACTACTGTAACAATTAATAAAATAATTCCACTATTGTTCCAAAAGAACAATAGGCTCTATGTGTGTTTCTTTGTTGAAGTAGTAAACAGTAAAATTGTTCAAAAATTAAAAATAATAAAATTTGCTAATCATGTAACATTTTTACAAAGTTGTTCAGTTTACAAATGATTATTAAAGGTTTAAAATGCTGCAGCCCATGTCCTGTTTTAGTTTCTCTGTATCACCTCTTATGACACCCACAGCGTGAGATGGAGTAGTGGGTTCTCTTCACTCATTACACCAAATACAGAAATATGCTTCTATTTTACACTGATATTATGTAAGACAGAGGTCTTTCTTTGTTCGAGCTGATCCATTTGTGCTGTAGTCATAAAAGTTAAGTTAAATTAAAGACTGTACTGACTCCGAAGGAAGGCATAAAGTATCACCCACTCAAAACAACAGATTAAGTAGCTCTACACAATATTGTTTCTTTTTTAAATTTAATGGTCTTTATTGCACTTATAATGTACTATTGGCGGACTTAATGCCTTTTGGCATTCTCTACCAGTCAACCACGAGCTAAGCAGAGAAACTTAAGCAAGTGGCATAAACGTGAATAATTATAAAAACAGGTACCATATTTGTAAATATGTACAATTATAAAAATATATAACTACAAATAAACAAAATAATATACTCTATACCTGATACATATACACAATTTTTAAATAATACATACATTATAAGCATACTTACATACAAAAATATTGTACAAAAATAACTAAAAAAATTATAATTACCTTTCTTCTTCTAGCACTTTTCTTATTTAAATTATATCATTTAATAAGAAATGTGCTGGAAGAAGAAAGGTAGTGACCAGACACCATGCGTGAAATAGTAGCTTAATGCTGCTGTATTTCGTATGGTGAGTGTAGAGAACCGGAGACCCTTTTTACTGGAAATGAGGCATTCCATCTCAGTCCTCACGGGTGACAACGCATCTGCATTTTGATTTGCAATGGAGGATAGATGTAGATGTCTATGGGCCGCAGCTACCACTTACCATCAGGTGGGCTGTGTGCTCGTTTGTCACCCTATTCTATAAAAAAAAAATTCTCTTAAAGGCTGCAACATTGCAAAATTGTATGTTCCCTGTAAAATTGTTTAAAAGAAACACATATAAAAAGGTTTTCAAATAATTAATTTTTTATTTGTAAACCTTTTTTTAATGTGTTTCTTTTTTTAGGTTGTAAAAGTGAAGTATTCTGGATTATGTTGGACAAATAAAACTGTGTTTATTTTGTCGAAAAATATTATATACTCTAAGGAAACCACATTATACCAAATTAACCGTACACTGGTGGCGTAAGATAGTCCACTATCCCATATCATCCCGTAGGTCTCGTAAGTGACAGACGGGAAATTCCAACAGGAAATTGGCAATCGTTCCTTGACTGGCCAAGGAAGGATTGCCAATTTCCTGTTTAATTTTTACGAAAAAAGTCCGTCATCTGCGCAGGTCTTTAAGACGTCTGTGTAGGAATACATATAGACTTAGATTTGATGTCTATTATGTGTTATATACATATACATTTTTAACGATATCTTGATTTTTTTAAAGATTTTTTTAGTGAGTTACTACCGTTTCTAAAGACGAGACTTAACTACAACTGCACGAAACTGAGGTCATTGTTTTGTTGTGTACTGGGGTTATTTTTTTAAATGATATGTATAATATATTTCTTGCAGAAAGAAGTGCTACTTGCAAGAGTCATGCTTTGTTTTGGTGCCAGAGAGAGATAACTCATTGGAAAAGTACAGTTTCAGGTGAATGTTTAATCTACTTTAAAATCTCTTACGCGGGCTGAATTATCTTTTCATAATGAACCAGTGTAGTGGCGGTTAAGAATATCCACTACCCCATATCTTCCCGTGGGTGTCGTAAGAGGCGACAGAGGGAAACAGGCAGGAGATGGGCAGCAGCGTCTTCCTGATGACAACTGTGACGTAATAAAAAACTGCGGTTGCCAACCCGCTCGCCAAGCGTGGCAACTACGGCAAATACCCCCCAATGAACAAATACACAAAAAGACGGCCCCCAGTCCCCGGCGGCCCCGCTATTCCTGGCTACGGTGGCGACCATGGTAACGGCGGGGCAGGGGGTGCTAAGAATCTCCGGTGGAGGTTCGGTTGCCACCTACGACGACTCGACCTGGCAACATATAACGCACGCACCCTGAGGACTGACGAGAAGATACTGGAGCTGGAAGAAGAGGTAGACAAGTTGCGCTGGCATATTATTGGATTATCCGAGGTCAGAAGAGAGGGGGAGGACACGGCAATCCTCGAGTCCGGCAACTTGTTCTATCACCGGGAGGGCGACCATCTGTACCAAGGAGGTGTCGGATTTATCGTCCACAAGTCTCTCGTCAACAACGTTGTAAAGATTGGGAGTGTGTCGACGAGGGTCGCGTACCTGATACTCAGAATCACCAAACGGTATTCGCTGAAGGTCATTCAGGTTTACGCACCAACCTCGGCACACCCCGATGAGGAGGTGGAGGAAATGTATGAGGATATTTCCAGAGCCATACATTCCTCCAAAACCCACTACACGGTGTTGATGGGAGACTTCAACGCAAAACTAGGCACAAGAGAAAGCGGTGAGCTGAAGGTAGGGAAATTTGGAGTAGGGCAACGGAACCGAAGGGGCCAGCAGCTGGCCGACTTTATGGAGAAAGAGGGACTCTTTATGATGAACTCTTTCTTCCAGAAGCGGCCCCACAGGAAGTGGACCTGGTCGAGCCCCGACGGTTCGACAAAAAATGAGATTAACTTCATTATGACGACCAGACGCCAACTGTTCAGTGATGTCTCAGTGATCGCAAGGGTGAAAACTGGCAGCGATCACCGAATGGTTAGAGGCACACTGAACCTAAACGTTAAGTTGGAGAGGTCTCGTCTAATGAAGTCAACGCTCCGTCCCCCTCGTGCTCTAATCCAGAATCCCGAAACCTTTCAGCTCGAGTTACATAACCGCTTCCAGTGCCTAGAAGATTGCAATGCAGTGGACGATATGAACGACAAGCTCGTGGAAACTGTCCATGCGGTCGGAGCTAAGTTCTGCAAGACCCGCCGCAGAAGAACACAAAAACTCTCCGATCACACTCTTAATCTCATGGCTGTTAGACGGGAGATGAGGCTGCAATCGTCAACAGATTTGACAGCATACAGGCAACTGAACAGACAGATCTCCAAATGCATGCGGCGAGACTTACGCAACTTTAATACTTCTCGTATTAAAGAAGCGATCGAGCGGAACCAGGGCTCCAAAGTCTTTGCCAGAGATCTGTCTGCCAGAAAGAGCCAACTGTCAAAGCTGAAGACTGAGTGTGGCAACATCGTTTCCGGGACACCTGAGATTTTGAGTGAGATTGAGAGGTTCTATGGGCAGCTGTACACATCATCGTTGGAGCCACACGCAAGTGTGAGTAACGATCCAAGAGCAAGTCTTATCCGACACTATTCCGATGATATCCCGGACGTCAGTCTAAGCGAGATTAGAATGGCTCTCCAGCACCTTAAAAACGGCAGGGCCCCAGGCGAGGATGGAATTACAGCGGAGCTTCTGAAAGCGGGTGGAACACCGGTACTTGTAGTCCTTCAGCAGCTCTTCAATTCCGTCCTCCATGGTGGCACTACTCCAGAGGCGTGGAGCAGAAGTGCGGTGGTCTTGTTCTTTAAGAAAGGCGACAACGCTCTCTTAAAGAACTACAGACTGATTTCCCTTCTGAGCCGCGTCTACGTGCTGTTTTCGAGAGTCATTACGAATCGTCTCGCACGCAGACTTGACGACTTCCAGCCTCCCGAACAAGCCGGTTTCCGAAAAGGCTTCAGTACCATAGACCACATACATACCCTGCGGCAGATTGTACAGAAGACTGAAGAGTACAATCTGCCACTTTGCCTGGCGTATGTGGACTATGAGAAAGCCTTTGATTCCGTCGAAATTTGGGCGGTGCTACAGTCCCTTCAGCGGTGCCAAGTTGACTGTCGGTATATCGAAGTGCTGAAGTGTTTGTACAGTAGGGCTACGATGGCTATCCGAGTACAGAACCAGAGCTCGAAACCTATCCAACTGCAGAGAGGTGTAAGACAGGGTGACGTTATATCCCCGAAACTCTTCACCGCTGCATTGGAAGACGTTTTCAAGCTACTGGACTGGAAAGGATACGGTATTGACATCAATGGCGAGTACATCACTCACCTTCGATTTGCCGACGATATAGTCCTTATGGCAGAATCGCTGGAGGACTTAAGCACTATGCTCAATGACCTCAATAGTGCCTCCCAACGGATAGGTCTTAAGATGAACATGGACAAAACAAAGATCATGTTCAATGTCCATGTCACACCTATGCCGGTAGTTGTTGGGAGCACTATGCTCGAAGTTGTTGACGAGTACGTTTACCTGGGACAAATAGTCCGACTAGGTAAGTCCAACTTCGACCGAGAGGTCAATCGACGGATTCAACTCGGCTGGGCAGCGTTCGGGAAATTACGACATATCTTTTCGTCAGGTATACCTCAATCTCTAAAAACTAGATTGTACAACCAGTGCGTGTTGCCAGTGATGACTTATGGATCTGAGACGTGGTCCTTCACTGCTGGCCGTATGAGGACGCTTAAGGTCGCTCAGCGAGCTATGGAGAGGGCTATGCTCGGAGTTTCTCTGCGTGATAGACTCAGAAATGAGGATATCCGCAGTAAAACCAGAGTGACCGACATAGCCCAACGGATTAGTAAGCTGAAGTGGCAATGGGCCGGCCATATAGCTCGAAGAACCGATAACCGATGGGGAAGAAAGGTTCTCGAGTGGCAGCCTCGTACCGGTAGGCGTAGTGTAGGGCGACCCCCCACTAGATGGAGTGACGACCTGGTAAGACATGCAGGAAGTCGATGGATGCAGGTGGCTCAGGACCGTGCTTTGTGGCATTACTTGGGGGAGGCCTATGTTCAGCAGTGGACTTGTGAAAGGCTGTAATGATGATGATGATGAATGAACCAGTAACTGTCCACTGCTGGACATGAAACAGAAACAGAAACTTTTTTTTTCAATGTAGATTACAAATAATACTTATTGAAAGTCATTTTTTTTCCACTGGTTCGGAAAAAAACCTCTGTACTGTGTAAGGTTTACCAGCAAGAAACCCAGTGGGACTTTATAAAAATAACAGCTTACAATCATGTATGTTACAATTAACAACACAAAACAAATTAGAAATAGCTTGATAGCGATCACCCTTTCCAGGGGTTATTATCATCCATAAATTCCTTAATATTATAATAACCCTTTTTATACAAACTTAATTTAGTAACGTTTTTGAACTTTGTGCGGGTCAAATTTTGAATATTTTCTGGAATTATGTTGTAAAAGCGTATACATCACCCCAAGAATGAATTACTGACTCGGTGGAGTCAAGTCGAGTCATGGACTTCTTTAATATGGAATGCCTCACATTCTGTAACTATACTGGCTCTCTATACCTTTCACGATAGAACACAGAGGTGAATGACAGTTATTTGGCGCTAGAAATAGGCAAGAGAATGATACAAAAATACTCCAAGCACTTAACTACGCGATTACATTTCTGATTTATTTTCTATCACTTTGACATTTGCTAATTTTCTAAATATTCCTGGCAATAGACATTTAACTAATAGGCATTTAACTAAAGATCGCTAAAATAAATTTCATATAGAATATGTTACATTAGGTACATAATTCTAGTAACACTGACAAATATGTATTTTATTTATAGAATAAGGGTGACAAACGAGTACACAGTCTACCTGATGGTAAGTGGATGCTGTGGCCCATAGACATCTACATTTATCCTTGATTAATACTACAATAGAACAAAACGCAGATAGTATGCCTGAGAGGACAAAGATAGTATGCCTCGTTTCTAGTAAAAAAGGGTCTCCGGATTTCGATACTCACCATATGAAACACAGCACTATAAAGCTGCTACTTTACGTTGGTATTCTGTGAGAGCGTGGTCCTTCCCCGGTCGAGCCGATCCATTCGTGCTACAACCTTAATATAGCTGCAGCATGGCTCTACCATATGTAAAAATAATATTATTCATAAAACTCAATAAATTTAATACTTCTATTTTTTATATAATAAGGGTGACAAACAAGCAGAAGTTCACCTGATGGTAATTAAATGCTGTGGTCTATAGACACCTACATTTATTTTCTATTAAAAATCGAAATGTAGATACATTGTCAACCTTGAGGAATAAGATAGAATGCCTCATTTCCAGTAAATAAGGTCTTCAGTTCTCAAATTCGTATTATGATATTGCCCGCTCAATTCGAGCATTATTCATATTGTAAATATCTTTTGTAATCTCATGGTCAAAAATAAAAAATTTATTAATTTCCCAGAAATAGGCGACTCATATAAGAATTAATAAAATTCATGAAATAACAATTCCAACTTATTGAAGTAAAAAACAAATAAAAAAACTAAACGAGTATAACAAAAAAGTGATAAAATTAAAAAAATTGTACAATTGGCTTCAATATGAATAAATTGTGTACATCATCAATGTTGTCGAAGTTTAAAGAATTAAATTCGGATTATAAAAGATAACTCAAAACCTACTGTTCAGATCTTGATCAAATATATATATGGGACCACACGAGAAGCACCAGCTTTCAAATAAAAAGAATTATCAAAATTGGTTCACCTAGAAAAAAGTTCTTAGGTAACACACAAAAAAATGTACATTCGAACTGAGTTATTGAGCAAATTACACAGTTCTCCCGCTTTAGGGTCTACTTCTTTTTGTATTTAGTCTATCATTACCATCATCATTACAGCCCTTTACAAGTTCACTGCTGTTCTTAGGCCTTCCACAAGCACGATTCTGGGCCACCAGCATCCATCAACTTACTGCTTGTCTTTCCAGGTGGTCACTCCATCTAGTGGGGGCTCGCCCTACACTTTGCTTACCGGTACGAGGTTGCCACACGTGAACCTTCCTTCCCATCGGTTGTCGGTTCTTCCAGTTGTATGGCCTGCCCATTGTTACTTCAGTTTACTAG
The DNA here is from genome assembly GCA_036936625.1 of Parnassius smintheus behrii. Classification (NCBI taxonomy): domain Eukaryota; kingdom Metazoa; phylum Arthropoda; class Insecta; order Lepidoptera; family Papilionidae; genus Parnassius; species Parnassius smintheus. The sequence continues at coordinate 39,832,366 of JAUPFT010000017.1, read as the reverse complement.
TCCGTTTGGCTATGTCAGTTACTCTGGTTCTACTGCAGATATCCTCATTTCTAAGTAAGAGAAACCTCGAGCATAGTCCTCTCCATAGCTCGCTGAGCAACCTTGAGCTTCGTCATAAGACCTGCAGTGAAGGACCACGTTTCAAATCTATAAGTCATTACTGGTAACATGCTGGTTGTACAATTTCTTTTCCAGGTTTTGAGGTATGCTTGACGAAAAGACGGGACAGACATCTTCTTGTTAAGTATTTAGTCTATGCCATGTATAAAATATACATATGATATTACTGTTACTATAATGTACTGTATTGCCATTTCAGTCACGCTATGGCACAGTCAGCCCGGCTAGGAGCTTGGGAGGCCCGTTTGGAAGCCCTAGCTGCGTCAGTCAGAGAGCACACGGCGCTTATGGAAAGAGAGGGTGCCGACTATGTCGAAAAGAAGGAAGTAAGATATAGTAATTCAAAATAATACATGTTAGGTTAATAATTCGACAGTATTTTATTTGTACATTATATTTTTTTATAGTATAAGTGTGTCAAACGAGTCTACCTGATGGTAAGTGGATGCTGTGGCCCATAGACATCTACATTTGTCCTCGATTAAGAATCAAAACGCATATGCGTTGTCACTCCTGACGACTAAGATGGAATGCTTCGTTTCCAGTAAAAAAGGGTCTACGGATCTCTACCCTCACCATACGAAACACAGCGGTATTGAGTTGCTATTTTACGCTGGTATTCTCTGATAGCGTGGTCCTTCCACGGTCGAGCCGACCCATTCGTGCTACAACAATAATATAGGTGCAGCGGTGCTCTAGCACGTAGTATATTATATACTCGTGTGTATATAATATACTACTTAGAGCATACATTACATGGAGGGAGCACTGTGTGAGCAAAAAGCGTGATCGGCGTAGAGAGAGAGAGACTGAGTTTAGGGGTAGAGTCTGTCTCTCTCGCACAGTCACTGTCATTGGCTGTTTCATTGGGCATGCGCTAAGCAAGGTGACGAGATTTGAGCGCATTCGCGCGATGCAACGGTGGAAAACACGCCAGCCAATCAGAAGCATGTGCGAGAGAGACAGACTCTACCCCTAAACTCAGTCTCTCTCTCTCTACGCCGATCACGCTTTCTGCTCACACAGTGCTCCCTCCATGTAATGTATGCTCTAAGATATACTACGTGTTACGTGTTATCTGTGTAGTGGCAGTGTATCTACTACTCTTTAACACTCCCCTAGGTGACGTAAGAGGCTACAGGGGGAAACTGTACCTGGAGATGGGCAACAACATATTTCAGCTAAATGACAAAAAACTGCTATTGCAAACCCGCTTGCCAAGCATAGGAACTACGACGTTCTTTGTGAGGCAATATGTGGGGGAGGCCTATGTTCGGCAGGGGACTTTTGTTAGGCTGAAAAATGGTAAGAATATATTGTGATATCGTCGTCTATTGTAAACCAATTTAAATGATTAAACCGATTGAGGAGGCAGAATTTGCCAAAATCACAAAGTTTGAGTATAGCAGTACCAGTTTCACACTTTTGACGGCGGTCCCCGTTACCGGTATTCGGCTTCTGGTGCGAGGTCTCTAGATTTTTCTAGGCTCTGTTTTAGTCTCGTATTATAATGACAGGTATAGGGTGGTCAGTTTTCTTGTTCACCTTATGGTAAAATTTAATTGCAATATTAATATGAAGTATTGAAATTACAGCCTATATACATACATCCCACTTCTGGGCACAAGCCTCCTCTCATTTCTGAGAGCGTTTTAGGGCGAGAAAGTGTCTGCCGCGCTGCCCCAATGCGTGTTGGCGAACTTCACATGTCTTCGAAATATTTTTTATTCCTCAGACATACAGGTTTCCTCACCATGTTTTCCTTCACCGCCGAGCAGGTGATAAATCAGCACTTAAAATTGCAATTAACAATTTCATCGGTGGCGGCGGGGATCAAACCCAGGGTGCTCGCGTGATGTGACTTTAAAGCGAGCGCTAACCATCAGAGCTACCACGGCTATGAAGTATTATGGTTTTCTTATCAGGTAGTAAGAAAACTGGGCGAGCTGTTCTCTCTGCGTCATCGTCTCAACGTTGAGTCCGACCTGTTGGACACTCCAGATTTCTACTGGGAGGAAGAAGAACTTGAACGTCTGTACTCCAACACCGTAGCGTACTTTACTATACCGAGACGAACTAGGGTAATTATAAAAACAGTTTATACACGAGGTAGTTATTAGGTAATAATTTTTACAACTGTTATAACATTAAGAATGTTATTATAATCAGTTAAAAATTATGGACAGATATTTAATTTTCTGGGTGTTGGTAAGTCAAATACTACAGCAGTAAAACGTGAATACAAAATGAAATCCCACAATTCTTACAAGACTTCAAGATACTATAAGTTCATACTGTGTAGATCGGAACAAAAATTAATAAATTTAATCTGTGGGTAACCGTGGTTAACTATGACATCGGGATGTCGAACACTTCAGCCCCCCCCTCCCCATGACCATGGGTGCTGTAAAACGTCGGGAGTATAAAAAAAATAATATACACGATAAAATCCGTAAAAACTAGTTTTATTTAAATGTGTAGTGTTCGCGTAAATATAAGAAATCATTATAAACAGTAGTAAAAAAAGAAATTAGCTGTTATTTTATCATACAATTCAGATTCAAACATTATTCTAGCTGTGTAATAAAAAATAGCCAGTGAAATTTTGGAATGGGCGGTTAGATAAATTGTTTGGGCCGTTCACGGTGAGCGATAACACCCGCACACCACTGTCATTGAAATACAAGGCAATCTTCCGTTAAAAGGGCGGGATTTAGTTGATTAGTTTGGGAGAATTAGAGCGATGGCTTCAAGATAATTCAGAATTACCAGTATATGACCCATGAAGCATTTGTGACAGCATACAAGATATCAAAACACAGTCAGCTTTAAATCCGATTTACACTTCGACAAGTACAGTAGCGAGTTAACTTGCAAACCTGGCGAGTTAAGTTTGAACCTCGTTTGAACGGCAAAAACCAAGTTAAGTAGCAAGTTAACAATTAAGTTGAACGGGATAGCCGGTCGAGCTATTTTTCGGCGAGTTAAGTGCCAGGTGCTGCCCTCCCACGCGTTTCCCGCCACCCGCAACTAACCTCGCCGTTCGTGTGAACGAGCGAGTTTAGTTCAGTGCATAAGTTGACAGGACGCAACGTTTGCGCGCCTAAACGTACAATTGTACTTTTATAATTAAACTCGCCACAAAGTTTGTACGATACTGTTTATTGAATATTTATACGTTTTATATTGAGTTTTGATAATAAAATGGAAGGAAGATACACGTATAAATTTGTACGGGAGTATTTACAACACGAATGTTTATATAATAGTAGAAGTTCAAATTGTAAAATTAAAACTGCTCGAGATGCTGCACTCATGAAAATTCTTAAAAACTTCTTTAACAACAACCATTAATACTCCTCTGACTGGATCATTTAATTCTTGACGTAATCCTAGAGCCATCTTAAACGTAAACCAGAAAAATTCTGTAGTCATGAAACGTCATACTCCAGCGAACTCTATTAACTAATATCCTTAACTAAACTCGCCACAAAGACATCGTTTGAACGCTACTGCCTACTTAACCGTTTACTGTCAACTGCCCTGTAACTAAACTCGCTACTATGCTTATCGAAGTGTAAATCAGTCTTTAGTCTACTAAGCAGTCAGTTTAGTTCAGACTTATCTGGCAAGGGTATCCTGTCCTTATTGAGCTTGTCTATACTGTTCGAAAGTGCTTTCTAGTCAACTATTTTGGTTGCTGTGGCAGCAAAGAGTACCAAATGCTTTTAATGAAGTATTCAAAGATACCAAGGTACGTATATGTGCTGGGCGCACGCCAAGAAATATATACGGTCTAAACTTGAAAGTCTTGTACAGAAAGCTACCCAAAAATAAATGTTGGCAGATATAGATATTTTACATTCTATTACCAACCAGGATGCCGTTGATAAAGGTACCTAATATGATGATGAAATGGTGAACGGATAGTCGATGAAATATACTCTGAACCCAGATGAAAATTATCGCCCAAAATATGTTTAAAAAAATGGACAGACTCCTTATATAAAATTAGTAGAGGTGGGCCGAATATTCGTTACATATTCGGTATTCGGCAGCTTCAAAAAAATCGCCGACATTCGCTAAAGTGGTACTCAAAGTGTCCGCTGTATCGAAATGTATGAATTGAGTAATGCCATGTCTTTCATAATTTTACTGTTGAAAGTATATTTTATTTATGGATTGAATTTACTTGTAGTAATAATGTTACTTGTAGTACTAGCAAATAGAAAGCTTATAAAATATTTTTGGTATTAAACAAAGAAACATAACATTACATTAGTACATTTCACTTTACTTTGGTCGTCTGTTTCTCTAAAATAAGTCCAAATAGTAGATCACCTGCTACTCATTTTTATCATATTATTATCGATTTTCACCAATAATAACAACGAAATACTTTTTTTTTCACAAAAATAGTGAAAACATAAGCATGTGCCGGATATTTGCTCGGTACTAGATGATGAACAAGAGGCAGGGCTTGACGCTAACCGCGCGCGCTTTACCTAGGCTGCACTAAAAGTATCGGGAATGAAATATTTCCACTGTTCCTGTCATATTAAAATCTTTTTAATTGAAAACTCCTTGGTTTTAAAAATCGAATACTATTTATTTATTTAAAAAAAAAGATTCTCGATCTTGTCACAAGGTTTTGTCAAACTTATTTAGTCTTTGAGAAAATGGAATTGACTCGAGAAAATTCAAGAGCGATGACTTATTATGACTTTCGAAGTGGTTTAACACAAAAACAGTGTGTTGACCGGATGATTTCTGCATTTGGTGATGAAGCCCCATCCTATACCACAATTTATCGCTGGTTTGCTGAATTTCAAGCTCGGTGATGATCCCCGTCAAGGTCGTCCAAAAACTGCAGTCACCCAAGAAAACGTTGATGCTGTGCGTAAGCTGATTGAGGAAGATTGACATGTGACATACCGCGAAATTCAGGCAACTTTAGACATGGGCATGAGTCAAATACAAATAATCTTGCATGAACAATTAGGTGTAAAAAAGTTGTTTTCCCGATGGATATTTGCTCTGTGAAGAGCAAAAAGCGGCTCGCGTTACTTGGTGCGTCAGAACTCTCGAAAAAATTCTACGCAGGATCCTCAAATGCTGTATACAACATCTTATCAGGTGACGAATCCTGGATATACGCGTACGAACCCGAAACAAAAAACCAGTCACGAGTTTGGGTGTTCGAAAATGAGTTAAAGCCAACAAAAATTGTTCGTTCACGGAGTGTTGCAAAAAAAAAAATGGTGGCCACGTTTGTCTCCAAAACCGGCCATGTTACTACTATTCCTCTTGAAGGACAAAGAACGGTTAATGCAGAATGGTATGCTATCATTTGTTTGCCACAGGTCGTTTCTGAACTCCGTAAAGCAACCGCAACCGCCGCATCATCCTCCATCACGACCATGCGAGTTCTCACACCGCACACAGAACGAAAGAATTTTTAAAGCAAGAAAACATAGAATTATTAGACCATCCGCCGTACAGCCCCGACCTAAGCCCTAATGATTTCTATACTTTCCCTAAAATATAGAATAAATTGCGTGGACAGAGATTTTCATCACCTGAAGAAGCTATGGACGCCTACAAAACGGCCATTTTGGAGACCCCAACTTCCGAATGGAATGGTTGATTCAATGATTGGTTCCATCGTATGGAAAAATGTGTCAAATTTCCCGGAGAATACTTCGAAAAGCAATAAATACATTTTTAAATAGTATTGTTGTGTCACTTCCTTAATTCCCGAAATTTTCAGTGCCGCCCTCGTACGGTAACAAGTTTCGACATAAATTGGTTAGGTACCGAGGTGATCCTGCCGAATAATGCTCGGCCGAATATTCGGTTCGGTAAAAGTTTTATTGAACTTTCGGCCGAATATTCGTATTCTGTGAAATCCATATTTGGCCCATCTCTAATTAATTAGGCTAAATTGCAAAAAGAGATCGTAATTATACCTAATGATAACGAGAATTTTACGTACTATAAATGTACCAGCTGCAGAGGCTGAAGAATGCACGGTATTTGAAAACCCACCAGAAAACTTTGAAGAGTTTAAAATGCAGCTTTCAATAAATGGGATAATATCCCAAAAACAAAGACGAATTTGCTTAAGGAACATGTACTTGCCAATCCCAAATTTCTATAAAATGTATGTGCGTAAACATATAATTGATTTAGTCGATCCTCCTGTCCAAGCCAAGAATATTTCTCTCGGACAAAAGAGAAAGAGGGTAGGACCTACCCAATTAAAACTATCATTGTCATAACAAATTGTTTGTTTTATTTAACTCCCACAACAAGCAAGTAAATCAAAGCGAGAGCTATTTATTCCTTTCATAGACTTATCATAAAAGCATAACTTCGGTACCTAACAAATTATTTTATTTTACACGCTGAATTAAGACGACACATCGAAAAAGTGGCTCCGGGCTATCACCCTACTGATCCGAGTGAATGCATAATTTCTATAAAAACTTAAAAACGCCGTCTTAAAGTCTAAAATTGCGTAGCGCCCGCGACGATTAAAACCGCGTAGAAATTGACAGAATCTTAAAATATTTTTTTAAACTATTGATTTAAGTAATCAAAATAATGAGCAAATAAATTATGAATATTCATGTTATGAATATATTTGAGTGATTCCCAAGGTTAAGTAATTTCGTTGTAATTTCAACTATAGTGATTTTTTAGAGGTATTTTCGCAAATAATTATGATGGAGTCAAAATTATACAATCGTGTTTTTGAACAAGCAAATTCAGGATAAAGACATGAATTTACCTATATGAAAATTTCACTTTCGTAGGTGGCGTCATAGTCCTATAACAGTTGGGCTGAAAAGTTCGTATCGTTTTATAGAAAAACACATTTTTTTGGCACAATTCGATTTTATTATTCAACATAGTTGCCATCGAGGCCGATACACCGATTATAGCGACCTTCCAACTTTTCAATACCATTTTTGTAGTACGATTTGTGTTTAGCCTCAAAATAGGCCTCTGTTTCGGCGATTACTTCCTCATCGGCTTTAAATTTCTTTCCAGCGAGCATTCTCTTGAGATCTGAGAACAGGAAAAAGTCGCTGGGGGTCAAATCTGGAGAATACGGTGGATGCGGAAGCAATTCGAAGCCCAATTCATGCAATTTTGCCATCGTTTTCATCGATTTGTGACACGGCGCATTGTCTTGATGAAACAACACTTTCTTCTTCTTCAAATGGGGCCGTTTTTTCGCGATTTCGTCCTTCAAACGCTCCAATAACGCTATATAATAGTCGCTGTTGATGGTTTTTCCCTTTCCAAGATAGTCGATGAAAATTATTCCATGTGCATCCCAAAATACGGACGCCATAACCTTACCGGCCGACTGTTGAGTTTTTCCACGCTTTGGATTCGGTTCATCGCGTGCAGTCCATTCAGATGACTGCCGACTGGACTCCGGAGTGTAGTGGTGGATCCATATTTCATCGATTGTCACATATCGACGCAAAAATTCACTTCTATTGCGGTTGAACAGCTCCAAACATTGCTCTGAAGCATCGACACGTTCTTGTTTTTGGTCGATTGTGAGCTCGCGCGGCACCCACTTTGCACATAGCTTTCGCATACCCAAATATTCATGAACGATATGTCCAACACGTTCCTTTGATATCTTTAGAGTGCCAGCTATACAAATCAACCTCAATTTACGATCTTCCAAAATCATTTTGTGGATTTTTTTTATGTTTTCGTCCGTAACAGCCTCTTTTGGACGTCCACTGCGTTCATCGTCTTCGGTGCTCATATGGCCTGTACGGAATTTGGCAAACCACTTACGAATGGTTTGATAACACTCATCAAGCCACTTTTTGGTATCAGCAGCACTTTTTTTCATCAAAAAATAGTGTTTCATTAAAACACGAAATTCCTTTTTATCCATTTTTTTCAAAATAACAAAAGTTGCTTCACTCAAAATGCTGTATCTCACAAACTAATAATCAGACAGCTGTCAAATTTATACACGTTTCTTTTGAAGGTTGGTACTACCTAAAAATGATATGGATTTTATTCTAGTGGCGCCATCTCATAGAGACGATACGAACTTTTCAGCCCAACCAATACTGTTCGATGAAAGGAGGTGCATTTTTTCGCGGTGTCGCCTTAAATAAGGGATACATTTTACCGCGTCATTTTTTAAAAACTGTTTAAAAGGAGATTTCTTACCTACTAATTCCAATTTTTTACTTGCCCTTCAATAACTGGCCATTCAGTCATATTACTGCTCGATATTTATTAAACTGCTCATTTAAATATTTTTCTTTCATTTAAATATTTTTAATGAATCATTGTCTTCAATGATTAACGTCACATTGATATTGACATTCTACTCCGGCGACGCCAGGGCGGTAGTTAGTTTATTAATATACTTAACTGCTTTATACAGGTTCTAAACGAACGCCTATCCCACTGCGTGGAGTTGTTGCAACTCCTGTCGTCTTGGGCAGCTGACAGGCACCATGTGAGGCTGGAATGGATGATCATTGCGCTCATCTTGGTGGAAGTCTGCTTCGAGCTGTTACATTTCTTCGAGAGGTATTTCATGAGCCAGACCACGATTGACAGTAGTTAGAAGACGTAGTGATTGTAATTTTTGTATTTATAGTTTTGTAGTGTAAAATAACTTAGCTATTGGGTTTGCATATTGTATTTAAATGTCGATCTATATTCTAGTTTGCGTTTTTGTGATGTACGGGCTTTGGTTTTTAATCAAATATGGGTTCCTAAGCTAATGGGATCTGTGGTATGGGAATTATCGCTGTTCAATGTTATTAGCTATTTTAACTTTATGTATAGTAAAGATCTGAAATTTAATTGTTTGGTTTATAAGGGGACTTCCACGCTATATGCGTCAACGCTACCCTTTCGCAAGGTTTTGAAACGTCTGTATTAGTATTATTTAAGGTTTAATAAAAAAAAACTGCAGTTGTCAACCCGCTTGCCAAACGTGGCAACCATAGAATATTATAATACACAATAGAATGGCTGTCAACCTTATTTTGTACGAGGGTTGGCGTCGCCGGGAGCACACCTATAAGCAATTACGTCGTATTATCACTACTACTGATAGACTGAGTAAATTTAAACATTTAATACTTTTGATTAATGTTCAAGATAATCATTAAAAAATCGTTTAAATGTTAATACATATTTATTTGTAAATAGTGTGCAATTTGGCATTTTCTAAATAATTTGCATGCGAAATTTGAAAACGATTGTAACGTCAAACACATCTCGTGTTGACAGTTATACGTATGAATTGACATGTCAGTGGCATTTTAGTGGCTACACGGGCTCCGCCCACTCCTCCGTTCTATTATGTATGTATTATAGTGTTCTATTGTGGCAACTATGACAAAATATCCCTCCTATGAGGAAATCTATTGGAGAGGCCATTGTTCAGCAGTGAACTTTGATAGGACGTAAAGGTAACTAACGGTAAGGTTTGAAGCAGACAGTAAACATGTTGTATAATCATTATGGCGTAATAAATATTGTTAAAGTTGCCACCTGCTAAAATTTAAATGTTTATTTTATGTGAATGGCAGAGTCGGCTAGGGTTGCCCTAGCAAAATTTTATCGATCAAATTGGCGATATATTGATGACAGGTCAAAGAGTACCCATATACCAACAAGCATATATGCATAGGCATTTGAATATGAAAGAAACGAGAGAAGTGGAAGTCTACAGTGTTTGCTTGCTCCTCTGGGTGGCTGGTTGAGAGTTTATGTTACGTGATGTTAATTATAGGCAACCAAATCTAAGAAATACCTTTTGACAGCTGTCAGACTTATTGTACCAAGCATGCCAACCACAAAAGGGGAACGTACAATATTCGATTCTTGAAAAAATCGATATCGATTATTTAATTTTCAGTTGATAATCATTTGCAGTTTGGTTTGAATAATACCAGAATAAATTAAAAACGGATAATTTAAAATACAAGATTTATCAGTTTCATTCAGTAGAGATGTCTTTGTTTATATTAATTATTATTTGATTTTTAAAAATGCAGTCAAAATTAAGGTCTCTTGCAAAGCCATCCATAATAATTTGTTTTGTTTTTTCTACCACTTTTGCTCAATCATCTTTTGTGATGTGGGCACATGCTTAAACGAATATAGAAGGAACAATCCAAAAAGTTAAAGCCGAGTCATAAAATAATACACAAAATCACAAAATTACGCACAGTAAGCTCTCGAAACAGAAACAGAAACTTTTTTATTCAATATTGATTATGAATAATACTTATTGAAAGTCACTTTTAAAAAAAATGCAGTTTCAATTTACCACTGGTTCGTAAAAAAAACCTCTGTCCTGGGAGAACCAGCAAGAAACCCAACGGGACTAGTTTAAAAAAACCGGCCAAGAGCGTGTCGGACCACGCTCAGTGTAGGGTTCCGTAGTTTCCCGTCCGAAACAATAAGTGTTCCCACTTATGAGTTTAAAGGTGGGTATCCATTATGTTCGCGCTCCAGCAGCGCTCCGCGCTCCTGCAACTGCTCCCGGTAGTGGGTACTGTTGTTTCAAACATTTTTTTTTCCAATTTTTATTTTACCATTTTGTCAGCGTGATTGATACACATATTGGTACCAAATTTCAGCTTTCTAGTGCTAACGGTCACAGAGATTAAGCGAGGACGGACAGACAGACATGGCGAAACTATAAGGGTTCCTAGTTGACTACGGAACCCTAAAAAAGAGCTTACAATCATGCGTGTGTCATGTTTACAACACAAAACAAATTAGAAATAGCTTGGTAGCGATAACCTTTCCCAGGGGTTATTATCATCCATAAACTCCTTAATATTAAAATAACCATTTGTATACAAACATAGATTAATAAATTTTTTGAACTTTTTGTACTCACGTCAAATTTTGTATATTTTCTGGGGTTTTGTTGTAAAAGCATATACATCGCCCGAAGAATGAATTACTGAGTCTGTGGAGTCGAGTAACTGGTACCGAAATGGCGGGATATTGAAATTTTGTAGTGGTTATCTTAGCACGGCCTAGCCTATGAGTTTTTTTGCCTACACAAAATTACTCTGCAAAGTAAAAAAATACATTTTTTTATTCATGATTCATGTAATTTAAGAAATTTTCAAAATAAAAATTTTATTAAACAAATAATACACTATAAAAATTAATTTAAAGATTATTTGAATATTTTTACCGATTATTTGAATATTTTGCCTATTATTCGCATAACAATGAATTTTAATCATTCAAAAACTACGGTAATATACATAGTGACATATCATTGAAACGATATCATTGTAAAAAGATTAATACTGGTTATTTTTCAATATTTTGCTTTGTTTGAAAAATTCAAATTTAAATTAGTGATAAAAACCTATACACGTTGTAATATAATATAGATAACTTCATAATTCTTCGAATTTATGTAAAAGTTTATTATAAATCGTCTGAGTACGCTTGTGCAATGTTGTTGCGGAATGATTAATGTGAAACGTCAAAACGAATTTCTTAGATTTGGTTGACTATAAATGTCTGTAATATAGTTAAAGTTAGTTATTACAGTTTATTTTATTACAATGTAGTTACTAGTTATGATACATTTGTAAAAAAAAAATTGAGAAGAAATGGAGACTGAACATAAACGCAATAATATTTATAAATGTAATATATATTTTAGGTGTAAAGCACTGTGGTGGCAGCTTTAGTGAATGTATATTTACGTCCCTTTCCGTAAGTGGTTTATACGTGGTAGAACCACGTTACAGCTATATTATGGCTGTAGCACGAATGGCTCGGCTTCACCGGGGTAGGACCCATTCTCAGAATTACGGCGTAAACTAGTAGCTTAATATTACTGTGTTTCATTTGGTGAGTATAGAGAACCCGAGACCCTTTTTACTGCAAACGAGGCATTTCTTTTTAGTGCTCAGGGGTGACAACGCATCCGCATTTTGATTCTTTATCGAGAATAAATGTAAATATCTGGACCACAGCATCCACTTACCATTAGGTGGACTGTGTGCTTGTTTGTCACTCTTCTTCTATAAAAAATTGTACTTAGTGTCAAAGATATTTAAAAGTGTAAATGCGTTTAGAAATGTTTAACAAGGACATGGTGTCCGGTACAATTTTAGATACAGTTGCACGTAATGATGCTAAAACTTTTGTAAACTAACTATCCCTTTATGTGTTGTAAAGAGACTGTATATTTTTCAATTTCCACATTGATTATTTGTACTATTGTCACACATAGATGGTATACTCTAACTTATCCTTTGAATTTTAACACTTTTTTTGGCCACAAAGAAAATTTTAATTTAAAGGGAATACAACTGTAAATAAAATAATACCGTAATAAATAAATAAATACCATAATCTCCACGCTGAACATGGGGGTTGGCGAGGGTAGACTGCTCTCAATCAGCTCTCCGAATATTTTTAGTCTGATATTTTTTTAATTAAATTTATTTTGTTATAATAGTGGGTTCTAGGGTAATGAAAAGTAATAAACAGTTATCAATATTATTAATTGAGAAGATATGAAGATTAAAGATTTATATAAAATATGTTAACACACACATTACTATTTACTAATAAACATTTCAACTTTACGATTTACTGAAATAAACACATTTTAGAGTTTAAAAATTTCTTGCCAAAGTTTAATAGGTATATTTTATTTGATAATTATACGATATATAATGTTGCTTGTGTAAGTATATTTGTATGTTATGTTTTTAAGACTGTATAATAAACATAATATGTGTAATTAAATAAGTCGACAAAGTATTTATAAATTAATAACTTTTAGATGTTAAGTATTATACTTGTTAATAAAGACTTGAGAACGTTTTATTAATTGTGCATTTAATTATTTCAAAAATATTTCCAAGGGTTATTGCTCCAGACCGAATTTCGGTCACGGCGGCCTGCCTCAACGGAGACTAGCCATCGGCCCAGGACATGATTATAGTGCCCAAGTGTAGTCATCAGTAGTCATCATCAGTAGTCGCACTACTACAACCACTGGACCAGCGTGGTAGTTATTATTTACATACAGGCACTGTGTATATACTTGTAAGTTAAAAACATTAATCGAATAAGATCATTTTTATTAATTAGAGAGAGTTAATTGAGCAAGTGGATGAGTTCGTATATTTGGGATGTGTATTCAGCAGGGATAGGAGATATGATAAGGATATTGAACGACGAGTGAATGCAGGAAATAAAGTAAATGGGGCTCTACACTCTATTGTGAAGTCAGAATGTGTCAAAAAAGGCACGTATGGCAATTCACAATGCTGTATTAGTTTGCCCTGCTTTAACAAATGGTAGTGAAAGTTGGGTGTGGCAGAAGAAGCACGAGAGTAGAATAAATGCAGTAGAAATGCGGTCGCTAAGATGTGTTAGGGCTGAATCTGAGTGACAGGGTGAGAAACTGTGTGATAAAAGAAGAGTGTAGTTTGCAAAATGATGCAGTGACCAGGATTAAGAAAGGAATGCTTCGGTGGTTTGGTCATGTAGAAAGAATGAATGCGGAAAGACTGACAATGCAAATATATGTTGCAGAAGTGAATGGAAGAGTCGGAAAGGGACGTCCTAGGCGGATGTTTGTCGACCAAATTGGCGATATACTAAAAATGGGCCAAATTAAGAGTACTCTTAACCGACGAGCATGTATGCGTATATATATGGATGTGGAAGAGGCGAGAGAGGTATGTCAGGATCGTGCTAAATGGAAGTCTGTAGTCTCTGCCTATCCCTCTGGGTGACAGGCGTGAGTAAATGTATGTATGTATAATTTTTATTACTACAAAAAAAAAAAACAAGTAATGCCACAAAGTACGGTCCTGAGCCACTTGCATCCATCGACTTCTTACCAGGTCGTCACTTCATCTGGTGGAGGTCGCCCTACACTACGCCTACCGATACGAGGCTGCCACTCGAGAACCTTTTTACCCCAACGGTTGTCGGTTCTTCAAGCTATATGGTCGGTCCATTGCCACTTCAGCTTACTAATCCGTTGGGCTATGTCGGTCACTCTGGTTCTGCGGATATCCTCATTTCTAAGTTTATCAAGCAGAGAAACCCCGAGCACAGCCCTCTCCATAGCTCGCTGAGGGACCTTGAGCGTCCTCATACGGCCAGCAGTCGAGGACCACGTCTCAGAACCGTAAATCATTAGTGGCAACACGCACTAGTTGTACAATCTAGTTTTCAGGTTTTGAGGTATACCTGACGAGAAGATGTATCGTAATTTCCCGAACACTACCCATCCCAGTTTAATCCGTCGATTGACCTCTCGGTCGAAGTTGGACTTACCTAGTCGGACTATTTGTCCCAGGTAAACGTACTCGTCGACAACTTCGAGCTTAGTGCTCCCAACAACTACCGGCATAGGTGTGACATGGACGTTAAACATGATCTTCGTTTTGTCCATGTTCATCTTAAGATCTATCCGTTGGGAGACACTATTGAGGTCACTGAGTATAGTGCTTAGGTCCTCAAGCGATTCTGCCGTAATGGCTATATCGCCGACAAATCGAAGGTGAGTGATGTACTCGCCATTGATGTTAATACCGTATACTTTCCAGTCCAGTAGCTTGAAAACGTCTTCCAATGCAGTGGTGAAGAGTTTCGGGGATATAACGTCACCTTGTCTTACACCTCTCTGCAGTTGGATAGGTTTCGAACTCTGCTTGTGTACTCGGATAGCCATCGTAGCCCTACTGTACAAACACTTCAGCAATTCGATATACCGATAGTCAACTTGGCACCGATGAAGGGACTGTAGCACCGCTCAAATTTCGACGTAATCAAAGGCTTTTTCATAGTTCACATACGCCAGGCAAAGTGGCAGATTGTACTCTTCGGTCTTCTGTACAATCTGCCACAGGGTATGTATGTGATCCATGGTACTGAAGCCTTTTCGGAAAACGGCTTGTTCGGGAGGCTGGAAGCCGTAATGTCTCTATCGAGTTGTAGTTCTTCAAGAGAGCGTTGTCGTCTTTCTTGAAGAACAAGACCACCGCTCTTCTGCTACACGCCTTGAGATCGAGAGTAGTAGTACCATCATTGAGGACGGAATTAAAGAGCTTCTGAAAGACTTTAAGTACCGGTGCTCCACCCCGCTTTCAAAACGCCTGGGGCCCTGCCGTTTATAAGAGCCCATAGTACCTCAGCACAAATTCTAATTTCGCCCCCACTTCTTTCATTGTACATACTAACGGTTACTCAAGATAAATATCTAGTATAAGTTGACCCCTCATTATACGGAAAGCCTATACAATGCGAGATCAGCTTATACTGGATTTCTCTCTGTAATGTCGCTAAATATAGGTTTGTCCCACAACAATGCCGGAGCAGACCATAGATTACTGAATATATACTTGAGACAGCAGACTCATAAACTGATTGAAAAAATTGGAAAGGATAGCGCTACTACCTACCGCGTGCAAAATAAGAGACAGAAAGAGAGTGCTCGCTTAGATTAAAATAACGCAAACTCCAAATCACATAATTGCTAATTACGAGAAGACCACGCAGAAAAATAAAACTCATGTGTGAGTGACGACCTGGTAAGACATGCAAGAAGTCGATGGATGCGGGTGGCTCAGGACCGTGCTTTGTGGCATTCCTTGGGGGAGGCCTATGATCAGCGGTGGACTTTTTAAGGGCTGTAATGATGATGATGATGACTTCAATATAAATGAAATGAGAAAATCATCACTGTATTCGAAGTCAATTAAATGTGCATTATTAAGGATAACTCACAAACTCCTCGTCAGATCTTGATCAAAATATCCTCCTCGGAACGGAAAAGGACCTCACGAGAAGCGCCAGCTTTTTTTTTATAGAAGAGGGGCTTCAGACACAAGTTTGTCCCGGTATTCGGGGACGTTTTCCCGAGAAATATTGGCTCGGCCGGTGTAAAGAGCATCACCAGTGCTGTTATCTGCATAGCAATGAATGTTACGGGTTCGTAACATATCATTGATATGCAGAAGAAACAGCGTTGGCGATAGCACGCAGCCTTGTGGAACACCAGCGTTAATAGGCTTGTAATCGGAGCTTGCACCGTCTACAACGACCTCGATGCTCCGATCTGCAAGAAAGCTGGTGATCCAATCGCACAATTTCTCGAAGCCCGTAGGAAGGGAGCTTCGCAATGTCCAAACTAACGACCAATGCCTCCTCCTTGGACTCTACTGCCTCCCCCCATCTGTGAGTTAGGTAGACCAGAAGATCACCATCTGACCGACCACGGCGAAAACCGTATTGGCGATCACTAATCAGCTGGTGATCCTCAAGGTACCTCATGAGCTGGCAGTTAACAATAGAGACTCCATTGTTTTGGAGAACAAGGAGTACCCGTAATGGCGATAGGCCGGTAGTTAGACGGGTCTGAGCGGTCGCCTTTTTTAGGGATCGGGTGGACGAAAGCCGTCTTCCATGATTTGGGACTGTGCCTAGGGAGTAGGAGTACCGGAAAAGACGCGTTAAAACCGGTGTCAACTCTGGAGCACACGTCCTCAGCACAATTGGGGGGATTCCGTCAGGCCCACTCGACTTGACGATATCCAGGGAGAGGAGTGTTTTACGAACCGAGCGCTGTGTGAACTGCACATCCGGCATGGAGCACTCACACCGCGGGATGGTCGGCGGCGTACTACCCCGTCATCGAGAGTCGAGTTGGACGCAAAGAAAGAGCCCAGAGGCTTTCTCCTTTGCGGTATGAGCCAGTGAGTCGTCCTCCCTGTGCAGAAATGGAAGAGATGGCTGACAGAAATTCCCCTGGACAGCCTTGGCGAGAGACCGGAATGCACGGGTTCTTTCTTTAAAATAATAAAAGAACTTGGCTTTCAAATTATAAAAAAAACATCAAAATCGGTTCACTCAGGAAAAAGTTATGAAGTAACACACTAAAGAAAAAACATTCAGTCGAAATGAATACCTCCTCCTTTTTGAAGTCGGTTAAAATCAAAAGTATCAAAAATGTCCAAAAAATAGTACGTACACTGAGGCTTTGTTTTGTGTATATTCATACACTAGAAATCTCAAAACTTTTATTTAAGATTTAACATTTCACTTATGGCACCACGGTGTAACAAATAACTTCACCTCAATACCAACTAGCGACATCTGGTGAACAATTATTTATCAATTAAAAGGTTTTAAAAAAATTATTAAAGAATATTAATTTTTTTACTGCATAACTAAGGCTATTAAGGCTATTGCCAGACTGCATAACTAAGCTGAAGCTAAGTCTGGCAATAGCCTTAATACCTGTTAATCCCATATTGTCCCAAGTTTTTGATATTAGATTACTTGTAAACATGGGGATTGCAAGTAGCCATAAACATAAACACTCACGCCTGTCACCCAGAGGGGTAGGCAGAGACTACAGACTTCCATTTTGCACGATCCTGACACACCTCTCTCGCCTCCTTCACATCCATACACCTACGCATACATGCTCGTCGGTTAAGGTTACTCCTAATTTGACTGGTTTTCAATAAATCGCCAATTTGGTCGATAAATTTTCGCCTAGGACGTCCCTGTCTGACTCTGCCATTCACTTCCGCAACATAAATTTTCTTTGTCACTCTTTCCTCATTCATTCTTTCCACATGACCAAACCACCGAAGCATTCCTTTCTTAATTTTGGTCACAACATCATCTTGTAAACCACACTCTTCTCTTATCACACAATTTCTCACCCTGTCATTCAGATTCAGCCTTAATATACTTCTTAACGACCGCATTTCTACTGCGTTCATTCTACTTCTTGCTTCTTCTGCCACACACAACTTTCACTACCATACGTTAAAGTAGGGACCAACAGCATTGTGAATTACCATACGTGCCTTTTTCGACACATTTTGACTCTTCACAATAGAGTGTAGAGCAAGTAGCCATAATTTTACAATAACATGTTGTCCACGAATTGTGCCGATTAAGCTTTTGATATTGGATTAATGAAAACATGTTACAAAGTGTAACGTCACAGAAGACGCTGACTCCACTGTATTATTGTTATTGCTGGTCATACCAAGGCGGCATACTTTCAGTCAACAGACTGGTTGACCTATCGTATAAAAGCCCTTGCATTTAGAATTTTCGAATAAGATTCATTATAATCTTCATAGAAATAATGTAATCAGTTAAAGAAGTCAGTATTGCACTGAATTAGTTTTAATACATTATTGTAATTGTAATAAATGTCATCGAGACATACTTGTAGTTTTTAAAAAGCTTCAGCACCGCTCCCGAAACTTAACTATGTGGCCCCTACATACTTAATAACTTGTGTTCTAATGTGTGTTTGTAACTGTCGACAGGAGTTCGCGTCGGTACATTCAAAGTCGCATGTCATCGCACGACTTGGAAGATCCTTTGCTCCACGATTTGTCCATAATCGATACATGAAGACTTTCAGCAGACTTTCAACAGATCGTGTGCGAATGTTCGTATAATAACGTAGAGAAAGTAAGGGGGTCCTTTTTACTTGTAACGAAGCATTTCAACTTAGTTTTCAAGGGTATTACGCGTTCTTCATTTTGATTCTTTATCGAAGATAGATGTATACTACTACGGGCCGTACTATCCATTTATTATCTAATGGATAGTGTACTCGTTAATCACCCATACTTCTAAAACTGATAAAAAAGGGACCAGAATCGTATATTAAAAGGTGAAGCCTTTAAAAATATTATTTGATACTTTTTAAGGTGTAATAAAAATGATATCTAAAAATATATAAGGCACAAAGTTCATAACATCCTATAAATGGTAATAAGGTTTGATAATTTTAAATACAACTTTAATTTTTATAATAGACTAACTTATGTCATCAATATTGATATAGTGTTTTAGTTTATTAAATTTTATGGATCAATAAAATACTAAAAACCAAATCATTTATATCGTGATTAGTATTATATAGTAGTATAACTGACACAAATGCATGTTAATACTCCTCCAGTGTACAAGCTTACTTCAGTTCAGCGATTTGATGTAAACCGCAATAAGTTTAAATGATATAAAATATTTTTTTACATACGAAGTTTTATTTAATAAAAATTCCTATGTGGCGTTTGTAACCTAAGATTCTTTAAAAATTCGTTTTTGTTTGTTTGTATTTTATGCGCTGATCATCAGATTGCGGTAAGACTTTGTCAACATATTGCTTGCACTTATTATTATTATTTTACGTGGTAGAGCCATGTAGCAGGTATATTACTGGTATAGTTGTAGCACGAATGGTTCGGCTCGACCAGGGGAGGACCACGCTCTCACAGAATACCAGCGTAAAATAGTAGCTTTACTACTGTGTTTCGTATGGTGAGTAGAGAACCTGAGACACTTTTTACTGGAAACGAGGCATTCCGTCTTAGTCCACACGGGTGACAACGCATCTGCATTTTGATTCGTTATCGAGGATAGATGTACATGTCTATGGGCCACAGCAACCACTTACCATCAGGTGGACTGTGTGCTCGTTTGTCACCCTTATACTGTAAAAAAACTTCTGTCAAGGTTATAGGCGTAATTAGAGGCAGATGGCACGGTTATAGAATCCAGATATCACCTGTGCGAAGCCGGGGCAGGTGGCTAGTACGATATAACTTTCTTTAACTGTAATAAAGGGTTGTGACCTCGGCAAAATAGTAGATTTTAACGTAGTGGAACCACGACACAGCTATATTATGCCTGCATCCACAAATGGCTCGGTTCTAACGGGGAAGGACCACACTCTTTCATAATACCCGTGTAAGATAGCAGCTTAATGTCGTTAGTATGTAGAGAACCAAAGACCCTTTTCACTGGTAATGAGGCACACTACCCTAATCCTCTAGGGTGACAACGCATTTGCGTTTTGATGCTTAACTGAGTATAAATGTAGATGTATGTGGCCACAGCATCCATCTACCATCGGGTGGACTGTGTGATCGTTTGTCACCCTTATTCTATAAAAAATAACAATAGATCACAATAACATAACGTTTACAAGTTGTTCTCTGATAACGCAGTAGAGATCTCTTTCGGTTTATTAAAGCGTTTCATTCTAACATTATACTGGGACTGTTCCTTCTTCTTATGCTTCCGATATTAGTTGGAATTTTCTACGGTGGGACTGAAAAATTCAGTAATATAAATTATGGCTGAACAACGTAAATTATAATTCTTGAACAATAGCATCCTAAAAGCGCTTTTAGCGCGACTGCTCATCATGAGGTCACGGGCTCGAATCTTGGGTCGGGCTACAATCATTTATTGAATAAATTCTTAGCAGTAGTCTGGAGTCAGCAAATTGGCGGTGTTTCACCCCCGTGAAGCCGTTAGACTGTTAGTGCGCTAATCTCTGAGATCACTGACTGAGAGGGAATGCCTCATTTTCAATAAAAAAAGGGTCTCCATTTCTCTACATTTACGAAACACACTATACGAAACACAGCAACATTAAGCTGCTATTTCACGCTGGTATTTCGTGAGAACGTGGTCCTTCCCCAGTCGAGCCGACCCATTCATGCCATAGCCATAATACCTAGGCTGCACTAAAAGTATCGGGAATGGAATATTTCCAATGTTCCTGTCATATTAAAATCTTTTTAATTGAAAACTCATTGGTTTTAAAAATCGAATACCATTTATTTATTTAGAAAAAGATTCTCGGTATTGTCACAAGGTTTTGTTAAACTTGTTCAGTCGTTGAGAAAATGGAATTGACTCGAGAAAATTCGAGAGCGATGATTTATAATGACTTTCGAAGAGGTTTAACACAAAAACAGTGTGTTGACCGGATGATTTCTGCATTTGGTGATGAAGCCCCATCCAAAACCACAATTTATCGCTGGTTTGCTGAATTTCAACGTGGAGGTGTCAAGCTCAGTGATGATCCCCGTCAAGGTCGTCCAAAAACTGCGGTCACCAAAGAAAACGTTGATGCTGTGCGTAAGCTGATTGAGGAAGATCGATATGTGACAAACCGCGAAATTCAGGCAACTTTAGACATTGGCATGAGTCAAATACAAATAATCTTGCATGAACAATTAGGTGTAAAAAAGTTGTTTTCCCGATGGATACCGCGTTCGCTCTGTGAGGAGCAAAAAGCGGCTCGCGTTACTTGGTACGTCAGAACTCTCGAAAGATTCCACGCAGGATCCTCAAATGCTGTATACAACATCGTATCAGGTGACGAATCCTGGATATACGCGTACGAACCCGAAACAAAAAACCAGTCACGAGTTTGGATGTTCGAAAATGAGTTAAAGCCAACAAACATTGTTCGTTCACGGAGTGTTGAAAAAAAAAATGGTGGCCACGTTTGTCTCCAAAACCGGCCATGTTATGACTATTCCTCTTGAGGGACAAAGAACGGTTAATGCAGAATGGTATGCTAGCATTTGTTTGCCACAGGTCATTTCTGAACTCCGCAAAGAGAACTGCAACCGCCGCATCATCCTCCATCACGACAATGCGAGTTCTCACACCGCACACAGAACGAAAGAGTTTTTAGAGCAAGAAAACATAGAATTATTAGACCTTCCGCCATACAGCCCCGACCTAAGCCCTAATTATTTCTATACTTTCCCTAAAATAAAGAATAAATTGCGTGGACAAAGATTTTCATCACCTGAAGAAGCTGTGGACGCACAAAACGGCCATTTTGGAGACCCCAACTTCCGAATGGAATGGTTGCTTCAATGATTGGTTCTATCGTATGAAAAAAAATGTGTCGAATTTCGCGGAGAATACTTCGAAAAGCAATAAACACATTTTTAAATAGTAATTTTTTTTGTAAATAGTATATTTTATATACTATTTAAAAATATTATATTATATTTTTAAATAGTAATTTTTTGTTGTGTCACTTCATCAATTCCCGAAATTTTCAGTGCCGCCTTCGTATAGCTGTGGCGTGAGCGTGACTCTACCACTTCGAAATTTTCTAAGTGGCTTAGCCACGCTTAGATACTAGAAACTTATAAAAATTAAGTACAAAGTGCGCGCGTATTCTGCGCGTTTCATGATTAGGTATAATGTCCACGAAAACCAATTTTATTTTTATTTAGTTTCATTTATATTTAAGTGAATTATAAGTTAGTGGCTTACCTAGTTTTTTTATTTTTGTTTTTTTTATTTATTTAACATAAAAAATCACAATTAGTTTTGCAGTCAACCAAACTGCTCAGCAGTTTGTTGGCAGTAAAAATGCTCTCTTATTTTGTACTAGATAAACAAAGAACTAGCTTAGCTACTACCACTAATAGACAAACCAATAGTAATAATATAAC
The DNA here is from genome assembly GCA_036936625.1 of Parnassius smintheus behrii. Lineage (NCBI taxonomy): Eukaryota > Metazoa > Arthropoda > Insecta > Lepidoptera > Papilionidae > Parnassius > Parnassius smintheus. The sequence continues at coordinate 39,809,918 of JAUPFT010000017.1, read as the reverse complement.
ATTAATCAGTAATTTAAAGGGTAACGGTATTTTCCATATATGCATAAACTTTCCAGTAAGTGACTACTGCAGTCTATGGACACTTTTTTTTAAATATAATAAAGTGACAAAAGAACTTAATCCGCCTGATGGTAAGTAGCATTTGCATTAGCATTTAATCGTAATTCCCTTCAGAAGCCCTGAGATTAAACAAAAATAAATTGCGCATTCTGCCCTCAGCCTCAGCCCTAACTGGACGCTGTTGTCTCAAAAACATGTCCATCCTAGCACTAAGCAACTCAAAGATGTGACGGTTCTGTTCCAAGGGGACTTTTCACAATTCATTTATAATAGTATTCTGAACATTCATACCAATTTTTAGCTCTATGGGAATTTTTGTAACCTTCAAAGTCTTATTTGACTGGACTGTAAGTTTGCATAAAAAGGGTTAATATAATATTATGAAATTTATGGATGACAATAACCCCTGGGAAGGGTGATCACTGGTGCAAGCTGTTTCTAATTTGTTATGTTGTTAATTGTACATACATGATTGTAAGCCGTTATTTTTTTTAAAGCCCCGCTGAGTTTCTTGCTGGTTCTTCGCAGAACATAAGTTTTTTTCCGAACCAGTAGAAAATTAAAAAAATAACATAACATAAACACTCACGCCTGTCACCCAGAGGGGTAGGCAGAGACTACAGACTTCCATTTAGCACGATCCTGACATACCTTTCTCGCCTCTTCCACATTCATATACCTACGCATACATGCTCGTCGGTTAAGGGTACTCTTAATTTGGCCCATTTTTAGTATATCGCCAATTTGGTCGACAAACTTCCGCCTAGGACGTCCCTTTCCGACTCTTCCATTCACTTCTGCAACATATATTTGCTTTGTCAGTCTTTCCGCATTCATTCTTTCTACATGACCAAACCACCGAAGCATTCCTTTCTTAATCCTGGTCACCGCATCATCTTGCAAACCACACTCTTCTTTTATCACACAGTTTCTCACCCTGTCACTCAGATTCAGCCCTAACATACTCCTTAGCGACCGCATTTCTACCGCATTTATTCTACTCTCGTGCTTCTTCTGCCACACCCAACTTTCACTACCATACGTTAAAGTAGGGACTAATACAGCACTGTGAATTGCCATACGTGCCTTTTTTGACACATTCTGACTTTTCACAATAGAGTGTAGAGCCCCATTTACTTTATTTCCTGCATTCACTCGTCGTTCAATGTCCTTATCATATCTCCCATCCCTGCTGAATACACATCCCAAATATACGAACTCATCCACTTGCTCAATTAACTCTCCTTCTATTCTAATTTCACATACCGTTTTGCTTTCATCTCTTTCAAAAACCATCACTTTCGTCTTACTTGCGTTCACTTTCATTCCCCTTTCTTTTAATGACCTGTTCATTAATGTAACCATCATTTGCAACTCGGCCGCCGACGACGCAAGTATGACTTGATCATCGGCGTACAAAAGGCATTTGATGGTTAACTCACCCATTCTTACCCCGCATTCTTCAACTTTCAAATTTTCCAAACAGCTGTCCATAAATAGGTTGAACAGCCACGGGGAAGCTACACAGCCCTGTCTGACACCTTTATGGATGCCAAACCAGCCCGAGTAGACCCCGTTGATTCTAACACAAGCACTCGAGTCCCTATACAGAGACTTTAATGCCTGTATCAAACCAGCGCTCAACCTAAATGCGTTCAGCGTTTGCCATAACACATCCCTGTCCACTCTGTCATAAGCCTTTTCCAAGTCCATGAACGCACAAAAAACTCTTTGGTTTTTCGCCAAAAACTTCTCCGCGATCATGCGCATGGAAAAGACTTGATCTGTACACCCCATTCCCTTTCTAAATCCCGCTTGCACATCCCAAATTTTTTCATCAGTTTCTTTCATAACTCTTTCAATTAGTACCTTAGCATACAGTTTTCCCACAATGCTAAGAAGGCTGATACCACGGTAGTTTTTACAGTCCTGCTGTGACCCTTTTCCCTTATATATTGGGACTATCACGGCTTTGCACCAGTCTCCCGGTACCCGCTTTAGTTCCCAACATAAATTAAACAAGGTGTACAGCAGGCCTGCCACCACGTCCTCTCCAGCCCTTAGCATTTCGAGTGAAACTCTATCATATCCGGCTGCCTTACCTACTTTCATGCTTTTCATTGCTTTCATTATTTCATCCATACTTATCTCCCTATCTCTTTCATCTTCTTTCGGAATTTCTATTTCATTTAGTTCACACTTCTCCTCACTCATAAATTCGCTTTCAAAATATTCCTTCCATCTCTTTAGACTCAACACTTCATCATTCAGGATACAGCCATTCTCGTCTCGTATCGCATTCAATCTAGGCTGTTTTGTATTTCCCCTGGTATTTCTTACGAGTTTCCAGAACATTTTAATATTTGCCTGGAAGTTATCCGATATTCTTCTATCATTCCTATCCGTTCTTTCTTGCTTTTTCCTTTCAACTAATTCTTTTACTCTCTTATTTAAACGTTTAAACTCTGCCTTTTTTCTTTCATTCTCATCATTCTTACCACCAGAGTTACCAGCTTTGGTCGCTAGTAAATCTAGCCATGCTCTCTTCTTTGCTTCAACTTCCATACGTACCTCGTCATCCCACCATAACGTATTGTCTTTCCTTTCATTCATTCTCTTACTAACACCACATACTTCGGTAGCTGCATCCACTAAACCTTTCTTAACATTATGCCACACATTCTCCAAGTCTAACTCATTCACACACAACTCATCCAAATTAAAAAAAGTGATTTTCAATAAGTAATTATAAATAAATAATCTATATTTAATTATTGAATGAAAAAGTTTCTGTTTCTGCATCGTCGGGGGACCTTCCTCACTAAAAAAATTCTAATCGTATATTGTGTTTTACTTTGATTTGCCCTTTTATGTGGTTTATACTTTTCTATAAACTTTTTATTAATTTGCTTTTTCGTATGTCTTTCCGAATCAAATTTTTAATAAATTTTTGAAGGACTTGCTGACATTCTATTGAGCTTAAATTTCGCATACTGAAGTAACTTCGACGACGGTAACGGTACCATGGAGCTGATCTAATGATGGACCCGTATCATAGCAACGCCTATAAAACTTATTTTCAAAAATAAATATATATAATTAAGTTTATATCTTTAATAAAATGCACTGATAATCATTGTTCAGGGTATTATATATTACGAGCGTAGGATATTGCATTGAAATGTACACAGCCATTGTTTATGACCACCTTCTGGTACATATATGGACACCGATATGACTGAGTCGCGTTATTGTTTCCAATACTTACCTTCGCAATATGAAACGACCCCGAACGACATGACAAGTATATTATTAGCCTTAATTTCTCATAAGTTAATTAAAAATAATGACTCGAAATGAATGAGCAAGTGATGCCTATCGTAAAATTCGCTTTGGATAGTGCTTTTATCGAAGCATGAAATTGAATGTCTGTTTTTATGTTATCAAGTACTTTATGGTGACTGAAAAAGAGGTCATTTTGTTTTGAATTTATGAAAGAGATACGTCTTTTTATTTACAGTTCGGGTCCAGAGTCGATAATATCATCAATACCTTCAAAATAAATATGGCATTATCTTTTAAATGCTTCGCTTAATGATTGTTTGTATATTGTAATTTATTCGTTCCCGCCTTCGCGAAATAATACAAATATTTTAATTCTACAATTTCTCGGTACAACATCGCTGACTTCTGACTAGTGTTGCCCAAATGCAAGAACTAGACTAGACTTAGCCAGTCTTGGTCTTGGTCTTGCACCAATACACCTGGTCTTTGTCGTGCATTCCTAGTCTTTGTCTTAGCCTTGGTCTTGGTCTTGCAGCAAAGGTCTCGCAAGTCTGGCAATTGCCTATTACCTATTGCTATTTATTAAACGTTACTTTAGATCTTAGAACAACTTATTAGAGTAGGTACATTTTGAGCTTGAATTAACATAGCCATAGTAAAGAACAACCAAATTAATAAATGTCTAACCATTTAATGAGAAATTCGAAAAATCAACTGACACCGGGTGGGGTCCGAACCAACGATCTAAGCGATCCGTGCCGCTGCTCCAACCAACTGAGCTAGCTATCTACCGTGTCCCACGGCCACGGGAGTCAGTCTGTTTCTTAATAAACGTTTACATTTAATAAGCTTACATGTGCTAAAACATGGTTAAAACATACAAATTAATTACTTTAACCTGACTGTATTTTAAAAAACATTATCTGTCTAGATAGAAATTGACAGACCCTCACCTTATATGAAATAGAATAAAAGAGTTATAAAAAGACGACTCCGTGGCGCAGTGGCTGCGCTGGGGGTCGCGGGTTCGAATCCCGCACGGAACAAGTATTTGTATGGCCTACAAATAGTTGTTCCGCGTCTGGATGTTTATCCTTGTACAATTTATGTTAGTAAACTGCCCCTACGATACAAGAGAAAATCTTAGTGTAGGGGTAACGTTTTTAAAATAAATTAATAAAAATGTACCATTTATTTCAATAAAAAAATATAATACAAAAATATAAATAATAAAAACTTACTAGAATAAATTATTATGATATCTACCTATCCTTACCATTAACTAATTACAATTTTCTTTTCGAGATCAGCGTAATGTATTCGTGTACATTCTGAGCATATAAAAGTGCCGATGGTCAAAACTAGGGATTCATTCGTGGATATTTTCATTCGCTATGTATGTTTATGGTTTTGTTCGTAAGGCGCATAAGTCAAATTTTCCAAATTTTATTTATATTTTTTTGTATCTTATAGAGTCCCTAAGCGTATACCCGAACTCCTATACTCCCTGAAACGACACTCAGTCCTAACTGCAAGACGCAAGAGTCTCGCAGGCTTAGTCTTGTTTATGCTCAAATTTTGCACGGTCAGTCTTGGTCTTGGTCACAACAAATGCTGGCAAGTTATTCCACTCGTTTAACATACATACGAACGGTGAAGGAAAGTGCTTGCTTTGAATGCGTGGTATGGCAACAACATAGGGACGGTGACAGGCTGAGTGCCCGCTTGTTCGATCGTGGAAGGGTGAGGCAGAAATTAAGATATTAATAAGTATCACTAAGGTAAAATGGGCCCCGACGTAGGCTTTGGAATTTGTGGGGAACGCTCCAGATTCAAACTTAGTATGAATTTGGGTAGATACACCTCTATCTTCCAGGCAGAAATTTTCGCCATACTTCAGTGTGCGGAAATCAATCTGCAAAAACACTATGTCAACCATATAATTTATATAAACTCTGATAGTTAAGCAGCACTGCTAGCGCTGAGGTCAAACTTAGTGAACTCGAAGCTAGTAGGAGACTGCGTGAACCGTTTAAACGCCCTGGGATGTAACAACAGGGTCGTTTTAAGATGGGTTCCGGGTCACGCGGGTATGGTAGGCAACGAATTTGCCGACAAACTTGCACGGGGGGGGGGGGCTTAAAGTGCACACAATTTGGACCTGAGCCATTTTGGGAATCTCAAGAAGCCTAGCCCGATTGACCTTTGAAATTCTTTATCACAATAAATCACTTGAGATCTGGTTTGACATACCAGGCTTAAAACATTCTAAAATATTGATCCGGGCTTTTCATCGTAAATTCGCTTCAGAAGCCCAGGGATTAAGTAAAAATAAATTGCGTATTTTGGCAAGAGCCCTAACTGGACACTGTTGTCTTAAAAATCACATGTTCATCCTGGGACTAAGCAAATCAAGGATGTGTCGGTTCTGTTCCATAACGGAAGAAACGCCTCTGCACATCCTAACCGATTGCGGACACTTAGTGCGCAAACGTAACACTCATCTAGGAAAGTACGTACTCCGCCCAGAAGAAGTGAAATTGCTCTTAGGACTTAGCATTGATCTATAGCCATAGCAGCGATCACAATAGATCTTTTAGGTCGCAGTGATACTTTCCCTAGACTTGCATAGCTGCTCGCACATAATAAAAAAAACACTATGGTATAAGATGTAAATTTTTTTAATATCAAAGCCTTTTAATCAAGTAGACTGAATAAGGTAGACCTGATTGTAAAATTACAAATAAAAAGAAACTTAAGAATTATTTTCAAGATAAATTAGAAGATACAGTGTATTTGACAATGAAACTCTGATATTCGTTTATAATATATGAAAAATATATATGGGCTATATTTAGAATTACTATTTGGCTTTATAATTATGTAAGCGGGGTGTTATAGGTATTTACAATTCATAGAATATAGAAATAATAGTGTTATATTCTATTTGGTTGCAATCTTATGTGAGTGGAGTAGGTACTTATGTACTTAGTCGGGTCATAAGTTCTGTCAAAACCTTAATATTTAAAATTTTTGAATACTGACTAGATGAACTTCACCAATTATAAAAAATATAACGTTTGCGCTTGCCGAAAATAAAAAATACATTAATTTTCATTCGTTTTCAAATATGGAGTGGTCGAAGAAAGAAGATAGAGTAGCAGTTATCGCGTTGCACCTCTGTGGTTACGCGCCAAAAGAGATTTTCAATATTCTACAAAATTGAAAATAACCCTACGATTTTTTTATCCCACTATCAAACGATTCACTGAAGATTCAAGCTTCGAATATCGTAAGAGGACCGGCCGACCTCGCACAGTTAGGACACCCGCGATCATCAAAGCAGTGAAGGCGCGAATCCACCGAAATTCTGTTCGTAAACAAAAAATCTTAGTTCTTCAGATGGGCCTAAGCAGAACCACGGTCAAAAGAGTGATCAATGAAGACCTAGGACTACTTTTTTTTTATGGAAGAGGGGGCAAACGAGCATGCGGCTCACCTGATGTTAAGTGACTACCGCCGCCCATGATCAACCGCAACACCAGGAGAATTGCGGGTGCGTTGCCGGCCCTTTAGAAAGGAGTAAGCTCTTTTCTTGAAGGTCCCCAGGTCGTATCGGTCCGGAAAAATCGCCGGTGGTAAACTATTCCACAGAGAGGTTGTACGTGGAAGAGAACTCCTTATGAAACGTACAGTGGTGACCCGCCAAGCATTCAGATGGTGTGGATGGTATCGGGACGTTTGCCGTGTAGTGCCTTCACGAAATTTGGCGGCTGGGATTAATCCGAACTATTCCTCAGAGCACTCCCCGTGATAGATGCGATAAAATACGCAAAGAGATGCAACATCTCTTCGCAGCGCCAGTGAATCGAGCCGATCGGAAAGCACTCGGTCGTCGACGATTCGAGCCGCTCTGCGCTGGATGCGGTCAAGTGGAAGGAGCTGGTACTGGGGAGCCCCAGCCCAGAGATGGGAACAGTATTCCATGTGCGGCCGAACCTGCGCCTTGTAAAGTTGCAGGCGGTGTGCCGGCATGAAATACTGACCCGCTCTGTGTCCAAGCTTTTTAGAGGCCAATTTGGCCTTCCCTTCCAAGTGACCACGAAACTGCACGTCACTCGATATGTCGACGCCGAGGATTCCGATACTGGCTGAGGCAACAAGGGGAGTGCCTTGAAACTGAAGGGATACGACAAAGGGGTTGTGTCTTCTGGGGGTTAAACTGGATTAGATTTAGTCGTCCCCAATCCGAGACTCTGTTTAGCAAAGACTAGACTTCAGACACAAGTTTGTCCCGGCACTCGGAGACGTTTTCCCGAGAAATATTGGCTCGGCCGGTGTAAAGAGCATCACCAGTGCTGTCATCTGCATAGCAATGAATGTTACGGGTATGCAACATATCACTGATATGCAGAAGAAACAGCGTTGGCGATAGCACGCAGCCCTGTGGAACACCAGCATTAATAGGCTTGCAATCGGAGCTTGCACCGTCTACAACGACCTTGATGCTCCGATCTGCAAGAAAGCTGGTGATCCAATCGCACAATTTCTCGGGAAGCCCATAGGAAGGGAGCTTCGCAATGTCCAAACTAACGACCAATGCCTCCTCCTTGGACTCTACTGCCTCCCCCCATCTGTGAGTTAGGTAGACCAGAAGATCACCAGCTGACCGACCACGGCGAAAACCGTCTTGGCGGTCACTAATCAGCTGGTGATCCTCAAGGTACCTCATGAGCTGGCAGTTTACAATGGACTCCATTGTTTTGGAGAACAAGGAGGTGATGGCGATTGGCCGGTAGTTGGACGGGTCTGAGCGGTCGCCTTTTTTAGGGATCGGGTGGACGAAAGCCGTCTTCCATGATTTTGGGACTACGCCTAGGGAGTAGGAGTATCGGAAAAGACGCGTTAAAACCGGTGCCATTTCTGGAGCACACGTCCCCAGCACAATTGGGGGATTCCGTCAGGCCCACTCGACTTGTGGATGTCCAGGGAGAGGAGTGCTTTGCGAACCGAGCGCTGTGTGAACTGCACTTCCGGCATGGAGCACTCACACCGCGGGATGGTCGGCGGCGTACTCCGCCCGTCATCGAGAGTCGAGTTAGACGCAAAGAAAGAGCCTAGAAGATCGGCTTTCTCCTTTGCAGTATGGGCCAGTGAGTCGTCCTCCCTGTGCAGAGATGGAAGAGATGGCTGACAGAAATTCCCCTGGACAGCCTTGGCGAGAGACCAGAATGCACGGGTTCCAGAAGGAAGGCGAACTAGTTTCTCGCCAATTCTGCCTATGTGCTCTGACTTTGCCTTGGCAATGACTCTTTTGAAGGACCTAGAGGCGGAATTATACTTCTTTTTTAGAGCGCTGGTGTTTACATCCCGGGACGCTGATGCATCAACCCAGGCTTGGTAGCACTCCTGCTTATAGCATGATGCTATTTTACAGGAGCGACCAAACCATGGCTGAGATTTGCCTCCAATGGGCACCACAGAGGAAGGAATAAAAAGTTCCATACCCTGAAGTACCACATCAGTAACAGAATCCGCAACAACGTTGGGATCATTCGGCGAGAAGCAAACCCGCCCCCAAGGGTAGGATGCAAAGAAAGACCGCATCCCATCCCAATCGGCTGACCTATAGTGCCAAACACGGCGGCAGCCTGCAGAATGCAACCGCGATTTCAGCGTGAGTGGCACAACACTCCGGACCAGACAATGGTCCGAGGAGCCTAAAGGGGCGTCGACGGAAATCTGATATCCGTCCGGGTGAGAGGTCAGCAGAAGGTCCAGCAGGGAAGGTGCATGATCCTCCACATCTGGAATCCGCGTAAGCGAAGTAACCAGTTGTGTCAGACCATATGCCAAGGCAAAATCATGAACAGATCTCCCCGCCTGATCGGTTAAACGTGAACCAAGCCATTCGGCGTGATGGGCGTTAAAGTCGCCGAGGATCACGATCTCTGCGGAGGGGATCTGCTGTAGCAACGAATCTGCAGCCATTTGGACATGGTCGAAGAGTCGGTCTGTTTCGGCATTACCGCTATGGGACCTATAGTGGCACCCGTAGACGCGCGGATGGTCGTCGCTGTCTACGCGTACCCAAAGGATGGACAGGTCCGAACCTTCAAGTCTGCCGAGGCGTCGAGAACAGATGTCCTCTCTGACGTAAACGCAAACTCCAGCCCGAGGCACAAAGGAGTGTTCCAGTTTGTACCCCGGGTAGGAGAGATACGAAACATCAGCCGGAGAGGACACCTGCGTCTCGGTCAGAAAGAGCAGAGCCGGCCTCGCCGTCTCGAGATGGTAGTGGACGGCGTTTAGGTTAGAGTGAAGTCCCCTGATATTGCAGAAATTCATGGACAGCGTGGCAGGGGTCGCCTTGGTCTTGTTGCTCCGTTTGCCCCGAGCAGTTGTAGTCTTGAGCGAAATTTTGCCCCCCCCCCAGAATACGCGGGGCAGCCTGAGCACCCACGCTCAGAAGTGGAGAAACATGATCGTGGATGCTCAGCGAGGGATTCTCCAGGGGTGCTGGTACCCTCCTGGGTAGTCTATCATTATTTAATTCCGCTACCATGTTGATGGGGGGGGGGGGGGTTTTGGGCCTCCGGCCACCTGCACTCACCAGACGAAACGCGGAAGCAGAGCTTCCACTTCACGCCGGTATTCTGTGAAGTCGTGGTACCACCCCGGTTTGAGCCGGCCCATACGTGCAACAGCAAAGCTGCCGCGTGGCTCTACTACTGTTAAAACTACTTCTTACTTATCGTAAGAAGACCGGACATTTTTTGTACCAGCGTTTGAAAAAAATTAGGTACGTAGTTCACTCAATAAGTTTTGAGATGCTGGAAATTTAAAAAGGGAACACACCCGTGTTATATGTTTCTAAAAAGCAAATTTATTTAAAAATAGCCAATTGCTCAATATTAAAAAAAACATAGTTGTATTCATTTTCCTGCAACGCTTCCCGCGCTTTTCTTTTAAAACGATGTACCTTAACCGTGAACATTTGCGCGCTATGATTTATTATGATTTTAAATCTGATTTAACCGAACAATTAAGTTTACAACGGTTACAATCAGCATTAGGGGACTCAGCCATTTTTAGGTGGTTTGCTGAATTCAAAAGGGGTAAAATTAACCTCAAAGAACCGGGGCTACGCAAACAGCAGTAACGTTAGAAAATGTATGGACTACTGAAATGTTGATACGAAAAGACCCACGAAACAGAAAAAGACCCACCCACATCGAAAAGATTGTAGGCATTAGTTCGGGGAGCATTTATACCATCCTACATCAACATCTTGGAGTGAGGAAGCTTTGTTTTCTATGGATCCCTCGTGTGCTCTCCGAAAGCGAAAAACAGACTCGTGAGAATTGGATGGTGAAATGCGTCTACGTTTTGAAAACGGGGCATCTAGGCGTGTTTCAGAAATCGTTACTGGTGACGAGACATGGATATATCAATATGATCCGGAAAATAAAAGGCAATCAACGGTATGGTAGACCCATAAGACCCCCCAGAAGGACAGTTACAGACAAAACTGCAAAGACGTCGGCAAAAAAATGGTGGCTAGTTTTTTTCCGCGGAGCGGATATTTGTGGACGTCAATGCTGGAAAATTGTAGGTCAGTCAACTCTAAATGGTAAACTACAATTGCATTACCCAAAGCCTTTCAAGCTGTGCAGGAGAGAAGACCAAAGACCGGACTTCGGGGAATCATGCTGCATCACGGTAACGCCTCTTCACACACTCATCTTAGAACGAAAGCATTTATTGAGGAATCTGGTGTTGAAACTCTAAGTCACCCAACCTACAGTCCTAACTTAGCTCCTTGTGATTTCTTTTTGTTTCCAAGAGTCAAAGAAAAAGTAATAGGCAAGTTTTTTTCAAGCGCCGAAGAAGCCGTGGCTGCCTACGAAGGAGCGATTTCCGACCTTTCAGATCAGGACTGGCAAAAGTGTTTTCAGTTGGTTGAGGCGAATGGAACTTTGTATAGAGCATCATGGAGAATATTTTGAAAAGATGTAAAATAAATATTAATAGTATCTAGTATAATTTTTGTATATCTCAAAACTTATTGTCTGTCTACGTAGAGTCGCGCTTTGGTACGCCGGAAAAAATAGCGCGAAATTTTGTTTTCGGATGAATAAATTTTTAACATCGAAGAAAGTTATAATAAACAAAATGATAAGATATATGCCCACAGCAGTGAAGAAGCCAGCACGCGTATTCCGAGGGTTCAACGAGCACATTATCCTTCGTCATTCATGGTTTGTCTTGGAGTCTCATATTCAGGCTTAACTGAGGTGTTTTTCTGTGAAAAGGTGTAAAAACCAGTTCCAAGGTGTACCAAAGTACCGTAGCAAGCTTAGTGGAACCTCTTTATCAAACAATGTTCAAAAACAGACATTGGATATTCCAACAGGACTGCACCAGCTCATAGGGCACGAAGCACGCAAAACTGGTTGACCGCCCGTGGAATTTACTTTATCCTACATGAAGACTGGCCCTCTTCTAGTCCAGATTTAAGCCCACTGGATTATAAGATATGGCAACATTTGGAAGAGAAAGTCTGCGCTAAACCTCATCAGAATTTGGAATCTCTCCGAGCATCTTTCGCTAGAGCAGCGGCAGAAATAGATATGAGGTTGGTGCGTGCTGCGATTGATGATTAGCCGCGTCGATTAAGGGCATGTGTTCAAAATAGGGTAGGGAATTTTGAATAATATAAATAAAATTGTATTCTAAATTAAACTACCTTTCATTTCGTATATGATTTCTATATAATTATCAAAAAGTGACCAAATCAAAAACTCAAAAACTTATGACCTGACTAAGTAATTGTTTCTTCTGAAACTTTATCTAGCTTTTTAGAAAACTCTACTGATATCATAGATATATCAGATAAAGTCACAATATTGGGCGACTTTAACTTAGGTTTTATTGATTGGTCCCGTAAGTCGGATAGTGACCCATGTATTGCAACAAATTATGGTTCGAAACTAGGACTCTCTCTTATTGACTTTATGGCTGTCAATAATTTATCGCAAATGAACGATGTGTCTAATGTTGATGGTAGAATACTAGATCTAGTTCTATCCAATGTTGATTGTTTAAATGTTACTAAATCTATAAGTATGCTTAGCAAAGTAGATCAAAAACATCCTCCAATTTTGATATCGATCCCAAAACTTACTTCCGAGTACCTCAAGCCGATAATAAGCCATCGTTACAACTACGTTAGAGCAGACTATGGCAATATTGTACCTTACTTGAAGAGCATTAACTGGCAAGTGGAGCTAGAAAAATGTCAAAATGTTAACGAAATGACTAATATATTTTATCACTTTTTAAATATAGCCGTAGCATCCTATATTCCTAAAACAAGACCTAAAAAGAGAAAAGCAAAAAAAGATTAAAATATTTAAAATATAAGAACCCTCGTGATCAACTTGAATACGAGCTTTTTAATTTTAAAAAAAGAATTGAAAGCGATATTTCTAAAAATCCAAAAAGCTTTTGGCGTTTTGTGACGGACAGGCGCAATGGTGTATCCAATATCCCAGCTATAATGTATCAAGCTGATCAGGTCGCAAACACCGGACCAGATATTGCCCAAATGTTTGCAAACAAATTTTCATCTGTTTTTAGTAAAGTGGCTGCAAACGACGACGGTGACGTATCTATGTCCAATAATTCATGTTTAAATTCTGTAAAATTAACTGAAAGAGACATTATAGGTGCAGTCAAAAAGCTTGACATTTTCAAGGGAGCTAGCCCAGATGAGATTCCCCCTGTTTTCGTCAAACGTTGTATCTCGGCCTCAGCGTTAGAACTGGCTATTATTTTCAATCAATCTTTGCGTGATGGAGTATTTCCTGATATTTGGAAAAATTCAAATTTCGTTGCGGTATTTAAAAAAGGCGTTATTAATGCCGTTAGTAACTACAGACCGATTTCAATTATTTCATGTATTCCTAAATTGTTTGAATCCTTGATATGTCCAATTATTACGCGTCACTTAAGCACATGTATATCAGACCATCAACATGGGTTTAGGAAGGGCCATTCGATTGAAACTAACCTTGTATCATTTATGTCGTATCTCTGTAAAGAAATTGACAAAGGACAGGAAGTTGATGCTATATATATATGGATTTTTCTAGTGCATTCGATAAAGTCTGTCACTCGCGCTTAATTAACAAGCTAAAAAAATATGGGGTATGTGGATCTTTGCTAGAATGGTTCCAGTCTTATTTAGCAAAAATACTCCAGTTTGTGGTAGTGAATGGTTACAAATCAGAAAATTATATAGCGTTCTCAGGCGTCCCGCGATGATCGCATCTGGGTCCAGTCCTTTTTGCTGCCTTTATCAATGATATAACTTTCGAAATACGCAACTCTGAATTCTGTCTTTTTGCTGACGATTTAAAAATATACAAAACAGTAAAATCTACTGTAGACGTGCAACTCATCCAAAGTGATTTAAACAGAATTAGTACATGGTGTCAATTAAATGGTATGATACTTAATACTAAAAAAATCATATCATATTAAATTCTCAAGAAAGTTTATACCTTTCACGTCCTCCTATAAGATGAACTCTGATACCTTGGAGCAGGTTAAAGAAGTTCGAGATTTAGGCGTAATAGTGGATAGCAAATTATATTTTAAGTCTCACATTGACGCTACCGTCCAAAAAGCTGGAAGAATGCTTGGCTTCCTAAAACGAAACGCTAAAGGTTTTATGTCAGCCAAAACCAAAATAATTTTATATAACGCCTTGGTTCGAAGTCACCTAGAGTTTGCATCGGTGGTTTGGGGTCCTCAGTTTATCACTTATTCCCAACGCATTGAAAGCATACAGTGTTCATTTACTAGACATCTTGCGTTCCATTCTTCGGGCATTTTCCACCATAACACCTATAACGTTCGTCTCAAACATTTCGCAATGATGTCACTTTGTAACCGTCGTGTATAGCTGAATATATTGTTTAAAAAAAAATAATTTCTGGTACCGTAGATTGTAATAACCTACTTCAGTGCATTAATCTTAACATCCCATGCAACGATCCACGCCATCCTATTACTAAAATCTTTTACATCCCTGCCAGTAGAACAAACCTCTTAAAAAATTCGCCTATATCAAAAATTTGTGCCGAATACAACCGGGTATGTGCATTTGTTGACATTGACATTTTTCATGACTCATGCATTAGTTTGAGAAAGAAGTTATCTGTGTACCAGCTCTCTAAGCAGATTCTTAAAATTTCTTAAAATTTTGTAAAATTATTTTGATAATCTGCGTACTATTTTTGTGCTTTTTTTTGTTTTCTAATATTCGTATTTATAATAACATGTCTTAGATTTTAAGAGAATGTTGTACACGTCTTTTATTGGCGTACATACCAGGCCTTTGTTTTATGTAAGTTTTGCATTTAAATGTATTGTGTGTTATGCTGTTGATGTGTCATAATAAATAAATAAATAAATAAGTAATTATGTCATCATCATCATTACAGCCCTTAAGTACACTGCTGAACATAGGCCTCCCACAAAGCACGGTCCTGAGCCACCTGCATGCAGGTCGTCACTCCATCTAGGAGAGGGGGGGGGGGGACGCCCCCTGCCGTTACGAGGCTGCCACTCGAGAACCTTTTTTCCCCATCGATTATCGGTTCTCCGAGTTATGTGGCTGGCCCACTGTCACTTCAGTTTACTAATGGGGCTATGTCAGTTACTCTGGTTCTACTGTTCTCTACTGTGTTCTACTATCCTCATTCCTAAGTTTATCACGCAGAGAAACTCCGAGTACAGCTCTCTCCATAGCTCGCTGAGCGACTTTGAGCTTCCTCATACGACCAGCAGTGAAGGACTACGTCTCAGATCCATACGTCATCACTGACAACACGCACTGGTTGTACAATCTCGTTTTGAGATTTTGAGGTATGCCTGACGAGAAGATGTGTCGCAATCTCCCGAACGCTGCCCAGCTGAGTTGAATCCGTCGATTGACCTCTCGGTCGAAATTGGACTTACCTAGTCGGACTACTTGTCCCAGGTAAACATTAAATATGTAAAAAGATATAAATGAAAATGCATCTGTGGCCGTGGTGAGAAAAAGGGGAGATCTCCCGCCGAGCAAGGTGTTCTGCCCGGGGAACGGCCAACGCTTCGTGTGGTTGTTCGGAGATGTTCTATATATACTGTAAACAGATATATAGAACATCTAGATTCGGAATTTTGATAACGTGACTTAGGCTTCGGAGTGTTTCGCTTGCAGCGCGGCGACAGCGCCGCCACACATCTATTCGCCAATAAACTTTCTTTACAGTATGGCGAAGTCAAGATATTATGAAATATTTTCGTAAATTAAGCGAGAAGCATAGACCTTCTCGCTAGTACTTTTCTCGCATGAAAGATATTATGGTTTCCGATAGATAGCGGTCAGCCGTTAAATACTCAGACCGGCTGCGGGAAGAAGCGCCTGAGGTACCACATCGTCTGGTTCTGCTATCCATCCCCTAGGCATGACGATTAAAATTTATCCTCCCCACCATGGATAAGGTCCATGATTAGCTGTGAACTTTTATGGGCTAATCACAAAGAAGAAAATTTGTACAGGGAAAATTAGACAAAACTGAAATTTGATAGAGCTTTAACAAATCTCAAAAGTTTCTGGATTCTTTCTAAAGTCACATCTTGTTAAGGATTTATTAGGGTTATTAGAAATTAATCTAAACATAAAAAGAGCTTAACTAATTATATATCCATCACCGCTAACCACGAAATTTATATGTACATTAAAGTAAATTACAGCAATTATTATATACGTAACGTTAAATAAAGATAATAATTAAAATTATAATATTTACAACTAATACTAATTATACATAATATAAACAAAGAAACTATAATATAGAAAAACTAACACTAAAAATTTTAATAGTCAAAAAGTCCAGCTCCCCGTGGTATAGTGCCAAGAACACTGGCTGCGTTTCTTCGCTGAATAGCTATACTAAGCCTTTGAGCGAGGAAAGAACCAGCCCTCTTATCTCCAGCAGCGAAGACCAGTCGTGGATACAGTTCCTTTAGGAACTTCACTGCACGTGGACCCCACGGTCCGATAGTCTCTACGGAAAATGGCACAAATATGTAGTCATTTCTCGAAGACTCATATTTGCGCCCTTTACTAAATTCGGCTGCCTCTGATGCCGCCCCGGCTCTAAAAGAGGTACCCTTGAGATGAGAGGCCGCCAAAGTGTCAACGCAAGTAGCATCCCACACTATAACTTTACCTCTCCCAAGGGACGAAAGTCATACCGTCGGGTCTCTTGCCATCGCATCTAAATATCCCGCAAGGCTCTAAAACCTAGAAATGATATATGTAATTTTTAAAACTTGAGGGTTTTTATTGTATCAATGACAAACGAACAATCAAATTGATGGTAATTGCGCATGAAAAACTGACCCCGACTTAAGTAATTTATGCTGTGCATATTTTGTCATCCTTGAGGACTAAGATGGTGCCTCACAGCCTGAAAATATATTGGATCCCTTATCGTTGGAATCGTAATACAATAGTTGCAACATTTTTGATTTGTGACAAAAATATCCATGAGTGTGTTGCCTACTTAGACGGACTCTAGTAGAAAAAAGAGTTAGCTGCCTCGTTGGTCTAGTGGTTGTAGTAGTGCGACTGCTGATCATGAGGTCTTGGGTTAGAATCCCGGGTCGGGCCTAAAAATCAATTATTGAGTTTTTCTGTCAAGAAATTCTCAGTAGCTGCCCGGAGTCAGGAAGTTGGCGGTGTCTCACCCCCGTGCCTCGGAAAGTTGGTCCTGCGCCTGATCTCTCTCCCGGTCGTGTCGATTTACTGTCCCATCGGATTACGAGAGTGAGGGAATAGAGAGTGCAACTGTGCTTGCGCATACACTTGGGCCCTAAAAACCTGTCCTACGCCGATGACTAGCCTCCGTTGAGGCAGGCTATATATATATATATATATATATATGTAGTTATTTTAGCTAAACTCGTTTATTGTACCTAAACTACAAAAGAGTAATCATAAGTCATACCATAATAGACAGCTCCATGAGCTGGTCTGTGATGATGCGATGTCCTAAGAAGTCGAGGCTCCAACGTACGCAATAAAAGTAATTTTAATTTAGAGTGTTGAGCCCAGTTGATGCAATAGTTCGACCATCGGTTTTTAGAATATTTCTTTACAATGCAATACAATACTCTTTATTGTACACCAACAAAACATAAATATAACAAATAATGAACAAATAATGAGGGATAAACAAAAGGCGGTCTTATTGCTACATAGCAATCTCTTCCAGACAACCCAGAAGAGGAAATTAATAAAAATAAAAATAAGATTAATGGGTAGGGTGCACTAAATTAGACAAAAAAATACAACTTATATACTATAAAATGACAACATACTTAAGGTATATTAGTGATCATAACTAAGAGGAGAAAGACAGAGGAGTTAAAGAGACAAATAGTGTTCCTTAATTTGTTTCTTGAACACATTTAAAGATTGAGCACTTTTAATGGACTGGGGTAAGGAGTTCCAGAGTCTTACTCCAAGAACAGCAAAAGATTTATCATAAAATGTCGAGGTGTGTACAGGACATTGGAGCGAAAGGTTTTCTTTGGACCGTAAGGAAAAATCGCGACAAGAGCTAAGAAATTTAAAACGTTCTTTCAGATAGGGAGGACTTGATTCATTGGACAAGAACCAGTAGAGCGCAGAAAGTATATGAGTATTCCGACGAAGACGGATTGGGAGCCACTTGAGTTTAGTGCGGTATTCCGAGACATGGTCATATTTACGAAGCCCAAATATGAACCGTATACAGAGATTTTGGAGTTGCTCAAGTTTATTAAGTTGCTCCTCGGTGATATCAAGGTAACAAATGTCAGCATAGTCGAGGATAGGGAGTAGCAAAGATTGTGCAAGCGTAATTTTGGTGGAAATGGGTAAAAAAGTAGTTAAGCCTTCGGAGTGAAGCATAAGCCGCAAACATTTTTCGGCTCACTGCATTAATTTGGGGTGTCCAAGACAGACTGGAATCCAAAAGAATACCTAAATTTTTAACTACTTCATTATATGGAATAAGAATACCATTAAATACAACGGGTTGAATTTGACATTTTTTAATTTTGGAAATAGTTCTTAAACTCCCAATAATTATAGCTTGCGATTTTGAAGGGTTAACCGTCAACCCATAAGATCGTGTCCAGTCGAAAATAAAAGCCAGATCCTTGTCGATACATTCAACAGCTTTGGCAAGATCTTCGATGGTTGTTTGTAAATATATTTGAAGGTCATCTGCATACAAGTGGTAGAGAGAAGATATTTGGGATGTAATTGTATTAATAAAGATTGCGAATAAAAGAGGAGATAAGACACCACATTGTGGAACGCCAGCTACGGTATCAAGCCACGAAGAAAGTCTACCTTGGACACGAATACGTTGCCGGCGCCCGTGCAAATAACTATGAAACCAGGAAATTGCAGTTGGAAATATGTTAAGAGAACGCAGAATCCCTAACAGGATATCATGATCAACAGTATTGAAGGCATTGTTGAAATCCAGCAACACCAATACTGTGACTTGATGATTCTCCATACCGTGACGAATATCATCGGTGATTTTTAATAATGCCGTAGTCGTACTATGACCAGATCTAAAGCCAGATTGTAGAGGACTAAGGATGCTATTTCTAAAACAAAAGGAATTAATTTGTTGTTGGACAAGGCGTTCTAAAACTTTGGAAAGAAAAGGAAGAATTGAAATAGGGCGATATTCAGAAAAACTTGAAGGATTTTTTAGGTAAAGGTATGATTTGAGCGTCCTTCCATTGGGAAGGGAAAGAAGATGAGGATATGGAAAAGTTTAAGATATGGGTTATAATAGGTGTTAAAAAGTCCAACAAGGTAATGATCATTTTACGACTGACATCATCACTTCCGACAGCGTCGGAATGGATAGAGAGTATGTGTTTCCTAACATCACAATCTGCAAATTGCCTAAACACAAATGGAGAAAACTCAGGAGTGGGAAACGATGAAAGTTGAGTAAGTGTTGCTGATTTTGCCATATTGCTCAGGCAAGAAACGGAAGAAAAATGCTGATTAAGCAAATTTAAATCAACGTTATTTGAAATAGGACATGAACGAGTTCTCTCAACTCCAATAGACTTTAAGAAGTATTAAGAAGATATTTCTTTACTTAAATAAATGAAATATATAGTTTTACGACACTAATTTTGAGGTGGTAAACCAACATAAACTTAGAATTGACATAGCCCAACGGGTTACTAAGCTGAAGTGGCTATGAGCCGGCTATATACCTCGAAGAACCAACGACCGATGGTGAAAAAAGTGAAGTGTAGAGCGACCTCCCACTAGATGGAGTAACGACCTGGTAAGACATGCAAGAAGTTGATGGATGCAAATTGTTCAGGACAGTGCTTTGTGGCATTCCTTGGGGGAGGCCTATGTTCAGCAGTGGACTTGTGAAGGGATATAGTGATGATGATGATGATATCAACGTACCAGGGTGCGCACAACACAATTCGGGATTGGGCGGGGGGGGGGGCCCACCCGGTCGTCCCCCTGAGTCTTATTAAAAGTCCATTGAGGAACATAGATCAACCAAGAAATGCCACAAAGCACTGTCCTGAGCAATCTCAAATCTATCAAAAAAAATCATCCGTGCAGATACGTTGTAAGAATATCTGCTATCCTTTATCGTCCCTACACCCACGGGACGATAAGAGGTAAGGAGCCAGTAGATGAATAGAATAGAATCATTTTTACTCAATATAGATTACAAGAACACCTATTGAAAATTATTTAAGCTTTACCACTGGCTCGGAAAAAATCCTCTTTCCTGAGAAGAACCAGAAGAAACTCAACAGTTTTTTTAAAACATTTAAAATTGGTGATTTTCCAGACGTTAAAAAATTGGTGACTTTTTTACCGTCTGGAGAAAATAGGCCGTAACAGGTGAACGGAATAGAAGCTTAGCACTGATATTTTACATTTTGTTTATTTTTAATTAACATATTACAAAATTGAGCTATCAATAAATACTACTAATTGGTTACGTATTTTTTTATTTCGATAGTTTTCAATTAATTAATTTATTTAGGTAAAAATTTGGTTTTTATTTTTTTAGTACCGAACGTTTATTTCAAATTAGTAATATGAGTCGGTTAATCTTTCTATTCTCCCTTTAAAGGCTACTCATCATAATATCGGAACCGATGACTCATTGATTGATCTAATCCTTGCTGCTTCTCCTGAACATGTGATAACGCATGGACAGTTACCCGCTTTGGGTTTCTCACGCCACGACTTAATTTATGCATCGTATAAGCTTAAACCTCCTAAATATTCCCCTACTGTAATGCATCTTCGCAGTTTTTCTAAAATAGACTTTGACAAGCTTAGGAATGACGCTCTTAATCTCGATCTAGCCTCCTTAATAGCAGCATCTACTGTTGACGATAAAGTCACTATCCTTAACCACAATATTCTTAGCCTTTATGATGCTCATGCTCCTGTTCACAAGGTTAGATTGAAGCGTCCCCCTGCCCCTTGGATGACAGAGGGCATAAGGATGGCAATGGCTAGACGAAATCGTGCTTTTCTTCGTTTCAAGAGAGATCGAACCGAAGAAAATTGGTTATCTTTTAAAGCAGCCAGGAATAGGTGTAATCATATGGTACGTGCAGCTAAACGCCGATATTTCCATAACTGTATTAATAACTCTTCTCCAGTTTTAGTGTGGAAATTCCTAAAATCTTTCGGTCTTTGTAGACCAGCTACGTTGGATTGTGGTCCTTCTCTGTCACTTGATAAAATCAACCAACATTTCGCTTCTGTAAAAGCACTGGACCCTACAATTCGTTCCCAAACTATGGCTTCCATTGCTTCTATGCAAATTCCTAACATTCCTACCTTTAATTTTTCTCCTGTTTCTCAGGATGATGTCAAAAAGTCAATTTTAGCAATCCAGTCCAAGGCCGTGGGTTACGACGAGATTAGTAGACATATGGTAGTATTTATACTAGAGCACCTTCTCCCGGCAATTTCCCATATAATCAATTTTTCCCTTGATTCAGGTCAGTATCCTAATCTTTGGAAGAGGGCTTTTGTAAAGCCTCTCCCAAAAGTTCCTACTCCCATTCTTCCCAATCATTTTCGTCCAATATCCATTCTACCCTTTCTTTCCAAAATTTTAGAATCCTGTGTTTACAAGCAAATTTCTACTTTTGTTTCGAAACATAACCTACTGAGTATATATCAGTCTGGGTTTCGTCCTGGTCATAGTACCACTACTGCATTAATTAATGTTATGGATAATATTAAACAAGGCATGGAAGAAAAAAAATAACAGTACTGGTACTAGTTGATTTCTCAAATGCTTTCAACACAGTTGATCACGAAATCCTTCTTTCCATACTGTCTCACCTGAATTTTGGCCCTACTGAATTGGATTGGTTTACATCTTATCTTCGCGGTCGACAGCAGTCAGTCAGAGTTGCGCAACTGTCCTCAGCGTGGGCTGATGTGGATGCTGGTGTGCCGCAAGGCGGTATTCTTTCTCCTATAATGTTTTCAATTTTTAGAAACTTTATTACCTCCATCATCGACTGCTCGTACCATTTGTATGCCGATGACCTTCAGCTTTATGTGCAAACTGAGATTGGGGATATCCATAATGGGATCAAAAACCTTAACGGCAACTTAGCAGCTATCAGGGATTGGTCAACTGGGGTTTTGGTCAATCCTTTGAAATGCCAAGCTATACTGGTGGGTAGCTCAAGGATGCTGGCTAAGATTAACCTGACAGACTTACCTCCTATTTACTATGATAATACTACAATTCCATTCAGTAATTCTGTTAGAAATCTTGGCCTTCACATCGACAGCACGCTGAATTGGAGAACTCAGGTTTCAGATGTGAGTCGTAAAGTCACCGCCACGTTATGCTCTCTGTATCGTTTAAAGCATTTTCTCCCCACTAAATCTAAGATCATGCTTGTCCATTCACTTATCTTACCCATAATTGATTATGCAGATGTGTGTTACCCAGACCTGTCCCAAGATCTTCTGAACAAGCTGGAACGCCTCTTCAATAACTGTATAAGATTTATCTTTGGGCTCCGTAAGTATGATCATATTTCGCAATACAGATCTAAGCTAAATTGGCTTACAATCCGGCAGAGGCGCAACTCCAGAATATTACTTGTACTTTTTTCCATATTAAATGATCCATCTTCGCCTTCTTATCTTAAGAGTAAATTTCATTATCTTTACTCATCTCATGATAGGGTCCTACGCTCTTCTTCTAACAACAAAATCTGTACTCCAGTTCACTTCACCGAGTTCTATGGTAACTCCTTCACAGTTCAGGCTACACGCCTTTGGAACTCCTTGCCCGATGACATCAGAAAAGCTCCCAATAAGTACGCTTTTAAAAAGTTGGTCCATGATCATTTATTAAAGACAACGCATTCTACATGACTCATTTATTTAATATGTATTGCCGAACAGACGTATATATTCATAGTCATTTGTATATACTAATTATATATGTATTTAAATATGTTTACTTGTATGTATATCCATTTATTTATATATTTGTATATTTGTAAGGATAGATCATATATGTATAGTTTATTTATTAGTAGTTTGTATTTATTATGTAGTTAATTATCATTTGTATTGTTTTCTCTCTTATTCTATATTGCCACACCTACGTCAAACTCTCACCACTCCATTTTTTTTTTTTTTTTTATAGAAGAGGGGGCAAACGAGCATGCGGCTCACCTGATGTTAAGTGACTACCGCCGCCCATGATCAACCGCAACACCAGGAGAATTGCGGGTGCGTTGCCGGCCCTTTAGAAAGGAGTAAGCTCTTTTCTTGAAGGTCCCCAGGTCGTATCGGTCCGGAAAAATCGCCGGTGATAAACTATTCCACAGAGAGGTTGTACGTGGAAGAAAACTCCTTGTGAAACGTACAGTGGTGGACCGCCAAGCATCCAGATGGTGTGGATGGTATCGGGACGTTTGTCGTGTCGTGCGTTCACGAAATTTGGCGGCTGGGATTAATCCGAACAATTCCTCAGAGCACTCCCCGTGATAGATGCGATAAAATACGCAAAGCGATGCAACATCTCTTCGCAACGCCAGTGAATCGAGCCGATCGGAAAGCACTCGGTCGTCGACGATTCGAGCCGCTCTGCGCTGGATGCGGTCAAGTGGAAGGAGCTGGTACTGGGGAGCCCCAGCCCAGAGATGGGAACAGTATTCCATGTGCGGCCGAACCTGCGCCTTGTAAAGTTGCAGGCGGTGTGCCGGCATGAAATACTGTCCCGCTCTGCTGAGCACGCCAAGCTTTTTAGAGGCCAATTTGGCCTTCCCTTCCAAGTGACCACGAAACTGCACGACACTCGATATGTCGACGCCGAGGATTCCGATACTGGCTGAGGCAACAAGGGGAGTGCCTTGAAACTGAGGGGATACGACAAAGGGGTTCTTTTTAGCGGTTAACGCGCAAACTTGTGTCTTCTGGGGGTTAAACTGGACTAGATTTAGTCGTCCCCAATCCGAGACTCTGTTCAGCAAAGACTCGACTTCAGACACAAGTTTGTCCCGGCACTCGGAGACGTTTTCCCGAGAAATATTGGCTCGGCCGGTGTGAAGAGCATCACCAGTGCTGTCATCTGCATAGCAATGAATGTTACGGGTATGCAACATATCATTGATATGCAGAAGAAACAGCGTTGGCGATAGCACGCAGCCCTGTGGAACACCAGCATTAATAGGCTTGCAATCGGAGCTTGCACCGTCTACAACGACCTTGATGCTCCGATCTGCAAGAAAGCTGGTGATCCAATCGCACAATTTCTCGGGAAGCCCATAGGAAGGGAGCTTCGAAAGAAGCGCTTTGTGCCAAACCCGATCGAAGGCCTTCGCAATGTCCAAACTAACGGCCAATGCCTCCCCCTTGAACTCTACTGCCTCCGCCCATCTGTGAGTGAGGTAGACCAGAAGATCACCAGCTGACCGACCACGGCGAAAACCGTATTGGCGGTCACTAATCAGCTGGTGATCCTCAAGGTACCTCATGAGCTGGCAGTTTACAATGGACTCCATTGTTTTGGAGAACAAGGAGGTGATGGCGATTGGCCGGTAGTTGGACGGGTCTGAGCGGTCGCCTTTTTTAGGGATCGGGTGGACGAAAGCCGTCTTCCATGATTTTGGGACTACGCCTAGGGAGTAGGAGTACCGGAAAAGACGCGTTAAAACCGGTGCCAACTCTGGAGCACACGTCCTCAGCACAATTGGGGGGATTCCGTCAGGCCCACTCGACTTGTGGATGTCCAGGGAGAGGAGTGCTTTGCGAACCGAGCGCTGTGTGAACTGCACTTCCGGCATGGAGCACTCACACCGCGGGATGGTCGGCGGCGTACTCCCCCCGTCATCGAGAGTCGAGTTAGACGCAAAGAAGGAGCCTAGAAGATCGGCTTTCTCCTTTGCAGTATGGGCCAGTGAGTCGTCCTCCCTGTGCAGAGATGGAAGAGATGGCTGACAGAAATTCCCCTGGACAGCCTTGGCGAGAGACCAGAATGCACGGGTTCCAGAAGGAAGGCGAACTAGTCTCTCGCCAATTCTGCCTATGTGCTCTGACTTTGCCTTGGCAATGACTCTTTTGAAGGACCTAGAGGCGGAATTATACTTCTTTTTTAGAGTGCTGGTGTTTACATCCCGGGACGCTGATGCATCAACCCAGGCTTGGTAGCACTCCTGCTTATAGCATGATGCTATTTTACAGGAGCGACCAAACCATGGCTGAGATTTGCCTCCAATGGGCACCACAGAGGAAGGAATAAAAAGTTCCATACCCTGAAGTACCACATCAGTAACAGAATCCGCAACAACGTTGGGATCATCCGGCGAGAAGCAAACCCGCCCCCAAGGGTAGGATGCAAAGAAAGACCGCATCCCATCCCAATCGGCTGACCTATAGTGCCAAACACGGCGGCAGCCTGCAGAATGCAACCGCGATTTCAGCGTGAGTGGCACAACACTCCGGATCAGACAATGGTCCGAGGAGCCTAAAGGGGCGTCGACGGAAATCTGATATCCGTCCGGGTGAGAGGTCAGCAGAAGGTCCAACAGGGAAGGTGCATGATCCTCCACATCTGGAATCCGCGTAGGCGAAGTAACCAGTTGTGTCAGACCATATGCCAAGGCAAAATCATGAACAGATCTCCCCGCATGATCGGTTAAACGTGAACCGAGCCATTCGGCGTGATGAGCGTTAAAGTCGCCGAGGATCACGATCTCTGCGGAGGGGATCTGCTGTAGCAACGAATCTGCAGCCATTTGGACGTGGTCGAAGAGTCGGTCTGTTTCGGCATTACCGCTGTGGGACCTATAGAGGCACCCGTAGACGCGCGGATGGTCGTCGCTGTCTACGCGTAGCCAAAGGATGGATAGGTCCGAACCTTCAAGTCTGCCGAGGCGTCGAGAACAGATGTCCTCTCTGACGTAAACGCAAACTCCAGCCCGAGGCACAAAGGAGTGTTCCAGTTTGTACCCCGGGTAGGAGAGATACGAAACATCAGCCGGAGAGGACACCTGCGTCTCGGTCAGAAAGAGCAAAGCCGGCCGTCTCGAGATGGTAGTGGACGGCGTTTAGGTTAGAGTGAAGTCCCCTGATATTGCAGAAATTCACGGACAGCGTGCCAGGGGTCGCCTTGGTCTTGTTGCTCCGTCTGCCCCGAGCAGTTGTAGTCTTGAGCGGAATTTCGCCCCCCCCAGAATACGCGGGGCAGCCTGAGCACCCACGCTCAGAAGTGGAGAAACATGGTCGTGGATGCTCAGTGAGGGATTCTCCAGGGGTGCTGGTACCCTCCTGGGGTAGTCTATCTTTATTTAATTCCGCTACCATGTTGATGGGGGGGGGGGGATTTGGGCCTCCGGCCACCTGCACTCACCAGACGAAACGCGGAAGCAAAACTTCCACTTCACGCCGGTATTCTGTGAGGTCGTGGTACCACCCCGGTTTGAGCCGGCCCATACGTGCAACAGCAAAGCTGCCGCGTGGCTCTACCACTGTTAAAATGGGTCCATGGGTTGACTGGTAGAGAATGCCTCAAGGCATTAAGTCCGCCCTTTGTATTCTTTTGTTAAGGATGCAATAAAGAATAAATAAATAAATAAAATAATATTTATAGACAGATCACTTTAATTATACGAGTATGTTAATTTAAAATAAAAAAGATTGAAAAATATCAATGCCACAGGCTTCTATTCGGTTCACCTGTTACACCCAATTTTTTCCAGAGGGAAAAAAGTTACCCAGTATATCATATATAGATGGGCAGCAAGGTCTTCACTTTTTTAAAGAATAAGGTGACAAACGCACTCAGTCCACCTGATGGTAAGTGTGGCCCATAGACATCTAAATGCGGATGGGTTGCTATCCTGAGGACTAAGATGGAATGCCTCGTTTCCAGTTAAAATGGTCTCCAGTTCTCTATACTCACCATACGAACCAGCAGCATTTTACGCTTGTATTCTGTGAGAGCGTGGTCCTACCCCGGTCGAGCCGACCTATTTACGCTACAGCCATAATATGGCTGCAGCGTGGCTCTACGATGTTTAAACTACTAAAAATAAAAACTGCTTGCCAAGCGTTGTTACCAGTACCATCTTTACCATAAGGGCACACGGGGTCCGTGCCCGCGCCCCGATCGTCGCGGGGGTCCTCGTGACCTTATTCGCTTACGCTATACAATCATTTGTTTATTTCAGGAAAATTTAATCCGAGAAAAAATTTATGGAGTAAATGGGAGCGTTGTTAGTGACTTTCTGGCAACCCTGAGCAGTGACAAGCTACACATTTACACATTAACGCGCGTTTCACCGTCATCTAAACGTTTTTGTCGGGTTGTGCAGTCGCCTGACTTATAGCCTGGATTTTTTTTCGGAAGTCTATGTATTTATAATCTATGAGATAAAAATATCCTTGACTTTAATAAAAATAACACTTCGAAATAATTAACGGCAAATGATTTTTTTAATATGGTAATTATCAACCACAAATATTAGATTGTATAGCAAATAATTGATACGATCCTTACTTTTAGATACACGTATTGATGTTTTTATAGAATATTTTATTTTTTTGAAAGAAAGTTTAGGAAAGAGACAACAAAGTTTATATTTTCCTAAGAAATTATCGTCTCCGCTATGAAGTCTGTCAAATAATTTAGCTCATTGTAAAGTGGCGCCGCCCTGGTGGCAGAAAAGTCGTGGATGTCCTCATTATTTATTACTGAAAATATGTCAGATGATATTGACATAGAGAGGGAACGCAGGTTAAAAAAAACTCTATTCAGAGCCTATTGTCAGTCCTTTTACACCTACAGTCTATGGGTTGAGTATACACGGAGGACGCTCACAACCCTGCGCGTCCAATATAATAACGGCTTCAGGATGCTGATGGGGCTGTCTCGGTACTACAGTGTGTCGGCAATGTTTGCTGCGGCTCGCATAGACAGTTTCCCAGCTATCATGCGCAAACGTGTTGCCTCCGCATGGCGCCGTGTCCGGGATAGCTCCAACAGCCTCCTGGCGGCGATAGGGAGTCACTATTGCTGTCCTATCCTGAGGCACTGGAACAGCGAACATATTGGCTCGAGACCTGCTCTGGTAAATATAAAGTAGATAGTGTATAGTAATATAGTATGTAACCTTTTAAATTTAATTTTTTACTAACCCTAGCTTATAAGTTCTTTTTGTAATTACTAACCCACTCTATAGAAAGAAATTTCTGAAATAAAGAATAATAATAATAATATTAATTAATGACATATTATTTGATTTTTACCAATTAACTATAATAAATATAGGGTCCCCAATTCTTGTGTGCCCAAGGGTCCCGGTATGGCCTAAGACAGTGTTGGTTGTTACCTACTATAGTAAATATCCTCTCAATAACGTTCTCTACACGGAAACTTTTATAAAACATTGTATGGCAATGTTCAACTATTTCTGACATGGCTGCAGCTGCCGGCCCATTCGATGCAACGTCGCGTCGTGCCGCCGGATATGTTGCCGCCTGTCGGCACGGCGAACAGCGTCTATTGTTGAAGGCATCAATTTCACGTTTTCCCTATAAGTTCAATTCACACGTTATTCGGTCACGTTCCTAGTTAATTTACAAATGATGTCATGACTTACGGCACCATTGGTTGTCACCACTCACCATTGCCGCATGGCTCTACCATTTACAGTGGTAGAGCCATGCGGCAGCTTTGCTGTTGCACGTATGGGCCGGCTCAAACCGGGGTGGTACCACGACCTCACAGAATACCGGCGTGAAGTGGAAGTTCTGCTTCCGCGTTTCGTCTGGTGAGTGCAGGTGGCCGGAGGCCCAAATCCCCCCCCCCCCATCAACATGGTAGCGGAATTAAATAAAGATAGACTACCCCAGGAGGGTACCAGCACCCCTGGAGAATCCCTCGCTGAGCATCCACGACCATGTTTCTCCACTTCTGAGCGTGGGTGCTCAGGCTGCCCCGCGTATTCTGGGGGGGGCGAAATTCCGCTCAAGACTAAAACTGCTCGGGGCAAACGGAGCAACAAGACCAAGGCGACCCCTGCCACGCTGTCCGTGAATTTCTGCAATATCAGGGGACTTCACTCCAACCTAAACGCCGTCCACTACCATCTCGAGACGGCGAGGCCGGCTCTGCTCTTTCTGACCGAGACGCAGGTGTCCTCTCCGGCTGATGTTTCGTATCTCTCCTACCCGGGGTACAAACTGGAACACTCCTTTGTGCCTCGGGCTGGAGTTTGCGTTTACGTCAGAGAGGACATCTGTTCTCGACGCCTCGGCAGACTTGAAGGTTCGGACCTGTCCATCCTTTGGCTACGCGTAGACAGCGACGACCATCCGCGCGTCTACGGGTGCCTCTATAGGTCCCACAGCGGTAATGCCGAAACAGACCGACTCTTCGACCACGTCCAAATGGCTGCAGATTCGTTGCTACAGCAGATCCCCTCCGCAGAGATCGTGATCCTCGGCGACTTTAACGCCCATCACGCCGAATGGCTCGGTTCACGTTTAACCGATCATGCGGGGAGATCTGTTCATGATTTTGCCTTGGCATATGGTCTGACACAACTGGTTACTTCGCCTACGCGGATTCCAGATGTGGAGGATCATGCACCTTCCCTGTTGGACCTTCTGCTGACCTCTCACCCGGACGGATATCAGATTTCCGTCGACGCCCCTTTAGGCTCCTCGGACCATTGTCTGATCCGGAGTGTTGTGCCACTCACGCTGAAATCGCGGTTGCATTCTGCAGGCTGCCGCCGTGTTTGGCACTATAGGTCAGCCGATTGGGATGGGATGCGGTCTTTCTTTGCATCCTACCCTTGGGGGCGGGTTTGCTTCTCGCCGGATGATCCCAACGTTGTTGCGGATTCTGTTACTGATGTGGTACTTCAGGGTATGGAACTTTTTATTCCTTCCTCTGTGGTGCCCATTGGAGGCAAATCTCAGCCATGGTTTGGTCGCTCCTGTAAAATAGCATCATGCTATAAGCAGGAGTGCTACCAAGCCTGGGTTGATGCATCAGCGTCCCGGGATGTAAACACCAGCGCTCTAAAAAAGAAGTATAATTCCGCCTCTAGGTCCTTCAAAAGAGTCATTGCCAAGGCAAAGTCAGAGCACATAGGCAGAATTGGCGAGAAACTAGTTCGCCTTCCTTCTGGAACCCGTGCATTCTGGTCTCTCGCCAAGGCTGTCCAGGGGAATTTCTGTCAGCCATCTCTTCCATCTCTGCACAGGGAGGACGACTCACTGGCCCATACTGCAAAGGAGAAAGCCGATCTTCTAGGCTCCTTCTTTGCGTCTAACTCGACTCTCGATGACGGGGGGAGTACGCCGCCGACCATCCCGCGGTGTGAGTGCTCCATGCCGGAAGTGCAGTTCACACAGCGCTCGGTTCGCAAAGCACTCCTCTCCCTGGACATCCACAAGTCGAGTGGGCCTGACGGAATCCCCCCAATTGTGCTGAGGACGTGTGCTCCAGAGTTGGCACCGGTTTTAACGCGTCTTTTCCGGTACTCCTACTCCCTAGGCGTAGTCCCAAAATCGTGGAAGACGGCTTTCGTCCACCCGATCCCTAAAAAAGGCGACCGCTCAGACCCGTCCAACTACCGGCCAATCGCCATCACCTCCTTGTTCTCCAAAACAATGGAGTCCATTGTAAACTGCCAGCTCATGAGGTACCTTGAGGATCACCAGCTGATTAGTGACCGCCAATACGGTTTTCGCCGTGGTCGGTCAGCTGGTGATCTTCTGGTCTACCTCACTCACAGATGGGCGGAGGCAGTAGAGTTCAAGGGGGAGGCATTGGCCGTTAGTTTGGACATTGCGAAGGCCTTCGATCGGGTTTGGCACAAAGCGCTTCTTTCGAAGCTCCCTTCCTATGGGCTTCCCGAGAAATTGTGCAATTGGATTACCAGCTTTCTTGCAGATCGGAGCATCAAGGTCGTTGTAGACGGTGCAAGCTCCGATTGCAAGCCTATTAATGCTGGTGTTCCACAGGGCTGCGTGCTATCGCCAACGCTGTTTCTTCTGCATATCAATGATATGTTGCATACCCGTAACATTCATTGCTATGCAGATGACAGCACTGGTGATGCTCTTTACACCGGCCGAGCCAATATTTCTCGGGAAAACGTCTCCGAGTGCCGGGACAAACTTGTGTCTGAAGTCGAGTCTTTGCTGAACAGAGTCTCGGATTGGGGACGACTAAATCTAGTCCAGTTTAACCTCCAGAAGACACAAGTTTGCGCGTTAACCGCTAAAAAGAACCCCTTTGTCGTATCCCCTCAGTTTCAAGGCACTCCCCTTGTTGCCTCAGCCAGTATCGGAATCCTCGGCGTCGACATATCGAGTGACGTGCAGTTTCGTGGTCACTTGGAAGGGAAGGCCAAATTGGCCTCTAAAAAGCTTGGCGTGCTCAGCAGAGCGGGACAGTATTTCATGCCGGCACACCGCCTGCAACTTTACAAGGCGCAGGTTCGGCCGCACATGGAATACTGTTCCCATCTCTGGGCTGGGGCTCCCCAGTACCAGCTCCTTCCACTTGACCGCATCCAGCGCAGAGCGGCTCGAATCGTCGACGACGGAGTGCTTTCCGATCGGCTCGATTCACTGGCGTTGCGAAGAGATGTTGCATCTCTTTGCGTATTTTATCGCATCTATCACGGGGAGTGCTCTGAGGAATTGTTCGGATTAATCCCAGCCGCCAAATTTCGTGAACGCACGACACGGCAAACGTCCCGATACCATCCACACCATCTGGATGCTTGGCGGTCCACCACTGTACGTTTCACAAGGAGTTTTCTTCCACGTACAACCTCTCTGTGGAATAGTTTATCATCGGCGATTTTTCCGGACCGATACGACCTGGGGACCTTCAAGAAAAGAGCTTACTCCTTTCTAAAGGGCCGGCAACGCACCCGCAATTCTCCTGGTGTTGCGGTTGATCATGGGCGGCGGTAGTCACTTAACATCAGGTGAGCCGCATGCTCGTTTGCCCCCTCTTCTATAAAAAAAAAAAAAAAAAAAAAAAAAACCATGATGTCGAGTGAACATGTAAATGCTAACTTATTCGTAATAAAGCAGTGTACCCACTAATTTTATCATCATCATCACCATTACAACTACATACAAGTCCACTGTTGAATATAGATTGCCTACAAGGACTGCCTTAAAACACGGTTATGTGGCACTCGCATCCATCTAGTGTGGGGAGGGGGCACACTTCGGTCACCGGTACAACGCAGATACAACTCCACATGTATTATTTGAAACATAAAAACATGCATACAACCAACTGTATTGTTCTTACAGAAATCAGTGAACCTTTATTAGCAGTAAATTAAACAAAGTTACGTCTCATTAACGTTCCAATGCAATGCTGTGCACAGGTCTTCCCTAATTATATATAGCTGTATCTTTTCTACACAATACCTAAAAAAAACTAATTTTAAAGTTTCCCATGGTATCGTAAGCGGCGAGAGAGGGGAACAAATCAGATGTGCAGTAGCGTCTTCATAATAGCGATAAAAAAATCCGCTGCCCACCTACTTGTCAAGCGTGGCAACTATGGCGAATGTCCCCTCTAAGATATAATCTATGGGGAAGACCTACGTACAGCAATGGACTTTAATAGGCTCTAATATTACGGTACAAAAACCTAATTTACATCCATGATTACGAAGGTAGTAATGTGTTTGACGTTCTAAGGGTTAGCCAAGTTGCTTTCTACTGATAACACTAGTAGAAAACTATAAAATGATTGGTAATGAGTAATGACACAACCGAACGGTAAGTCACGTGACATTCACGTTGATTTTAATTCTCATTTATTTTTCTATTAGCGTTCATGATCGTAGAATGTTATCTTGGCTAGTCCCGCTGTTGTTCCAAGTCACCTTCAACTTTTATCCCCATCCACTCAGAACGAGTTTATAGCATCTTGATGTCTTGCACATGGTATGCATGTGCTTGGATTTGGGGATATTTTTAAGTAGTTATGGGATCCCAAGCAGATGGCAGTATCTAGCTATCTGCTCTAAAATTATTTATTTTTATACGTGGTGGAGCCATGCTGCAGCTATATTAGTAGTATAGTTGTAGCACGAATGGGTCGGCTAGACCGGCGAAGGACTGCGCTCTCGCAGAATACCAGCGTAAAATAGTAGCTTAATGCTGCTGTGTTTCGTACGGTGAGTGTAGAGAACCGGAGACCCCTTTTACTGGAAACGAGGCATTCCGTCTTAGTCCTCACGGGTGACAATGCATCTGCATTTTGATTCGTAATCGAGGATAGATGTAGATGTCTATGGGCCACAGCAACCACTCCACCATCAGGTGGACTGTGTGCTCGTTTGTCACCCTATCCTACAAAAAGAAAATTTTGTTCAAATATCATCACATATTACTGTCAGGGTGTGGTTGTTATTAATATAAAGAACGGTGACCGTATCTTTTATATCATACATATCATATAATTATTATATAATAGTTTATAGTGGGTATATACGAGTACTATACTCGTATAATGCCTACCTAATTCCGTAACTGTTAACCGGATTTTATTCGAGGCTTACGAGTACTATGTGTATAAAACTTAGAGGATTAAATTTCTACCCCGATTGATTAAAACTACTTTTACGGATTTTTTTCGCGTTTTATTTATTTTATTTTTAACACCATAGGTCATACTGTGTATAGAAAAAAGACCCATACAAACCGATACTTAAATGGTGAATCTCACCACCATCCTTCACAGTTAGCTACCGTGGGCAAATCTTTGTTACAGAGAGCACGAGGAATCTGTGACAGCAAACACCTGGCCGCCGAGCTTCAGCACGTCAAACAGGTTCTGCACAACAACAAGCTTCGGGTCCCGCGCCTCCGTCACAGTGACCGAGTGAAGCCGGCCACAGTCGA
The DNA here is from genome assembly GCA_036936625.1 of Parnassius smintheus behrii. Classification (NCBI taxonomy): domain Eukaryota; kingdom Metazoa; phylum Arthropoda; class Insecta; order Lepidoptera; family Papilionidae; genus Parnassius; species Parnassius smintheus. Next base: position 39,775,999 of record JAUPFT010000017.1, on the reverse strand, counting down.
GCGTGTGCCTGCTGTACTACCTTATGTCAGAGGTGTCACAGACAAGATTGGCTACATCTTGAAGCGAGCTTCTATTAGAACATTCTACAAGCCGCCGAAGAAGATTAGTCAGTTCTTACCATCCGTCAAGTGTCATATTCCTCTACAAGATGCAGGAGTGTACAAGCTTGATTGTGATTGTGGTCTCTCATATATAGGGCAAACAAAGAGATCAATTAGAACCCGCGTAAAAGAACACATAGCTGACGTGAAGCATCAACGTTCCGGGAAGTCTGCAGTTTGCGATCATATCCTAGATGGCCCCAACCATTACATCAGATTTGATAGACCACAAACCCTCGCGAAAGAACACCGATTCCTACCAAGGATGATACGTGAGGCTATTGAAATTAAAAAACATCCTAATTTCAATAGAGAAGGAGGCTTGGTATTACCACCTGCTTGGGATCCTATAATTAATAAAATTAAAACCAAGCCCAAGCATACCACTGCAAGACTTCAAACCACAGTTAGTTCATTCTGCGTAGATCGGACCAAAGACAATAATTAAAAAAGCTGAAGGTACTCCGGGTTAACTTTGACATCGGGACGTCAGTCACCTCAGTCCCCCGTGACCATGGGTACTGGAAAGCACCCGAAACGTCGGGTGTTAAAAATAAAATAAATAAAACGCGAAAAAAATCCGTAAAAGTAGTTTTAATCAATGTACAGTGTTCGCGTAAATATAAGAAATCATTATGTTCTACCCCGATGCTTACTTGATACTTGTTTTACTCGTAAAGTTTATGAAAATAACTATCAAATACATTATTCATTCATAAAACACAGTTGCCACATAATAAAGTGAAAAAATGATCACTGGTAATATAATCTTTTTTTTTCTCTTTATTTATTTAGGGGCTTTTATCCCAAACGGATATGTCATATCATATAATCTTATTGACACACTGTTGAAAAAAAAACTATGAGAACCATATAAACTAATACTTTTGTAACATCCGACAGTGGTTCTGCAAGCACAGTTGCCTAAATCGTACATATTCATCTTGAAACTTTGCATCAATTTATTTTTGCATCAAAATTATCTTTCTCTCTCGATCTCAACTTATTCCATTAATAAATGCTGAATGTCATCAATGGACCCAAATAACAAATCAGATAGGGGAATCACAACTAGGGGAATCTTTTTTTTAAAGCTTTAAAGCTTTAATCATTGGGCACATGCACACAGTGGGCACACATTTTGGAAAGTGTCATGAGCGTAATCTATTTGCAGTTGCAGTTGTTTGCAGTAAAATAGCAGCTTAAAATTGCTGTGAAGATGAATATGTGGCGGGCGTACGGTGAGAGTAGGGAACCGAAGACCTCATTAGAAACGAGGCATTCCAACTTACGAGGAATTACATCTTAGCCAAAGATGTTTTATAGGTACCTATAAAAAGTGGTATAAGCCTTCTTAGCGTCGTCGGTAAATTGTATGCGAAAGTGTTGATTGAAAGGGTTGTGAATGAAACAGACGAGAAAATATGGGATGTACAGGCGGGATTTAGAAAGGGAATGGGATGTACGGATCAGGTATTTTCCTTGCGGTGCATAGCCGAAAAGTGTTTGGCTAAAAACAAGAAAGTCTACTGCGCCTTCGTAGATCTAGAAAAGGCCTATGATAGAGTGGTGAGGAATGAATTGTGGTCAGCACTGGCCGTGAACGGTGTGAGCAGTGTCCTCATACGAGCATTGCAATCTCTTTATAGGGATTCTAGTGCTTGTGTAAGGATAAACTCGGCATACACTGAATGGTTTAATATCGAAAAAGGTGTTAGACAGGGATGTGTAGCGTCACCGTGGCTGTTTAATCTGTTCATGGACAATTGTTTGACAGATTTAAAAGAGAATGAAAGTGGGTTGAGAATGAATGAGTTACTCGTCAAATGTCTTCTCTATGCTGATGACCAAGTATTACTTACGTCTTCGTCCGAGGAGTTGCAGGAGATGGTAACTGCTATGAGTGGAGCTTTTGTGAAATAGAAATAGAAATAGAAACTTTTTTATTCAATGTAGATTATAAAAATACTTATTGAAAGTCACTTTTTAAATTTACCACTGTAACTGTTGTTCCACAAGTGTGGAAAGGGAATGAAGATGAATGTAAGGAAAACGAAAGTGATGGTGTTTGAAAAAGATGAGGCAGTGACAGACTGCAATATCGTGATTGAAGATGAACAAATTGAACAGGTGAAAGAGTTTGTGTATCTGGGGTCAAAGTTTACAAGAGATGGAAAGTGTGAGAGTGATATCGAAAGAAGAGTGAATGCAGAAAACATGGTGAATGGAGCTTTGCACTCCTTTATGAGCAGTTGGAAGGTGTCTAACAAGGCTCGTTTGGCTGTGCATGAGGGGGTGTTGGTTCCGACACTCATGTACGGAAGTGAAAGTTGGGTATGGCAGAAGAAACATGAAAGTAGAATAAATGCAGTTGAGATGAGAGCATTAAGAAGTATGATTGGAATTAAACTGAGTGACAGGATAAGAAATAGTGAGATAAGGAAACGTTGTGGTCTGAAAGAAGATGTAGTGACAAAAATTGAGAAAGGTATGCTGAGATGGTTTGGCCACATCGAGAGAATGACTGAAGAACGATTGACGAAAAAAGTGTATAAGGCGAGTGTGAATGAAAGTGCTGGAAGGGGTAGACCTAGGCGGACTTTTCTAGACCAAATTAGGGACGTCTTGAAAAAAGGCCAGGTTAAGAGTACCCTAAACCGTAGAGCATGTATGAAGGGAATAATGAAAGTGGACGAAGCGAAACAAGTATGTAAGGATCGTAGCAAGTGGATAGAAGTGGTCTCTGCCTACCCCTACGGGAAAGAGCCGTGATTATATGTATGTATGTAACAAGGGCAAAGGCGAAGTGTTCTGGTTGCAAAGAAATATTGAATTTATGATAAATAAATATGGACGCCATTATGCCACTATAATATTTTCTCACTATGATCACTTATAATAAGACTTTACGTAAATTTATTGGAGCGAGCCACACGTGGCCTATATTGAAACCCTGTGTAATTAATCTGTCCCACTCGTTCTTATTAAGTCAGTGAGGCGTTCATACTTTAAGCTCATTCGAACGTTAACTAACGGATGCATAATATACATTTCCTCTACAATAAAGGGTAAAAATGTGGATGTCATATCACGTTGGTGTCTGCATTTCTGTCTGTTTGCTGCCGACGTTGTTTCGTTTACAAAGACGTTTAATGTAAATTATTGAATTTGATTTATAATAGTTACGTAAATAGAATAGGATTTAAAACAATTACAACGCAACTAGGACTAGAGACTGTTGCACTAATATTGCCTTCGAACCCTATTAACTTGGTAGTAGCCATGTATTTAGACAACAGGCCACCGCGCCCTCCTTTCTGCCAAGGAGGGTCGCGTTCGTATACGGCTTAGAGATCTCTAGTCAGATCGTTAAGCCAATTCCTAAAAGGTTGGGTTTAGTGGGTAAAAGTCGCCACATAACCACGCAGCCGGCTACGTGGTATGCTATGAGCATTCCCAACCTCCCTCCCCCGCTTTCCGGAGGGTTGCCCATATTTGATTCGGGCGCAAAAAAAAAACAACGGGCCACGCTGTCACTATCATTTTACGTGGTCGAATCACGCTGCAGTTATATTGTGGTGGTAGCACGAATGGGTCGGCTCGACTGGGGAAGGACCACGCTCTCATAGAATACCAGCGTTAAATAGCAGCTTAATACTGCTATGTTTCGTATGGTGAGTGTAGAGAACCGGAGACCTCTTTTACTGGAAACGAGGCATTTCATCTTAGTCCTCAGGGGTGACAACGCATCTGCGTTTTGATTCTTAATCGAGGATAAATGTACATAGATCTCTAAGGGCCACAGAATCCACTTACCATCAGGTAGACTGTGTGCTCGATTGTCACCCTTATTTTATATAGAAAAAAAACAACTATAAGCCTGCATGTGTAGCACTGTACACATGGTATGATGGTATCTACCAGGAAAACATAATAACGAATGAGAAGCTACTGTTTTCATTTTTTTTCGTTTTCAGTAGTAGCACTACTAGTGTAGTACGGAGTTTCGCATTGATCCTTGGGAAGAAAGGTTTGAGTGTCAGCCTCGTACTTGTAAGTGAATGTATGCCCTCCCCCCTCTAGATGGAGTCATGACATGGTAAAAATGCAGGAAGTCGATGGATACAGGTGGCTCAGACCCGTGTTTTGTGACGTGCCCTGAGGGAGACCTATGTACAGTTTTCTTAACCAGTGTTAAAAACATAATTCACTTTTTATAAGTATTCTTGCAAAATGTATAAAAATAATTTTATTCTATTCTATTCAGCAGTGGACTATGATGGGCGTCAATGATGATGATGACGATGTTACCTCAGTATGAGAGAGTGTATGTATATTGCATAATAATATTTGTATTAATGTATAATATAATTTTTTTTAATATAGAGGAGGAAGCAAATGAACATGCGGCTCGCCTGATGGTAAAAAACTGCTAGAGCATCGCAAGTACATGACTTTTAAAATGGAGAAGGCTCTTATTTTGAAGGTCTCTAAGGTGTATTGGTACTGAAAAATTGCTGGGTGATAGCCAATTTCAGAAAGAAGTTGTGCTAGGAAGAAAACTTCTGATAAAACGCTCCGCCTAGACCGCCAAGCACTTATATCAAATTTATCGCTATCAAAAAATTGGAAACCTTGTAATGAAATTAAACGCCACCGTTTTCTATCAAATACATTCCGATGCCATTCGTTCTAAAATTCACCCCATTGTAATTTCGCAACGCGTGTGCTCGCGATAGAGCACCCAAAGAGGAACGCATGCGCGATGTTAGCGCGCACATTTTTTCCGTCAGTCAGCTGTCTAGCGCACAGGGTGGTCTGTGCGTTTGATGGTTTTTTGTCACAAATGGGGTTTATTGTGTTACAAGTGTGTATTTAAAGGATGTTTCAGTAATGTTTAGCAACTATTTGTATAGTTTTATAGCACACTTGCTTTCATTCAACGAAATTATTGATGTGTGATGAACGAGTAAATTTGTGCAGTGATTTGCTTCTGAAATTTGCTTTTTCTAATTGGTTTTTACCGTTTCTGTTTGTGAACTACATAGTGGAGCTGGGTGATATTAGATGCAAACCACTTTTAGCTTAAAGGTTTGTAATTTATTATTTAATTCTACTTAGAGTCAATAATAACCTGCATTTTTAATAAATGAACAACGCACCTTTCTTAGAATTTAGGTAAATAGTTTACATTAAGTCTAGAGTAATGATTAAAGTTGAAATCACTTGCAAGAAATAAAAAAAAATACGTAAATAAAATTGTATTACGAGTGGCAAATGTGCCTAGGCCTACAGTCCAGTTTGGCATCAAAAAACGAAACAGCTGATTCACAACAAATAAAGACGGCCACTAGGTACTTCATGTGCGTTGTTACTCGCATAATAAGGAAAGCATCCCTTCTAGCTTATTATTATATTAATTTATATCGTTGACCCTGTATATAATATATAATAACTACCTATAACTTTCAAATATAAACATGTGTACTCTTTAGCGATCTTCGAACAACAAATTGTTGATCGAAGTTAGCGATTGATCAAAATATACGGAGTAAAATGAAATTCAGGTTATGTGCAACAATGGACTGTATTTCCAATAATATTTTTAAATTCAAGAGAGAGAAAGAGAATGAATAGTTTCGTAGAGTCGTATGTTGCGACAAATTAAACATAAACACTTGTGGTAGTAGTGGTGATGGCGGAAGAGAATCAATAACCCCATTGCGCCCCGTAGAAATCGCAAAAGGCGAATAGTCGCTTCATACGACGGGAAACTCCATAATGATTTACGAGTACAGCGCTCATAGGCAGGGGTATAACAAAATGGCAAACGTAAAAAAAAACAGAGCGGTGACGGACGTCAGCGTTAAAGGTGTGATATATCTAGTTGTTACTGCGATCGCTAATCTACCTGCTAAGCTTTTTTTTTGTAGAATAACAAACACACAGCCCACCTGATGGTAAGTGGATGATGTCGCCAATAAACATCTACATCTATCCTCGATTAAGTGTCAAAGAGGAGGCGCGTTGTCACCCCTGAAGGCTAGGATGGAATATCTTGTTCCCAGTATAAAATATATCCGATTTTTTATACTCACCACAACAAACAAAGTGGCATTAAATTGCTCTTTTACGCTGGCATTATATGGAAGCGTGGTCCTGCCTCAGTCGAGCCGATACATTCATGCTGCAACCACATTATCGCAAATGGTTTGAGCTAGTCCATTTTCAGCAGTGTACTTTTATGGGCTTATGAAGAGAAGAAGAAGGAATATAACCATAACAATACTTAATTATGTCCTTCAGATGAGGAGTCACTTACGCAATGCATACACATAATTACAATATTTAACCCGGGTTCGGTATTTTATCCCGGCGTCGACCCCGCGGGCACAAATGAAATTGTTAATTGTAATTTTAAGTGATGTTTTATCAAGTGTGAAGGAAAACAACGTGAGGAAACCTGCATGTATGAAAAATAAGAAAAAATGTTTTTCGAAGACATGTAAATTTGTCTATCACGCATTAAGGCAGCGCGGCGGACTCTTCCATGCTCTAGACCCTCTCGGAAATGCGAGGTGGCTTGTGCCCTGCAGTGGGACGTATATAGACTGTAACTTTAACTTTATTACATTATTTTAATAGGTGGAAGGCTTCGATCAACAATAACAACTAGATGTCGGGTCGGCGCAAGAAATCCGTCTCAGTTAATAAGAGCGCACATGAGACATGAGTTCTTATTTTTGTAACTAATGATCGTAAGATTTGTGACTTTATTACCAGAAGCGATGGTGGTAATTAGGTTGAACTTAAAACTATTTTTTTTTTCTCATTTCTTTAGTAAACAGATGTAGCTGTTTAAGTTTATATTTATACGTGGTAGAGCCATGCAGTTATATTAGTAGTATAGTTGTAGCACGAATGGGTCGGCTCGACCGGGGAAGGACCACGCTCTCACAGAATACCAGCGTAAAATAGTAGCTTAATGCTGCTGTATTTCGTATGGTGAGTGTAGAGAACCGGAGACCCTTTTTACTGGAAACGAGGCATTCCATCTTAGTCCTCACGGGTGACAACGCATCTGCATTTTGATTCGTAATCGAGGATAGATGTAGATCCATCTAAGCAGGCACTTTTACCTATTTCCGCCGCTAAGTAGCAGTGTGTGCACTGCTATGTTTCGGTCTTTAGTCTTCGGTCGGTTCCGGGCGAGCAGTGGTTCTTAAACTTTTTTGTAGGTAATGACCATCGCGTTGGTGGTCCGTGGCAAGATGATCGTTTAATTTTTGCCACGGACCACCAACTTTAAAATATAATATACTAGTATGTTTGATTTTAAAGTTTCTTATATAAATAAAACACATGCAAAAACAATGTATCATTGTACGCCTCTTTTTTAAAATGTAGCAACACATTGTATAGAAACCGTACCGACAGTATCTTTATACTGACTATCTTCTCCAGAAATGTTTTAATCTTTTCTATATGTGAGAAAATTGTATTATGCCTTCGCGGACCCCTTCAGGTACCTTTAGGGATCACCTGTGGTTCGCGGATCACCGGTTGAGAGCCACTGGTCAAAGCGCGAAAAGACTGCATTCACACACTAACATTACTTAAATCTTTTTGTATGAAGGCATTGTAAATATTTGAAATGTTCCTATATCGTAGACTAAAGTTTTAATTTTATTGTTGAACTGCTTTAAAACTGTCAGCATAATAATTGTAGGTAAATTTAAGGATGAGCAGTGCCCCCTGACACAAGCTCTTTAGTTTAAGAGGGGTCTCCGGTCACCATTTAGTTTAAAATTTTATTGGTTAAAAAAAACTTATTATTATTATTATTACTGATGTATACACTCTACAGCAGTAATAATATAAGAACATAAATAGCAGAGCATTCTACTATTTATGTATGTATATACATAAGTAGTAGAATGCTCTGCTGTCCTTTTGTCCAAAGGGTAGATATAGAAATTTAATTATATGCTGTGAGGTATTCCATTTTAATCTTGAAAACGCATCTGCAACCTTCTCTGTTTAATGATGGTTGCAGGTGTCCGTGCGCTCCACTAACTATTTACCATCGGGTGGACTGTTAGTTCTTTTGCCACTTCAATTTTATTTAAAAAAAAAAACATGTGTACAAATATACAGTGTAATAATTTTAAACATTTTATTTGAAAAAAGAACTGTAGCCATAGATTCCGTGAAGTGTCTGGGCGGCTTTGCCCCTTTTTTAAGTCGGTCTGTAGCCGCGACGGCACGTTCATTAATATAAAAAAAGAAAACTTTTTAATTCAGAGTCCCTCAAAATAAATTACAAAACATTTTGTTTTAAAAGACATTATAATAGCGAATTATTCAACGTTTTATGGGCATTGATTACTCGTATTCAACATGAAATACAATATATATATATATATATATATATATATATATATATATATATATATATATATATATATATATATATATATATATATACACATATATATATATATATATATATATATATATATATATATATATATATATATATATATATATATATATATATATATATATAAACATGCAACTATAAGTACCCTGAAATGTAATTCATTTTTTATAGAATATGGGTGATAAACGAGAACACAGTCATAACATAGACATCTACATTTATCCTTGATTAAGGATCAAAATGCAGATGCGTTGTCACCCCTGAGGACTAAGATGGAATGCTTCGCTTCCAATAAAAAGAGTCCGGTTCCCTACACTCACCATACGAAACGCAGCTGGACTGAGCTGCCATTTCAATCTGGTATTCTATGAGAACGTGGTTCTACTCCGGTCGATTCGACCCATTCATGCATAACATACATAAACACTCACGCCTATCACCCAGAGGGGTAGGCAGAGACTACGGACTTCCATTTGGCACGATCCTGACATACCTCTCTCGCCTCCTATTATATCTACGTATACATGCTCGTCGGTTAAGGGTACTTCTAATGTGGCCCATTTTCAAAATATCGCCAATTTGGTCGATATACTTTCTTCTAGGGCGTCCCTTCCCGACTCTGCCGTTCACATCTGCCATATAAATTTGCTTTGTCACTCTTTCCACCTTCATTCTTTCTACATGACCAAACCACGGAAGCATTCCTTTCTTAATCCTGGTCACAACATCATCTTGCACACCACATTTATCTCATATCACGCAATTTCTCACCCTGTTATTCAGATTCAACCCTAGCATACTCCTTAAAGACCGCATTTCTACAGCATTTATTCTACTTTCGTGCTTCTTCTGCCACACCTAACTTTCTCTACCATAAATTAAAGTAGGGACTAAAACAGAATTATGAATTTCCATACGTGTCTTTTTTGACACATTCTGATTCTTCATAATAGAGTGTAGTACCCCATTCACTCTCTTCCCTGCATTTACTCGTCGTTCTATATCCTTATCATATCTATCATCCCTGCTAAATACACATCTTTCTATTCTTATTTCACATACCGTTTTGCGTTCTTCTTTTTCAAAAAACCATCACTTTCGTCTTACTTGCGTTCACTTTCATTCCCCTTTCTTTTAATGCCCAGTTCATCATTTGCAACTCTGCCGCCGACGACGCAAATATGACTTGATCATCGGCGTACAAAAGGCATTTGACGGCTAACTCGCCCATTCTTCATCTTTCAAAGTTTGCAAACACCTGTCCATAAATAGGTTGAACAGCCAAGGGGGAGCTACACAGCCCTGTCTGACACCCTTTTGGAAAATCAGTCAGAGTAGACCCCGTTGAGTCTTGTTGAGTAGACCACTAGAGTCCCTATAAAGAGACGTTAATGCCTGTATTAAACCGGCACTCAACTAATATGAGTTCAGTGTTTGCCATAACACGGTCCTGTCCACTCTGTTATAAGCCTTTTCCAAGAACATGAACGCACAAAAAATTTCTGGTTTGTGGACAAAAACTTCTACGCAATCATGCGAATGGAAAAGACTTGATCTGTACACCCCATTCCCTTTCTAAATGCCGCTTGTACATCCCAAATTTTCATGCTACAACCATAATACAGCTGCAACCCTTTTTATGGGAAACGAGACATTCCATCTTAGTCCTCAGGGGTGACAATGCATCTGTATTTTGATTGAGAAGATAAATGTTGGTGTCTCTATGAGCCACAGCATCCACTTACTATTCCGTTTCACGATAGAGGTTTGACTTTGGTTGTTGTAAGCCGTGCACATACACGTGTTGTTAGTGTGCGTAAGCCTCGGGCACAGAGTAAGGAGTAAGGTTCTTTACTCATGTGCCTCGGGAGCGCACAGTCACGATCGCGAATTGAACGAATCGCAGTTACACACACATACGCGCCTGGCGGTACACGTCACTACTACAATTAAGACGAGACCTTCATCGTGAAATAAAATAACTATAGTATAATGTATGAACATTTTCGTCACATTAATTATGCTGTACTGTAAATGTTGGACACGTCTGCATTTTATCTATGAGTCGCATATTATAAGATCAAAAAGTTATATACAAATTATAAAAGTGAGCAATAGGGTTCGTAACCTTTAGTTAAGTTAACATTTAAGTCCTATACACGCCTCTAGAATCGGGCCGGTTAGTATGTGACTAACTGACCCTGAAATGATATCCTTAACCTTTTTGAAGTCAGTTTTTTTTTATAGGAAAAGGGTGACAAGCGAGCACACAGTCCACCTGATGGTAAGTGGTTACTGTGGCCCATAGACACCTACATCTATCCTCGTTTGCGAATCAAAATGAAGATGCGTTGTCAGCCTTGAGGACTAAGATGGAATGCCTCTTTTCCAGTAAAAAGGGTCTCCGGTTCTCTACACTCACCATACGAAACACAGCAGCATTAAGCTGCTATTTGACGCTGGTATTCTGGTATTCAGTTAAAACTTGAGTTTTGTTGTAAACGAAAAAAGAGTACGGAACCATTGCGCCCGGCACAAATTCTAAGTTTAGGGAAGCAGGTAGCTGCGGTGAGGGGACCCGCTGAGCGTTTTCGACCTTCACAATACCATTATTAAATGAACAATAGGACTCAGTGGTTTGTTTTGACGGCGATACGAACGCCTACGTTAAGTAGAATAAAATAATAAAACCGCATATAGCAACACTTTTCAAATTCGATGGTATTAAAAGACATTTTTTATTTATTAGTTTACCATAGTCCAAGTTGAAGACTATTGTTTATGGAAAAAAAGTCATAGAACTGTAACGTCAGGAGTGAAAACTTCTCAGTATAGAGTGTAGAAGTAAGGAGTACCAACTTCCATAGTAGAATAGTTGAAAAGTGGCCATCTGTAAGCAGTAAATAACAGTTCAAAAACTCTCCACAACAGCGCTGGAGTAGCTACTGGGATGAAATGAACTTAGCAGTTGTCGACGGTTTGAATTGTGCTGCTAAACTGCTCAGTAGCTCTAAAATCTAAAATAATTTTATTTAGCAAATATAATCTCGAAAAAGTCGTCTATCCCACTAATATTTTTCGGCACGTTCTTTGAAATTTAGCCTGTAACTATAGTGGCGCCACCCTTATTTAACGGTTTTCTATGGACACTTTTTAATACACAGTCTGTACTCCTTACTTTTACACTCCATAGTCCATACTTCTCAGCTTCACAAACTTGTAAAGATTATTTCTGGGTTGTCAAGATATGCTTATATTTTATTAAGAAGTATTATTATTATTAATATAGTAATAAAATTTTCATTTATTGCGCTGTTTTACATGAAAAAGAATGATTATTATCTATATAATACAAGCAAATTTATAATTACATATCACAGTTATAAAATTTAGTCGATTGGATTAGATTTTTGGTGGATTGCATTAAAATTACTTTCACTGCTCCGCGGATTTATGGCGCAGTGGCTTAGCAACCGTGGCTGTTAGTGGCTGCGCTGGGGGCCGCGGGTTCGAATCCCGCACGGAACAAGTATTTGTATGGCCTACAAATAGTTGTTCCGGGTCTGGATGTTTGTCGTTGCGCAATCTGTGTTTGTAAACTGCCTCCACGATACAGGAGAAAATCCTAGTGGAGGGGTAATTTTTTTCTTTTTTGATAAAAAATTATGAAAGTAATACGTGGCGATGTGTGTGAATTACTTTCATCAATTTTATGTATCTGAGCGTGACGGTCACGCGAGTTCAGTGCATTTTCCATCCCAAAAGTGCACAAGGTGCCTAAAGTAGTTTTCACTTCCAAAATTATATAACTACATTCCGTAAATACTAGGAAGAAACTCAAGCTAATAATATCAGTGATTCGAGCTTACAGTCAGTATTTTTTAAGCTTTTTCTGCGTACATCGGACCAAAAATTAATATTTTAAAACTGAAGATAGCCGAGCTAACTATGACATCGGAACGTCAAACACCCCCCAACCTTGACCACGGGTGCTCCAAAACACCCGAAACGTCAGGAATAAAAAAATAAATAAAAATAAAACGCGATAAAATCCGTAAAATTGGTTTCATTTAATGTGCAGTTTTTTTATCATACGTGGTAGAGCCATGCTGCAGCTACATTACCGTTGTAGAACGAATGGGTCGGCTCGACTGGGGAAGAACCACGCTCTCACAGAATACCAGCATAAAATAGCAGCTTAATACTGCTGAGATTCGTATGGTGAGTGTAGAGAACCGGAGACGCTTTTTTGCTGGAAACGAGACATTCCATCTTAGTTCTCAGGTGTGACAACGCATCTGCGGTTTGATTCTTAATCGAGGATAAATGTAGATGTCTATGGGCCACAGCAGATTAAGAACAGGTGGACTGCGTGCTCGTTTGTCACCCTTATTCCATAAAAAAATTCATTCCTTCATTCAATCATGTATTTACTCCAGCCAATCAAAAGTCCACATCAAAACATGTGCCTCCTTTATAATCGAAGTTTCTTTATCACTAATGCGTTCTTTTTAGAAATATCTTGCTGCTCAACTCCTGTTTCAGTCTCCCTCAATCTTGTCCTCCTTCGACGATTATAGCTTCGTGAAACGGTTCAGGTAGAATCTCATACGCCGCCATATAGTCAATGAAAAAATGACAATTAGTATTAATTTAAATGTTAAGGTACTTTTATAGTTATACATACATAAACACTCACGCCTGTCACCCAGAGGGGTAGGCAGAGACTACGGACTTCCATTTGGCACGATCCTGACACACCTCTTTCGCCTCCTTCACATCCATATATCTACGCATACATGCTCGTCGGTTAAGGGTACTTCTAACGTGGCCCATTTTCAAAATATCGCCAATTTGGTCGATAAACTTTTTCCTAGGGCGTCCCTTCCCGACTCGGCCGTTCACATCTGCCATATAAATTTGCTTTGTCACTCTTTCCTCATTCATTCTTTCCACATGACCAAACCACCGAAGCATTCCTTTCTTAATCCTGGTCACAACATCATCTTGCATACCACATTTATCCCTTATCACGCAATTTCTCACCCTGTCATTCAGATTCAAACCTAGCATATTCCTTAAAGACCGCATTTCTACAGCATTTATTCTACTTTCGTGCTTCTTCTGCCACACCCAGCTTTCACTACCATACATTAAAGTAGGGACTAACACAGAATTATGAATCACCATACGTGCCTGTTTTGACACATTCTGGTTCTCCATAATAGAGTGTAGTGCCCCATTCACTCTATTCCCTGCATTTACTCGTCGTTCTATATCCCTATCATATCTAGCATCCCTGCTAAATACACATCCCAGATACACAAACTCATCCACTTGCTCAATTAATTTTATAGTTATACTTTCAAATATTGTGTCCTTAATAAAATATAGTTAAACTATGCTATTATAAATCGAAACGATAATTATTATACCAACCGAGTTTCTGATTTCCATTCATACACAAAGTTTTTGGTAAATAATCAAGCTCAAATCGGACCGTTTTAATTTATAGCGAGCAGTCTCTATCGATTTCAAGGTAATATTAATTAAAAGCTAATGCGGATTATCTTTTTTCAGTTCAAACAAGATATAGTGATGACATTTTCTGTTACACAATAAGTACGATACCGGTAGGTCGAGATTTAAGTCTAATACTAGTGAAGTGAAGCCATCTAAGAACGCTAAGCTGTTAGCGTTCTTGCCATTTTGTTATAGAGAGTGTAATTTTTTTTTTCGTGGTAGAGCCACGCTGCATCTATATTATACACGTAGTTGTAGCACGAGTGGGTTGACTCGGCCGGGGTAGGACCATGCTCTCACAGAATACCGGCGTCTGCTGCTTTTCGTATGGTGTGTGTAGAAATCCAGATACCCTTTTACTGGATACGAGGCATTCCATCGTAGTCCATAGGTGACAGCGCATCCGCATTTTGATTCTTGATCGAGGACAAATGTAGATGTCGATGCGTACGTTCACGTACACGTACATAAATACTAAATATTTGTCAGAAACCTTCGAGGTTTGAGGAAAAACAACTCGAAAAAGTTTTATCTTAATAAAAAAAAATACGTAAATTGTCATTATCATACATAACTTCATTATAACACCTATAGTTTAATTTTATCTGTTGGGACACGCAAGTAGTAGTAGGTATCTTCGATTGAGAAAGTAGGCCAAATAGCCAAGTTGACTTTCTATCAATTAGCTTTTACTGACAAAAGTTAGGATCTATAAAAAATAATGAGAGTAACATGTCTCCACTCAACGTTGATCTCATAACTAAAAAAATGTTGGTTTCGTTGTACTTAGTTGATTTTATAATTACCTACCTATTTAACTAACTAATTAGGTGAACTTTGTAGGTAGTTTTTTATTTAACATTTTCTCTATCAATCTAACAGTCCTACCACTGCCCTGATAAAATTCACTGATGACATTAGAAACGGAATACATGAGCAGAAGCTTTAAAACAGAGTCGAATCCGACATCATTATATCCTTATTAACTAATTTTACATTTTCAATCCCAGCTTTGGAATGGTGTTCATTCCGTTTAAAACAAGAGTTCGCAACATAAGCTGACACTGAAATAGGCGTGCCGCATAGCGGAATACTTTCTCCCATAATGTTTTCTTTATTCTGCTATCACTACAATTCTCAACTCTTCGTACCATCTGTCTGCTGACGATCTTCATCTCTATGTGCGATCAAGTGCTAACTATCCTAACGATAATAAATAAACTCCAACCACACCCTTAATGCCATGAGAGACACACAGACATGATGTTTCGTTAACTCTTCCTAATATAAGAAAACTCTTATAGTCATGGTGTTCTCTTTAGTTAAGTTTGATAATGATAATCATTCTTTTGTATTTTACAATGGAACTTTGCTGCCATTTTGTAGCTTCGTAATAAATCTTGGCTGACATAAGTAATAAATCTTGGCTTACAAATAAGTCGTAAGATTACTGTCACCTTAAGTTATCGTTGTCGTCTTAAAAACTTCTATCTTTTAAAACTAAGCTTTAACATATCCTGTTTTTGATTTCGGCCATTATTGTTTACGCGGATGCGTTAGTAGAAATTGGAGCGCCTTCTCAATTGCAATAGATTCATTTTCGGCTTACATAAGTATGAAAATGTTTCCCAGTATACCGTTCTCAGCTCAAATGCCTTTCTATTCGTCAAAGGCGTGACTCCCGAATTGAAGTGAAAAATTCTTTAAGAACGTTGGGCACTTTTTCGATGGGGAAAAACACTCAACTCAGATACAAAATATACTTATATACAGATATATATATATATATATATATATATATATACATATATATATATATATATATATATATATATATATATACATATATATATATATATACATACATCATCGCATGCGGCGAGACTTACGCAACTTTAATACTTCTCGTATTAAAGAAGCGATCGAGCGGAACCAGGGCTCCAGTCTTTGCCAGAGATCTGTCTGCCAGAAAGAGCCAACTGTCAAAGCTGAAGACTGAGTGTGGCAACATCGTTTCCGGGACACCTGAGATTCTGAGTGAGATTGAGAGGTTCTATGGGCAGCTGTACACATCATCGTTGAAGCCACACTCAAGTGTGAGTAACGATCCAAGAGCAAGTCTTATCCGACATTATTCCGATGATATCCCGGACGTCAGTCTGAGCGAGATTAGAATGGCTCTCCACCACCTTAAAAACGGCAAGGCCCTGGCGAGGATGGAATTACAGCGGAGCTTCTGAAAGCGGGTGGAACACCGGTACTTGAAGTCCTTCAGAAGCTCTTCAATTCCGTCCTCCATGGCGGCACTACTCCGGAGGCGTGGAGCAGAAGCGCGGTGGTTTTGTTCTTTAAGAAAGGCGACAACGCTCTTTTAAAGAACTACAGACCGATTTCCCTTCTGAGCCGCGTCTACATGCTATTTTCGAGAATCATTACGAATCGTCTCGCACGCGGACTCGACGACTTCCAGCCTCCCGAACAAGCCGGTTTCCGAAAAGGCTTCAGTACCATAGACCACATACATACCCTGCGGCAGATTGTACAGAAGACCGAAGAGTACAATCTGCCACTTTGCCTGGCGTATGTGAACTATGAAAAAGCCTTTGATTACGTCGAAATTTGAGCGGTGCTACAGTCCCTTCATCGGTGCCAAGTTGACTATCGGTATATCGAATTGCTGAAGTGTTTGTACAGTAGGGCTACGATGGCTATCCGAGTACACAAGCAGAGTTCGAAACCTATCCAACTACAGAGAGGTGTAAGACAGGGTGATTATATCCCCGAAACTCTTCACCGCTGCGTTGGAAGACGTTTTCAAGCTACTGGACTGGAAATGATACGGTATTGACATCAATGGCGAGTACATCACTCACCTTCGATTTGCCGACGATATAGTCCTTATGGCAGAATCGCTGGAGGACCTTAGCACTATGCTCAATGACCTCAATGGTGTTTCCCAACGCATAGGTCTTAAGATGAACATGGACAAAACAAAGATCATGTTTAATGTCCATGTCACACCTATGCCGGTAGTTGTTGGGAGCACTATGCTCGAAGTTGTTGACGAGTACGTGTACCTGGGACAAATAGTCCGACTAGGTAAGTCCAACTTCGACCGAGAGGTCAATCGACGGATTCAACTCGGCTGGGCAGCGTTCGGGAAATTACGACACATCTTCTCGTCAGGTATACCTCAATCTCTGAAAACTAAAGTGTATAACCAGTGCGTGTTGCCAGTGATGACTTACGGATCTGAGACGTGGTCCTTCACTGCTGGCCGTATGAGGACGCTCAAGGTCGCTCAGCGAGCTATGGAGAGGGCTATGCTCGGAGTTTCTCTGCGTGATAGGCTCAGAAATGAGGATATCTGCAGTAAAACCAGAGTGACCGACATAGCCCAACGGATTAGTAAGCTGAAGTGGCAATGGGCCGGCCATATAGCTCGAAGAACCGATAACCGATGGGGAAGAAAGGTTCTCGAGTGGCAGCCTCGTACCGGTAGGTGTAGTGTAGGGCGACCCCCCACTAGATGGAGTGACGACCTGGTAAGACATGCAGGAAGTCGATGGATGCAGGTGGCTCAGGACCGTGCTTTGTGGCGTTACTTGGGGGAGGCCTATGTTCAGCAGTGGACTTGTGAAGGGCTGTAATGATGATGATGATGATGATCATCATCATCATCATTCTCTAGACCATTTCCCATTATCTGGGGTCGGCGCAGTAAATCTTCTTGTTTCATTCCTCTCTATCAGCCGTCATTTCCATACTTACTCCTTTCGTTCTCATATCACTCTTCACACAATCGATCCATCTTTTATTCGGCCTTCCTCTGCCCGTGTGTCCCTCCACACTCATATTCAACACTCGTTTTGTGACATGACTTTCATCCCTTCTCATCACATGCCCAAACCATGCCAATCTGCTTCCTCTCACCTTTTCTACCACTGGCGCTACTTTCAGGCTTCCTCTTATATACTCATTCCTTATCTTATCCAATAGGTTTACTGCATGGGATTTGGCAAAAGTTTTACAGTGGGCCGCCTGCCTGACACCAACCCTCTTTGGGTATGCTATTGTTGGTAGAGGAAGCTACCATTTTGGGAAAAGGAAAAAGAAGGTTGGGGGTAGGAGCGTAGGTGTAAGGATACTGTTATCTCGGCAGGAAAGGGTATGAGAATAACAGTAGCTCGGGGAGCCGGGGTCGCGTACCGGTATTCCATAACAGGATCACCGGAAAGGTAGACCAGCATGAAAACCCCCTGGCTATATATATATATATATATATATATATATATATATATATATATATATATATATATATATATATATATATATATATATATATATATATATATATATATCATAAATAGACGTGTTCGAAGCCGCATACCAGCTCCAACCACCATAGATGAATTAAAACAATCCGTGATTGAGGAGTGGCAGAACATTCCACAACAACAGATCAAAGATGTCATCGACAGCATGCCACACCGTTTGATGGAAGTCATGAGGGCTAGAGGTGGAAATACGCACTATTAGAATTCATTTATTCAGCAGATTTTTTATTTTTAAGCCATTTCATCACATTTGTTAATTTACGGTCAAAGTGTTTTTTAGACTTTTTTTTATAAATAAACGTAATAATTAAAAACAATATTATCTTTCATATTACTTCAATATACCTACGTTATAAAATAACATTCACAAGTAAGACCACAATTTTTTTTAACCAAAATCGTAAAAAATCAAGGTGAGCGGTTAATTGTGCCGCTAAGTGTATATATATATATATA
The DNA here is from genome assembly GCA_036936625.1 of Parnassius smintheus behrii. NCBI lineage: Eukaryota > Metazoa > Arthropoda > Insecta > Lepidoptera > Papilionidae > Parnassius > Parnassius smintheus. Next base: position 39,757,138 of record JAUPFT010000017.1, on the reverse strand, counting down.
TATATATATCTACTCACGAGTCACGATAGAGTTCCCCGTTACCAAAATAGCTTAAAAATCCGTATTCCACCACACAACAGTGGTTTCTTTAATTACACTTTTACTGTTCTGGAACGCCCTGCCCGTTAGTAAGGAAAGCAAACGGATAACAAGAATTCTCTAAGACTAGTTGGAATTCTATTACATGAATAATTTCACCTGATTTATCGGACTTTTGTTCTTGACTCTCTTTCGCTTTATAAGTGATATTTTGTATATATGCATTTTAATATGTATCTCGTGTTATTTTTTATTTTGTATTATTTTATTTATTTAGACATTTTGCATTTAAATACTTATTTAATTTTGCGCATTATTAAATAAATTGCGTTTATTTAATATTATCTACGTATTTTTCATTATATGGTAAAAATTTAGTATGTATATTTTTATTTTACTAAGCCTATTTATACGAATTTTATTGTACCTTATATCTTTACTAGGTACTTATTTATTTAATTTGATATTTTATTACGTGCGTTGCTTACCTACACTTGCCAAATTTTCTCAAACCTTGCAGACTTGACTAATAACAAATACAGTACGGCTTTTATATTCCTTGTTATAAGACATCGATCACTAATGTTCTTTATTAGTGATCGATGTTATAAGGTGTATAACAAAGATTAAATAAATAAATAAATAGTTAGCTGTAAGCATGGAGTATAGAGGTATGTAAGGAAGACAGTGACGTCTTAGAATGAGTGATACCGTTCACAATCCAGCTTCTGCTAGTAACCGTAAGATGTCGTTATTATTAAACCAACTTCAACCATAATCTAATCACAGATTATATCTGTTAATTTAATACATAAAAACAATGATTGCTCGTATTTTATGCGATGCCATACCGTGCATCATAACAATTTGTTGACTTATTGCATGCACTTGCGCAAAGGTTAAAGGAAGGTATAGTACAGTTAACTTACAGTAGGTGGCGTACGTATCGTACCGAGAAATTTATTTGGATGTTATTTAACATCATCATTATCATTCCTAATTGAACAATATAACTTTTACAAATTTAAAGCGATATTTCAACAATTATTTCTTCTGCGGTAACAACGCGGTGGTACATATACCTAGTAGAGTATATTCATATCGTGCTGTCTTGTATAAAAATAACTAATATGTTCTTGTTAAAATAGAGTAAGAGTGCATGTAGCAGTGTAACTTTTAAAGGTTGTACTTGGGTGGGACAAATCGAGTACAAAAACCTAAATTATTGCACAAATTTACTTACTTGCTATTGTAGTCTGTGGATTCTGCTAATTTTTTTTTTTTTTTTTTTTTTTTTTTTTTATAGGATAGGGTGACAAACGAGCACACAGTCCACCTGATGGTAAGTGGTTGCTGTGGCCCACAGACATCTACATTTATCCTCGATTACGAATCAAAATGCAGATGCGTTGTCACCCGTGAGGACTAAGATGGAATGCCTCGTTTCCAGTAAAAAGGGTCTCCGGTTCTCTACACTCACCATACGAAATACAGCAGCATTAAGCTACCACTTCACGCCGGCATTCTGTGAGAGCGTGGTCCCTCCCCGGTCGAGCCGACCCATTCGTGCTACAACTATACTACTAATATAACTGCAGCATGGCTCTACCACGTAAAAAATTAAGCTACGCGGGCATCATTTTATATAACATTTAAAAATAACTTAGTTTGTCAATATTTATAAATAATTGATAGGTATATTTATCTATTTTTTTTCTTAATTTGTCAATAATTATAAAGTTATACGAATTTTATACTTCAGTATACGGCGGTACAAAAAACTTGATAAAAGCTCTTTAGCTATCTTGTGTAAAGTTAAATTATTATTAGAGGTTACATTATTTTCAGCCAACACATTTTGATAAAAACCTAAAATCTATTACTGTTATTGTATGCATTTTACAACAAAATTTGTCACAAAACGTAATGAATAAAATTACAAAAATATCTATAACGACCCTGCCAGGATTCGAACCTGGAATCTTCTGATCCGTAGTCAGACGCGTTATCCGTTGCGCCACAGGGCCGACGAGCAAGTGGTTTAAATTTACGCATTTGTATCCGTGAAGATATTAAAATATTGTGTTTGTAACACAGATAATCTGTGGTTTGCAATATGTTTACGTTTTCTATCGTAAGTTTTAAAATTGATGAACGCAGAACATCATTAGTTTATCTATCTATATAAAATACGTGTAGAGTGAAATAAGTGTAGAGCATTCGAGTAGCGTTAGTCATACCTACGTAAATTATGGGAAAAACTAAAGGGGGTAGACTGGGGTCACCAGACAGGGCGGGGTAACACGCGAGCGTCGCGATGCGTTGGCGTCGCGTCCGATTTTCCCAACATTATAGTTTTTTTTTTTTACAAAATAATATGTTTTAATTACAACTGTTTTTCATTTTATGTTTTTTTTTTAAATATCATTAAGTTGAGAGAGCCGTGGTGGTTCAGATGGTTAGAACTCGTTGTAAATTTCCCAATACGCGAGCAAACCGGGTTCGATCCCCGCCGGCACCATAGAAATTGTTAATTGCAATTTTACGTGCTGATTTACCACGACGTGCTCGGCGGTGAAGGAAATCATCGTGAAGAAACCCGCATGTCTGAGAAATAAAAAAAATTCGAAGACATATGAAGATCGCCAACCAATGATTTCAAAAGGAAGGATAGGCCCATCTAAATATTTTAATCATAACTTTTTCATACAAGAAAAAGTAGCGCATCTGTCATAATACAAACGTCATATCATAACCAGGGTCGGAGTTCGTAGTATAATTATCGTAATCTTACCATTATTTTATAGTTTGTACTATATAGTACCGTAATTATACTAAGCGAAAATACCATAATTTTACCTAAAGGTCGACTTGTATTATTATTGAGCCCTTTTACATTTTAATATTAACCCTACGATATCGAGAATTTCTGTACAATACGTACATGAGTACTGTGTTTTTTTTAAATAAAATTAGAATTAGCTCCTTTTACGTTCAATCGATGTTTGATCGTTGCATTTATGTTGCATTCTTGATACAACTATAATGAGAGGTTACCACGATAAAAACTCTATGCTCCAGAAGCAATCGGTTTGAAAACAGAATTTCTAAATATTTTATGAATCTAATGATTTTCATATTCAATTACCTAAACAGATATGATTTCTTTTGTGTTCTTTTCGTTTTATCCGTACTGAATACAAAATAAATTAGGTACCAATATTCATAACTTAACTTACACTAAGTTCTTTAGACAAAAATTAAACAGAAATAAAAATAAAACCGTCAAAAAACGAAACTTATAGATAAACTAGACGTGTGATGCCTAAATCCCGGCACAAGGGAAAATAGAAACACGAAACGTCAAACGTGATATAACTTTTTTTAAATAGTATAATTTTATTTTGCATGTACAATATTTTTGAGGGTCTAAATCCAACCCTGGCCTAATCTTGGTAACGTAACTAAACTAACTGTAAAATAAAACTTTAAAAATGCGGTCATATAGTAATTTAATTGTAACAAAATTAATATAAGGCTATTTACCGACGGTATGATATCCCATGTTTTTTTTTAAAATCTTAGTATTGTAATTTTTTAATTCTTTTACCACGCAACTAGACATATTTATGACAGGCAAATCTGTCCTGCGCGCGCACCACTGTCGACCGATTCGCGTTGGTCCTAAACTGTAATTTTAGGGCCAGCGCACTGGTCCGTTTTAGTTGTTCGGTCGGCCTGGTCCTTACGCTAGTATAAGTCAAAGTCGCCAACACGCATAGGGGCAGCGCGGCGGACACTTCCTTGCCCTAATACCCTCTCAGATATGAGGGGAGGCCTGTGCCCAGCTGTGGGACGTATATACACTATAACTTTTAGCAGCCCTCTGTCAGTCTTGCTACCTGCGTGAAATAATAATCTCTACTATCTATTACAATCGCGAGGCACCCAGTCGGGGCTAGGGCGTTGCAGGTTTTTAACGCTAATTACGTAAATAGTTTTTGTGTAGTTTTAAGTATATTTAATTATAGGATAAAATAGTTGAAAACTTTTAATGTATTTTAAAAATAACATATGTTATGAAAGGTGAATTTATTTCATTTTCAGGTACCTACTTATAGCAAAAAAGAATTAAGTAATAACTTATCTACAGAAGTAATACCTACGTACTTTATTACAAAACTTAGTTAAAATTTACTTCACTATTCAAATATCTACTTACATACTTACCTATACTTGTTTTTTGTAATTAAAATATTTTATGTTACACGAAATACTGAAATTAAAACTTTGTTTACTAACAAGATTTGTAACTAAGTAGAATACGATCACATTTCTGTTAGGAATCGTGGGCATTGAGGTTTATATGTTGTTTCTTCCGAGACAAGCATCGCGATTCCCGACGAATGACCTTGCAAGTTGCATGCGTTGCATGGGCATCGCAGAACTCACATCCTTTAGTAACCACGGAAAGTCTGCCGTGACGTAGGACGGGGAAAATATGCACAGTAATACGGACACTCGCGTGCGGCGATAAAGTTTTATTTAGCTTGCGTGCACGATTTCTCTGATTAATAATAATTATGTAGGCTATTAAACGTCGGCAAGCAGTCAACATCAGAGTACAACTTCTGTACGTAGTGCTATTAATTATTCTGTGCTTTTAGTTGAAACAACTTATAACTTACCTCGTAAGTAATTATTGGGAAGACGCTGCTGCCCCTCTCCGGGGTTGTTTCCCTCTGTCGCCACTTACAACACCCACGGGATGGTATGGGGTAGTGGATATTTATACACCGCCACTACAGGGTACACTTATGGCAAGAGGTCAGATAATGGTTTGTAGAGATTATACTAAAAAGAAATGAATCATATACAGGTATGGAAAACTTTCGCGCCGCGTCGCTTTCTTGTCGTCAACAATTATTATTTCATCATCATCATCATCATTAGCATTACAGCCCTTCACAAGTCCACTTTTAAACATAGGCCCCTCCTATGGTATAAAAAAATGCCACAGGAATGCGACAAAGCACGGTCCTGAGCCACCTGCATTCATCGACTTCCTGCATGTCGTAACAGGTCGTCACTCCATCTAGTGGGGGTCGTCTTACACTACGTCTATCGGTACCAGTTTGCCAGTCGAGAACTTTTTCCTCAACGGTTGTCGGTTCTTCGATCTATATGGCCGACCCATTGCTTCTTCAGCTTACTAAGCCGATGGGATATGTCGGTCACTCAGATATTATTTATTATTAGGTAATTATTATATTTAGGTACATTTATTATTTCTTATTATTATTGAGCGACAGTCGGTGTAACGTTGGGAGCTGCACTTGACAACTGCTATTTTATTACTCTACATGATGAAATGAACCTTGGACAGTTCAGGATTTTGTTTTTGGTGGAAAACGAATCTCATAATAACAATAATTTTTTAACGTTTCTATTGTCATCAAAATTCTGTATTGCACACATCGAAATCAAATCGAAAAATCGCGAAACTTAAATCACTTCCACCTTGAATGCTTTAAGCTTCCACCAGCTTTATATAGCATATAAACAAAAAAAGTGCGCACGCTTCGTGGTGCAGTGGCTTAGTAATGTGTTGCAGCGCTAAGGGCCGCGGGTTCGAATCCCGCTCGGAACAAGTATTTGTATGGTCTATAAGTAATTGTTTCGGATCTGGATGTTTGTTCTTGTGAAGTTTATGTATGTAAACTGCCCCCATAATACAGGAGAAGTTCCAAGTGGTGGTAACGTTTTTTAAAAAAAATTTCTAATATCCATCTATGTATTATCCGTAGGGCTGTTCTTCCTTGTTATCAGTCCGTTACAACCCCTTGCTCGAAATCCAAAGTCTCTCTTCACGTTTGGAAGGCAAATTGACGATTGCAGTGTAACGGTAGGTACATGTACACCAAATCCGATTTTGTCGGCCGACGGTGGACAGAACTACCCGGCCGAGTAACTCGGACGTGTATGTGTACACTGCAACAGTGTACCACTTGTGCCGACATTGGACTTTGCCGGTATTCTTTTCTACTTTTCTATTTTCAATATTCAATTCAATATCCAGTCGTTTAGGTAGATAACAACATTGACAAAAACAACAGAATAAAGACAAAATGATTAAATTAAACTATAAATACACTCAATTTGCACTGTAGACGCCGGCAGTCGGGCGAGAAATACCGACAAGTTCGGATTCGACGGTTGATCGGCCGTTTTCGTGCGTTATCGGACGATGACGGTCGTGTTTGTGTACGCACTCTCTTTGTTTTACAAGTGTTCGATTCGATCGTCCGCGTTCGGCCGTCATCGCCCGATCAAACTTCGGCTGATGACGGATCAGGTGTATGCGAAGCGTAGACATCTCGCACCTTCGAAACTACTTCCCGTCGTTGGTTTGGGTGCTTTACTTCTAGTATAATCTGGATAGGTACCTTGTAGTGGCGGTGTGAGAATATCGACTACCCCATGCCATCCCGTAGGTGTCGTAAGATGCGACAGAGAGAAACAAATCAGAAGATGGGAAGCAGCGGCTTCTTCATAACGACTAAATTAAAAATCTGCGGTTGCCAGCCTGCTTGTTAAGCGTGGCAACTATGATCTCCACAAATATCTCCTGTATATGGGAGGCCAACGTTAAGCAGTGGACTTTTAATAGACTTAGGCTGTAATAAATGATGATAAATTAATAATATATTACTTCCATTCTCGTAAGAAACAGGTTTGTTTTAAAATTGCAGAAAACTAAAAAAAAATCAGCTAAACGACACTACAAAATACAATCAGCTAACCTATATAATAAAACTAATAAAATCATTGAAATACACCCTTTAAAATTAGGGGATTGTAAAAATAAATTATTTGATTGTTTGCAGCCACTAAGTTAATATTCTGTGTTGTTTACATTGAGCTATTATGTACTACGTACTAGAGGAGACACTGCATTCAGCTACTCTGTTCCACTCAACTGCGGTGCATGCACTGCACTTTAATCAGTCACTCGCTAGGCGCTTGTAGCGTTCGGCCGTCATCGCCCGATCAAACTTCGGCTGATGACGGATCAGGTGTATGCGAAGCGTAGACATCTCGCACCTTCGAAACTACTTCCCGTCTTTGGTTTGGGTGCTTTACTTCTAGTATAATCTGGATAGGTACCTTGTAGTGGCGGTGTGAGAATATCGACTACCCCATGCCATCTCGTAGGTGTCGTAAGATGCGACAGAGAGAAACAAATCAGAAGATGGGAAGCAGCGGCTTCTTCATAACGACTAAATTAAAAATCTGCGGTTGCCAGCCTGCTTGTTAAGCGTGGCAACTATGATCTCCACAAATATCTCCTGTATATGGGAGGCCAACGTTAAGCAGTGGACTTTTAATAGACTTAGGCTGTAATAAATGATGATAAATTAATAATATATTACTTCCATTCTCGTAAGAAACAGGTTTGTTTTAAAATTGCAGAAAACTAAAATAAAACCAGCTAAACGACACTACAAAATACAATCAGCTAACCTATATAATAAAACTAATAAAATCATTGAAATACACCCTTTAAAATTAGGGGATTGTAAAAATAAATTATTTGATTGTTTGCAGCCACTAAGTTAATATTCTGTGTTGTTTACATTGAGCTATTATGTACTACGTACTAGAGGAGACACTGCATTCAGCTACTCTGTTCCACTCAACTGCGGTGCATGCACTGCACTTTAATCAGTCACTCGCTAGGCGCTTGTAGCGTTCGGCCGTCATCGCCCGATCAAACTTCGGCTGATGACGGATCAGGTGTATGCGAAGCGTAGACATCTCGCACCTTCGAAACTACTTCCCGTCTTTGGTTTGGGGGCTTTACTTCTAGTATAATCTGGATAGGTACCTTGTAGTGGCGGTGTGAGAATATCGACTACCCCATGCCATCTCGTAGGTGTCGTAAGATGCGACAGAGAGAAACAAATCAGAAGATGGGAAGCAGCGGCTTCTTCATAACGACTAAATTAAAAATCTGCGGTTGCCAGCCTGCTTGTTAAGCGTGGCAACTATGATCTCCACAAATATCTCCTGTATATGGGAGGCCAACGTTAAGCAGTGGACTTTTAATAGACTTAGGCTGTAATAAATGATGATAAATTAATAATATATTACTTCCATTCTCGTAAGAAACAGGTTTGTTTTAAAATTGCAGAAAACTAAAATAAAATCAGCTAAACGACACTACAAAATACAATCAGCTAACCTATATAATAAAACTAATAAAATCATTGAAATACACCCTTTAAAATTAGGGGATTGTAAAAATAAATTATTTGATTGTTTGCAGCCACTAAGTTAATATTCTGTGTTGTTTACATTGAGCTATTATGTACTACGTACTAGAGGAGACACTGCATTCAGCTACTCTGTTCCACTCAACTGCGGTGCATGCACTGCACTTTAATCAGTCACTCGCTAGGCGCTTGTAGAGTTGTCACGTGTTGTGTTGATTTAAAAAAAATCTCTTGATAAAAATATGCCGTCTTGTGTACTTAGATATTGCACAAATAATTCAAGAAATGTCAGTAAAAACCAAGGAATTACTTTTTATCGGTAAATAAGATACTTATTCAATAAAAAAGTATTGTAAATTAATAATAAAACAAATTATTCCTAAGACGCCATGTCGTATCATTGAATATAGATTATGAAATTAATATGTTCAGATGCGACATTTCTGTGGGTACTTAAGTTTAGGACGAATATATTATTGTACTACACATTTTTTTTGTAGAAACATATAAGTTATTATAATAAAGCTAAATTTTTCATGTTTAAATCTGCTTATTATTCTTTTATTTTATTTTTAGGTTTCCACTTCAAAGTCAAAGTGGAATAAATTCATCCATTTTTAACTCTCGCGTGCCCAGCATTTATGAACGATTATTTACAACATTTATGATTCTAATTTAAATAAATATATTTGTAATTTAAATTTTATGTTAATAAGTTTTGTTAAAAATACATTTAGTAGGTTTTTATATTTGACATAGATACCTTTTAAAATATTCAGATAAAAATATCATTAAAATGTAATTGTGATATAATATTATGTAATATTATATTAAATAAACAAATATAATATACAAAATAAATGACAAAATTTAGATATTGTTCTCGATATAATTTACCTATTTAACAATACAACCTAATATTGCCTACGGATCATTCTAGCTATGTTTCTATGATAAAAAAACCAAACGCGCGAACACAGAGTAGCGCACATTTTTGTTTGAGATAGCTGTTCTAGTACGTAAAAAGTACATTACTTCAATGTATTAAATGTATATTTTTATATTTCACATATTTACCTATTAAAATATTACATAAAATACCCTTAAAATGTAATTCTGACATAATATTATGTAATATTATATTAAATTAGCACATATACAAAATAAAAAACGATTTAAAAAATTGTACTCGATATAATTAACAATACAATATAAATAAACAATTATTACATACTGACCACTCTACTTACGTATAATCTATAATAACAAAAACTGACCGCGCAAGCGCAATGCGCCTTTATACCAACTGCGCATGCGCGACTCTACTATTACTTATTTAATTAGAATAGCTTCTCTAGTACGTAGTACATTATAACTCAATGGTTGTTTAATGTAATATTAAACAATATGTAACGTAATTAACGCACTTTGAGAAAGTAGTTTGCTCAGAATCGTTTACTGAATCGATTCCTATCATTTTTAATATAGGTTTTTTTTATCCCAAAAATAATTAAAACTATGTAAATTACAGTCGCACTAAATCTGTACAGTCAAAACAAACTGAAATGGACCGTAACTTAAGGCAATAAGACTTTTAAGAGTGCAGTTTTATTTGTATTATTACTAATTTTGTCATTCAATAAAAATAAAGAAAAAGAACTTTATTTCAAGCACGTAAAAGTCTGCGTTTGTGGATTTGTACTGTGACCACAACATTCTTCCGGAATTAGTATAACTAATTCGATAAAAATAATCAAAGTTTAACTTTGATGATGATGATGAAAGATGAGGCAGTGACAG